>VXAZ01005705.1:0-13051 GCA_013399875.1 Gymnorhina tibicen | reverse complement strand
AAGAAAAAAGAAAAGAAAAGAAAAGAAAAGAAAAGAAAAGAAAAGAAAAGAAAAGAAAAGAAAAGAAAAGAAAAGAAAAGAAAAGAAAAGAAAAGAAAAGAAAAGAAAAGAAAAGAAAAGAAAAGAAAAGAAAAGAAAAGAAAAGAAAAGAAAAGAAAAGGAGAAAAATATTCCTCTTACATAAGGAAGAGGCTCCAGCATATTAAATAATGATTTTCCCATGGAGTTAGGACAGGTGAAGGTGCCATGCTGCTTCCCTCTCAGTTTTTTAAAAATTTTGACCCACCACCATTTACATTCTCTCTTTTGTTTTTCTTCCTCTTTTTTGTTTTTTTCTTTCTTCCTGAGCTATCTTTTGGTGTATATATAACACAATTTTACAGAGCTGTCAGGTTTCTCAAATAAACAGGCATAGCAGCAGTGAAAAATAATAAAAAACCTGTGAGAAATATGATGAATTTTGTATTCTGCGCAAAACAAGCTCCAATTTTATCCTGTTTTTCATCAGATTCATATCTAGACACCACTAAGAAGGAAAGAGCATTCAGGAAGAACATTTCTGCTCAGCTGCAGAGAAAATTTAAAAACACATTTTTTTATTTATATAAAACTAAAAAAGCTGTCAGACTAAATACATTTTTATTCATGTGAATACATAAAGGTTAGAGTGAGTGATGAATAAATTAAGTACACACTGTATTGCTCACAGAAAAGGAAACAGAGCTCAGAAGTTTAATGCTGTATTTCAAGTTGAGGCTTTTGCTTTACTTGCTTGTTTATGAGCTTTTTCCCAAATCCCCGCTCCTCTGCACAGCTCCCAGTGCAATTAATTAAAAGAATGCAAATTCCAGCAAGCCAAAAACCCACCAGTAACCTAAAAAAGGGACTAGAATAAATTAATCTATTCCTCTGAATTTCTTTTAAACTTCTTTCTTCACATTTTAAAGGTTGGGGACATGTGGACAAGTGCTGAATTGTTCATACCTGTGTAATATAAAGCAATCGTTTGCAGGAAAGCCTGAAACAAATTTCAACAGGCCAATGAAAATTAAATTTGAAGTTCTAGACTTTTTTATTCCTGAGAGGAGAAATATCTCTTTAATCTCCCCTTTTATATAGTGGATAACTAATTAGATGGTAATAATTAAGCAGAGCTGCAAAACAAGCAGTTTATAAATCCTAATAGTGTGTATTCCTTTTCTAAATTTTCCCTCACTCAATGCAGTTATTAGAAGTTTTGATTAATCCAACATGGATAGGGAACAGGATTTCAGTATTTCTTGTGCACATAGCTATTTGGCAGATAGTAAAATAAATGTAAAAAAAGCCACCAAAAAAATTGAACACCTGACACCATAAACCCCAGGTTTTCATAGACCCACAATCAGATTGAGTAACAATCATCTGTTCCACATTACTTATTCTTTACAGGCTACAAGAAAAACGTATTAACGGTTAATTTTGTTCTGTTCATTTTTCTTTATTGCCTTAAAATTCTGGGTTACTAGTGTTGGGGTAGTGACAAGGCCTGGAAATCCCAGTCCAGGCTTTCCTGTTTAACATGCAGGGCACGTGCTCCCGGCAGGGTCGTCGGTTCTACGAGCACGGTCTTAATTACTGTCTTTATGCTGATGACACCCCAAATATAATAGGTGTATCACACAGCTCCTGATGACTTAGATAAATCTGTCTCTAGTCTGGAAAGATACTTAGGAGACATTTAAGTGTGGAGTGTCTGCTAACATTTGGAGCTTAAACCAGAATTGATTTTATTTGGCCCGCTGCCGGCTAAATAGCAGCACCTCATCTACGGTACCACTGGCTGGAAATAGAAAATTGCCTCCTGGCTGAATAATTTTGGTGTTATATTTGACCCTGAAATTTGTTCTGAGGCCACATTGTTAAGTCTTCATATTTACACATCAGGAATTTAGCAAGGTTAAGGACATTGCTGGTTCAGCAGGATCCATGGCTCTTGATTTATGGCCCACCACGGCGAGGTTGGAATGCCATAATTCATTGTTTGCAGGCTTCCCCGAGCTGTTTGTTGTACACACTTGAGCTGTACAGCATCCAACGCCTCCAGCACTTGCTAGAAATCACCTACAACAATATCTGAGGAGTATGTGGCTGGCTGTCAAAAGGATTCCAAGGTGCTGGTCCGTGTTTAGGAATTATTCCACTCAGAAAGCAGCTGGTTTAGAAAGCAGGCGTAGTTGCTGACATCTAAATATCTAAAGCAGATTCTTTACAGATCCTTGGATAGTTATTTTGGTAAATAAAGTTGTATAAATTTCCCATTTTCCCTGCGAATTCTCCAGAACTCCCTATTCTTTTCTAGAATATGATTTTACTTACTTTGAGGAGCTGCTTACTTAATAGTTTATTTAATTCCTTCCGAGGTCTTTCACTTGTGCTGGTAGGAATTGCTAAACCACTCGAACTATTACTTTGGGAAGCATTTATTTTATCTGACTTTGATCTCAGTATTTGACCTGAGCCTCCTTTAGTTTTGTAAGCCCCCGTGATTTTAGGAAATAAGCAATGGAGTTGAAGAATGATCAGCTGATATTTGGCCCTGAAATTCAGGAGAGATGAAGATGGATAGTGGTCCTCAGTGTCTTTGCTGATCCCTTAATGACAATGGAGATAAATTACACGGTGTTAAACTTACCAGCAGGCAAACTTTAGGAGGTAAGAAGTCAGTGTTACTTCAGTAACAGTGTAATTGAATACAAATAGTTGTTCAGTACAAGACCAAAACTACGCATAACCTTTTTTTTTTTAAGTTGTTTAATGCTGTTTTAGCAGTGCTCTGTATTCTGTTGCCTTTCTCAGTGCCGTGTGCCTCTCTCAAAGCACAACCTTTCAGGCTCAGGTCTGTCAGACTTGGTGTTTGCTCCACATGGATTTACAAGTGCCTTCTTTAGCTCTTTCCTTTCCAGTTGTTGCCATTCTGCAGTGTCCCAGGTTGCCTCAATCAGTTTTCCATAGAAAAACAAAGCTTTCCTGAGTACAGTCCTTTCTACACTGTAGACAGTTTGGTCCCAAGAGGAGTGTTTCTGGTATATACAGAGCCCTGCTTTCATATTTTGTGAGGTCACATAAACTAAATTCCATGCTGTGGCCAAAGAACTGGCTTCCTTATCCCCGTTGCTAACAGCGTCCCACAAGCGATCACCCACTCCCTTCCAACTTTCTGAATTAAAAGCCGTATTTGGCTCGGGTTGATAGCCATTTTNGAGAGAAACAATGGACTCTACACGATTCAACGTGAATCAAGCAGAAGCCATTTTATTGATGAATTCCTGTCCCTAATATACAGTTCCTGCTTCCCTACACGCGATCGTGCATGATTACTATTGGTTAAGGCCTGTTTTCTCACACTACTTTATGCTTTATGATTGGTTCTTGTATGCGTGTCACATCGTCTGTCGTGTACGTCACAACTGTCCTTCAGTTTTCATTTTCTTACCCTTTTCTTCCTTTGCTTGTTCCTTGTTCACATCCTCCCCAATGCTGCTTGTTCCTTTCTCACAACCTTCCCATGGACTTCTTTCCCCTGTGTACGTGCTTAAGTCCTTTTGCCTTACGTGCTCTGGTTCTTCTACTTTATGGCTGGTTCACGGTATGTCCATTTTCTAGTAAAAACAGGATTTCCACATGTCAGACTTGGTGTTTGCTCCACATGGATTTACAAGTGCCTTCTTTAGCTCTTTCCTTTCCAGTTGTTGCCATTCTGCAGTGTCCCAGGTTGCCTCAATCAGTTTTCCATAGAAAAACAAAGCTTTCCTGAGTACAGTCCTTTCTACACTGTAGACAGTTTGGTCCCAAGAGGAGTGTTTCTGGCATACACATAAATATAGACATATAAAGAAAAATGTTTGTGTGTACGTATACACAAAAAAATTTCTTAGTCTGAATTTCCCCACCCAAGGCAGCTTTAAAAAATGAACCCTACTGACCTACGGATTTTTTTCCAGACTGGAAAACTGCCCCAACCTCTGACTCTAATGTGCTCTAACCCCTTTAGGGACACCGCCTCCTGTTATGTGGTTGGTACCATGTGTGGAGAGGCCTCCAAGAGGTTCCTGAGTTTGCAAAGTGGGTCATGCAGTCAAGTGGAAGAACATAGCCTTTGGATACTCTGGAGATGTTGTATTGGGATGATTACTCTGAAAGTGCTTCCAATTATAAAGATTGCTTCCCCCAAAGGAAAAGAGACTTTGATGTCAGTGAGTTATCTCGAAACAGTTGGAGATACAATAAAATCCTATCAGAAACCAGCATCAATGCATGGCATTGACACATCAAGGTCTCAAGACAACATTTACCAAGAACCAGATAAGCCCGAGGCTTCTTCTTCCTTAATTAAACTTAATTAGATTGTCTTTCTGAAGTTTCTTCACTCGGGAATGACTGGAGCCATTGGAATAGTGAGTGGAATTTTCACTGGGTGGTTTTTGGAAGAACTGCACTTACAGCAGGTGGGTGAAGCTCTTTCCAGATCCACTCACTCCCACAAGGACTCGACGTAGTCAGAGGGGGCTTTGGGGATGTCTTGCACTTCCACGTGTCTTTGTGAACATGGACAAAGTAAAAACAAATTGTCTCACTGAAAAATCAGCTCTCGCTGAATTTTTTACCATCCCAGCACGTCTGTGGCTGACGGAACGACTGTTCTGATAATTAAACTTTTACAGTTGAAGTGATAATTTCTGATACTCGAGCCACATCCATGCATATTCAAAAAGGGGTTTGTTTTTGCACACCTCCTGATTGCCATCTCTCAATAAACATCAGATTGTTTCCGTTATCAGTTCACAATACCTTTCCCTGATGGTAAAAGTCTTTTATTTGCCTAAATGGAAATGAGAACGCAATTATGGATATTTATAACTATGCATAATACAAATTTTATCAGACAATCATGGGAATACAGTGACGAATTTTGAGTTCCGCCACTCCATTTTATGGCTTGCTAAAACTGATAGTCTTCTACCCATGTACGTTTGTCTAGTAAAATGATAATTCCATCATTGGACACTTTAGGAAACAATTGCTGAGATTATCAAAAGATGAATGATTTACACAATAGCCATCAGTACTGACTGCATAGCATTTATCTGGTTAAACAACTTCTAAGCAGCTTATTTGTTGTTTATTGTTTTTCTAATTTTACTCACTTGAACTAAGTGCAACTTTAGGGAAGTACTTTCTGCAGGTTTTATCTGATTATCTGAATAATTCCAGTTTGTAACACAGTGTGGATGTCAGGTTTGGTTGTTTGTGGCTTTTAGTACAGGGATCTAAACGCCCAGAACCAAAATAATGCACACAGTGGAAAGAGGAAAATTGCATACATTTGAGAAAATGCTTTTCTCAGTGTTTCACAAGTAACTGCGGGGTTATTAATGACAAAACCTTTATGTGTGAAAGATAAACTACGTGATATAATGATAAAGTAATTTGTATTACCTTTTCTTTCCGGTAATATGTTTAAGAAAAGAAACAGGAAAAACAAATAGGATTTGGTAGTTTTCCAGCATAAAAATTACGAGTTTATTTTCTATCCTGCAGAATACATTTGGAATGGCTCTAATATTTTTTTACCCAAAGTTTTTGGCACAGATCTGGACTGAATAAAGTACTAAAAGTAGGAGTTGATCACAGATAACCTCTAGGGTTTTGTTACTGACTTTTGCTTTTGACTCAGTGATATCTTTCTGCTGTTTTTTTTCTTTCACTCTAATTCTGAAAGATTCGACAACTTCCCCCTTTGATGACTAAGTACAAACTATGCAGTTTTTTATTTACTACTCTATAAAAAGATACTTTTCCCTGTCTTTTTCTGTCTGTTTTCAGCACCTTGCTCAGTCAGAAGAAGAAATAAAATTATGTGCCAGAGAAGATCTGGGAGAGAAAATGGTCCCACCAATTAATAGGAACGATGTCAAACAAAGAAAAATAAAAACCTGCTCAAGGTGCCAACTGTTTCTAGAAGGTGCTTTTGTCCATGAAATGTTATAGGTAAAATAATTAAAGGGAGAACGGTCTATGGTTCATTATCTTGCAGAAAAAAATCAGTGTCTGGGAACTATAGTATGAGTAATTCTTTTGATTGCAAGGAGAGAAAACAACTTTGCTTTCTCATTTCCCTCGGTGGGAGGTGCTCCTTGTCAGCACCTCTGTAGGAAAGGTCATAACCTAACTGAATTTGTCCATATAGCAATTAATAGCCTATGACTCTATAGCAATTAATAACCTTCCAGCTTTAGAGCTTTGCTCTATCTTCAAGCACTAAGGTCACATTTTATTCAAACTCAGACATTTTCTCACTGCACTTAAGACAGTTGTCTGTGTCCACAGCTACCACCCATTCCCAAATTCAGATTAACACCTTTCATGGTACTGTAATACCTGGTCTCTTCAGTAGGGCAAGTCTAACTGCAGCTTCAACACTGAAAAAGAAAAGCAAAATATCCACAACTATAGTTATTGCTCATTCCCACAACTCTGCTCTCCTCCCTGCCTCCTTTAGCATTCAGCTCTCCCTCCTGCTTGGAGCCTCATCATTTCACATTATATATGTGAATGATGAAATACCAGAAGCAATTTCACACACAGTTTCCTTGCATTCGTTCTCATTATTGTTTTCACTAGAAAACACTCGTGCAGTTTCCAAGTAGGGTTCTTCTTTCAGAAATTTGCTGGGCTTTAAACTGCTTCTAAGATAACAGACAAGGCCTTTTGATTTATGAGTTATTCTTGACTCATACTGCGGGGGTCCACGATATTTCAGCTTGTTTTTTAGAAATGTAAATGTTGTATTGATGGATGATGCCCACAGGGAAACCAAGGATGAGACACAATCCACCTTTCTAAGTGGAGCAAAACCATCCTTGCCAACAGACTGCCCAAGCCTGAAATTGGCAGTGCAATAGTGCATCCAGCTCTTGGGTTCCCAGTATGGGTGGCATCAGCACACTGGAGAGAGTCTGGCAAAGATCCACAAAATGTTTAGGATTTGAAGCGTGTGCCATACGAGGAGAGGCTGAGAAAGCTGGGCCAAGCAGCCTGGAGAAGAGAATGCTCAGGAGGATCCTGTCCCTGGGTTTAAGAAGGGAGGGCAGTGGCACAGAAGTAGCCAAACTCTTTCTTCTCAGTGGTTCCCAGTGTCACGACAAGAGGCAAATCAGCACAGGCTGAAACACAGAAAATTCTACTTAAACATAAGTAAGAAAATTCTACTTAAAATTTCAGGTTGGGTTGGTTTTTTCTTGTAATTTGTGAGAGCGTTTGAATATGGAAAGAGGCTATCCAGAAAGGTTGTGGAATCACTGGGAGGGTTGGTCCAGATGGTGTCCAGAGGTTCTTTCAAACTCAGCTCTTTTAGGGTTCTGGAACATAGATGATGTTTTTCAGCATGCAGTAAACTCACAGTTTAAAAGATTTCAAAATGTCTATGAAATTTTCTCTATAAAACAGCATATGAAATGTATGAAAGTATGCTGAGACATTAAAATAAACCCCAAATAAGCAAACCAAAGGTTCTGAGATTCTTTCAGTTTGCACTTTGCTAGGAAGTCCTTTATGCTGTTCCCTTCTGATATAAAGCCAATCCAATTACTGCAACTCCCCACCACAACTTACACCCCTAAAATGTACTTTTGGAGCTAGTATTTCAATTTGGCAGCTGCCAAATGTCATGGGGTTTTAATTTAAATGTAGGGAATCATAAAAGACTGCACCAAGCTGCGGGTGAGCGTAATTTTCCACAGCTACATGGTCTCTCATGGAAAATTTCTTGCCCATGGCAGGGGGTGGAACAAGCTGATACTTCCAACCCAAACCACTCTGTGGTTCCCTGATCCACTGGTTCTCACAGAGTTAAGGCTAATCTGTACTTTCAGGGAGCCCATCGTTTATTTCTGTTCAAGAACCAGTGTCTCACTTCCTGCATTGTCATTCAACTTCCATCTCCTAATATAACCCCAACCTTTCAAAGGTCTCTGACTGAACTCATCCCGTTGAAGTTCAAAACATTTTATTGTCATGGATTGCTGTGTCACATTGATTTGCATTAGGAAATGTTTACAAGCACTGTAACAGCCCTTCAAGTTCTTACTATATCAAGAGTGACTAAAATTAGGTGTTGTTCAGTGGCAGATGAGATATAAATATATATATGTTATACTTTTATATATATATATATGTTAACATTATTTATTCAATATGGATACGCTCTTAGCTCAAGCCTTTAATTTTAATTTCACATAGATTTTGGCAGGACACCAAAGTTACTTGAACTCAACAGAAAACTTACATTGACTATGATGGAAAATCATTAAAAATGGAAAAGATTCGTAGGTTCATCCCGAATAGCCCAATAGTCCATAATCCTGAGTGCTTCAATGGCATTTAACAGTGCTACTCTTTCTGTTTTCTTTTTATGCTTTCCAGAATGCAAGAGTTTGGTAGCAGACAAAAGATTTTGCACACATTCTCCCCAAGCTCACAGGCAGGCAATGCAATAGTGGCTTCAGAGCTTGAACTGGCACCACAGGTTCTCTTCTGCCAATCTGGTATGTAAGTTGGAATTGATTTCCAACACATCTGGGAAGTGATGATGATGATGATGATGATGATGATGGTGATTTCAGATCATATTCAAAATGACAAAACCACACAGATTGGTTCCCTTTAGACCAGTGCAATAAAACAGGAAATGCCAGGACACTCATCTGGTTGAGTCCCAAGCTTCCATTATTTGAGTAATATTAGACCTGATAATTTTTTCCCATTTTCCTTGGATTTGTAATTTTCCTGCTTTCCACCTGATTTCTGTTTGTATTTGGGTTCACAGTGTGGATAACCCAGGAACATTCATTGTACATCTATCTCAGAAAGACACAGAAATTAGTTTTCTCTGTATTTTCTTTAATCTTAATTTCTGGACTTTATCAGTGCATTTAATGCATCTGTTCAGCTCTAGGGAAATAAGGGATAAGGAAAGGTGAACATGAGTTTGGAATGGAGATCTGGACTTTTTCTGTGTTGGAACCAGGGGAATGACGAGTGGTTTTGCGACACCTCCTAACTTATCTCACTGAATACTGCTCTGTAATTTGCTTGCAACAGAATCTGCAGATTTGCCTTTCTGGATGCAGACATATACAAATTAGGTGGAAAAGAAATAGGAAACAAAATGGGAAAATGATAAATCTACTGATAAACAGATGCTGCGTTGGGCAGTTTTTACCCTGTCTTTTAAAATCAGCTCACAATTAGACTTAGTAAACAGCATATGCTTGTTGATATGACAGTAGAAGTAATCCAGATTTCTAAGATTTCTCTGAGGCATAGTTATTGAATAACTTGCAGAAAGCTGAAGGCTCTTCAGCTCTAAAGATTTGATGCAATGCTATTTATATATATTTATACATATATATATATAGATATAAAATAAGAAAGCTGGAAAAAATAGAATTATACTACCTTACGAAAAAAGAAAAAGAAAAACGAAAAGAGAAAGAAAAAGAAAAAGGCAAAAGAAAAAAAAAAGTGAATGCTGGTCCTTAATATTGTAAATATGTCAAGATCCTGCTTTTATTAAAAGCTCAACCAAAGGGAAATTTCTGTCAGTCATGTACATTACTGTGATGCCTTAGAGGAAACTGGAGGGGTAGGAAGCAAATGTCACACTTGTTGCAAAGGGTGGGAGAGAAACAATCTATCTGTCAATCTTAAACCAGTTACTTCGACACTGATCACAGGGAAAAGGAGTGAAAGAATGGAATGCACTGTATAAAAAAGATGAGTAATTTCATCATGAATGTCAATCTCGTGGTTTTGTGTAACACAGCACTTACCCAGAATAACACATAACCATACTTAAGGTGTGTAAGTGTTAGTACACATCAGTTTTATGCTTTACATTCTAAATTTGTCTGTTTAATTTGTTTAAATATCAAAATTGTCCTGCTGCCCACATGAATGTGTGAAGTTAGGAGGAGTGAAGCTTCAAAACCCATTGGTGTTGCTGGGGTTGTCCTTATGGTGGAGAGAGTGGGGCCCTTTCCTGCTGGCACTTCATCAAAAGTCACCTGGATCAGTGCCAAGCAGAAACTGCAGGGAGTGGATGGACAAACAACTCGTCGGGAAGTGGTCTGGGAAGTGCCAGTGCTGAGCTCAAAGCCATAATGTAACTTTGTAGGAAGGGCCACATGAGGGGGTGTGCCGGTTTGGGCCAAATTCAGGGAAGGGTCCAAAAGGAACATCTCCTCAAAGGAAGGCAAGTTAAAGCCACCCCTCCCCCCAACCAGGTTCGGGAAACATAAAAGATTTTCCTCAGAGGAAAGTGAAGGAGAATATAAAAGCTATTTCTTTAACAAACACACAGGAAAAGAATAATAGTAATGCTAAATAACAAAACCTCTCGCTGTAGAGAGAAAACCTGAAAGATTTTAGAGTCCTTCTGTGGGTGTGGTCTCTCTCCTCCTCCTCGGAGCTGGGCCGGCGTGGGCCCCTCTCCGGGCCTGAGGTGGAAATTTTCCCAGTGTGTTCTGGTGTTCTGAACAAGTCCAGAAGAGAAGAAGGGAAAAAGCCAAAGTCCCAGAGAAGGAAAAGAAAAACCCTCTCTGTCTCTCTCCGAAGAAACAGAGCCGAAAAGCTGGCTGAAAAGCAAGAAGAGCTTCCTCTGCTCCTCAGCAGCAGCAGCTAATCTCTGTGTCCTTGAAGCACAAACTGTTTTGAAAAGTTCACTCAGTTTTTCCTCTCTCTCTCTTGCATCCAGTTTTAAAGGCATAGAAAGGCTCAGGAATCATGTCTGGGCATAGAGCAGTGATAGGGGATACAACGGCATAAAGTCACCCCAAGACACGGGGAAAACAATCAGAGCTCTGAGCCGTGGGATCACTTATCACAGAATCACGGAATCATTAACGGTGGAAAAAGCCTTCCAGACCATCAAGTCCAACCTTTGACCACATTCACCCATGCCCACTAAACGATAACACAAAGTGCCATGTCTACATGTTTTTTGGACACCTCCAGGGATGGGGACTCCACCACTGCCCTGGGCAGCCTCTTCCAAGGCCTGACCACCCTTTCCAGGAAGAAATTTTCCCAATATCCAGCCTGACCCTCCCCTGGCACAGCCTGAGGCCGTTCCCTCTCCTCCTGTCCCTGTTCCCTGGGAGAAGAGCCCAACCCCTCCAGCTGCCCCCTCCTGTCAGGGAGTTGTGCAGAGCCAAAAGGACCCCCCCAAGCCTCCTTTTCTCCAGGCTGAGCCCCTTTCCCAGCTCCCTCAGCCGCTCCTGGTGCTCCAGAACCTTCCCCAGCTCCATTTCTCTTCCCTGGACACGCTCCAGCCCCTCAGTCCAGAATTCCTGAAGACTGGGCCATAATTGTTCAGAAACCAAAGCTTTGTCATTTCGTTTACAGGTGGTTATATGGGGACCACTTCATGTTCTGTAAATATGAACCATAAAATCAGAGTATACAAACCATTTGTGAACTTCAGATTATCTGAAATTTTGAGGAAAATGACAGAAAAGTTCATTGGAGGAATACTGAAATAAGCCCTTATCAAGTGTTCACCAAAGATTAACTACTGCAAGAAAGAAATAAGGAACCAATCCGTGGAAGCGAAAGTTTTCCATCTCTCCAGGCTAACAAACCACTTTTCTTAATAAAGTACATTTTCTGCAGGCTTTACTTAGTCTCACTCTTGAGTGAGTGTCACAAATGACATTAAATTTGATGACTATAATGTTAAAAGCTCAACAAAATGTGAAATACCATTTCCATGGGAAATGTCAGGTACTGATGTGATCCTCATCCACTATCAGGGAAAAAAACCTTAAATGTAAGAGCTTAGAGGCTCTTATTTTATTGAGCAATCAAAACGGTATTTTCACTTGTAGGTAAAAACCGCACAGCAATTAAAACAAGTCTATCAGTTTCAAGAACAAACTTTCTTTTTTAATTAATGAAATGGTTGAGTACTTTTTCTCTTTTATAAAACCAAACTGTCGAAACGGCTATTTTTTCCCAGATATACGTGATATTTTTACAGTGTGGATTTTCAGCTGTTTTTTAGCCTTTTCTGGATATCAGTAATAACATTTTTGCTTTAGGCTTGACTATGTGCTTAAATATTAGTTATTCTTAAAGTAAGTTATGTTCATGTATTAAATATTCTGAGTATTTACAGGAGTTCTGGATGGAAATTTTTATTATATAAAATTCAAATTTTCCGTAATTTTCATAAAAATGAAAACAAGTTTGCAGAAATTTAAGCAGAGTCACTGCAGACAAATGTAATGGCTCCCAGAATTTAAATATCCATTTGCCAATGTATATACTTAATTAGGGTGTTTGGGTTGTTACTTGGGTTTTGTTGGTTTGTTTTCGTATTTTTCAGAAAATGGCATTTATCTATGTTATTTCCAATGTTCTATCCATAATAACCTGGAATCATTTGAGAAAGATTTATTATTTCCCATGTTATTCTTCTTAGCAAAGATGAAAATTATAATTATTTTTTCTCATGGCCAGAAAGTTTTACATGTCTTCTAAAAATAATATCATGAAGAGTTTTTTCTCATCTTTGTGCCAATTTTAGTTTAACCAGTCAGGATGGGATACGACAGAAGATTCAAGCTTCAACTTTATCATTGAAAAATTTGTTTTCTGGGAAAAAGAATTAGTTTTGCCATAAAATTTCCACCAAATGCATTTGCTGTTCCTCTAGAAAACTCAGCATATAGAGGTTAAAATTAATTAGTCCTAAAGTGCAAAGCAGCTCTGGTGGTGTATTTTATATATATCTGTATATTCCAATTGGGAATCACAGTAGCATAGTTCTAAGAACCTAAAAATTTAAAGAAACATTAGATTCTTTTGGCAGATTTTATTTCAATGAGTATCTTAGTTTTGTAATTATACATCAAATTGAGAGGAAAACGAAGTGAAAACATTACAAACCCACAAAAACCTCTCTGCTTTAATATAATTTTTATAATAGAAACTGTGGCTGCCCCTGGAT
>VXAZ01005704.1:67415-102668 GCA_013399875.1 Gymnorhina tibicen | reverse complement strand
TGCTGCTGCTCAGGCTGAAGGTCTCAACCGGTGCTGAGGAGCAGCAGCATTGAGGGGCATCTGTCCCCCCTGGTTCTGCCAGGGAAGCCCCCACGTGTTCCTCAAGCTCCCTCCCAGGCCCTGGAACCACTCACTTGCAGGTGTCCCAGCTGCCCCCCACGGGCCCGGCCAGGGCCAGCAGGACGAGCAGCCACGGAAAAGCCATCGGTGCCAGTGCAGGTGGCAGCGGCCAGAACCAAGGTGTCACCTCCAGTGAGGCCAGTGACACAGCGCCCACGGCCTTCGTGGTGCTCACAGTACCCCGGCCCAGGGCCACTGTCACAGAGGGGCCGGTTCTGTGTGCTGGGCATGGCAGGGAGGGGCGGCACAGAGTCATAGAGGCATGGAATGGTCTGTGTGGAAGGGACTCTTAACGACCACCCGGTGCCATCCCTGTCATGGGCAGGGACACCTTCCACTATCCCCGGGTGCTCCAAGCCCCATCCAGCCTGGCCTTGGATACTTCCAGGGACCCAGGGGCAGCCACAGCTTCTCTGAGCAACCTGTGCCAGGGCCTCCCCACCCTCCCAGTCAGAATTCTTTCCTAACACCTAATCTAAACCTGCCCACCTTCAACTTAAGGCCATTTTTCCTGTATCCTATCACTACATGCTCTCGTCCAAAGTACCCCTCCAGCCTTCTTCTAAACCCCCTTTAAGTACTGGAAGGGGCACCAAAGCCTCCCTGGAACCTTCTGTTCTCCAGGCTGACCAGCCATAACTCTCTCAGCCTGTCATGCCCTTCTTCCCACCCTGAATGAGTATTTTAAATGTTGTGATCCTTGCTGTAAAACAGCAGTGCTCTGCTAGTTCACCTACATTCACCTTTTACATATGTTTATTTACATCCATTTCAGAAAGGCATCTGACTTTGTTTAAATACCTCAGGAAATGAAAGTTTCCATTTTTTCCTCTGTAATTTCTTGAAGTATTTTGTGTGAGGATGGCTGAGGGTAAAAAGATAACAATATGAAATTATAGGGGAAAATACAGTTTCTACTCTCTTAATGGAAGGCAGTCAGCACACCCGATCTCCCTCACAAAACACAATCCAAGAGAATCCCCTGCTGCCCATGCTATGGGATAAGCCCAGGACAGGGGGGGTTCTGGGCTGGGTCGTGTCCAGACCCCCACCCACCAGCACCCCCAAATCCTTCTCCCAGGGCTCTTCCATCTGCTCATTCCCAGCCTGGATTGATTCCAAAGGTTGCCCCAGGCGCAGCATCTGCACTTGGTCTTGTCAAACCTCATGAGGTTCCCATGGGCCACCACTTGAGCCTGTCCAGGTCCCTCAGGGGGAGACCTGCCCCACTCAGCTTGGTGTCACCTGCAAACCTGCTGAGGGTGCCCTCCATCCCTTCATCCTTGTCATTAACAAAGATATTAAATTCTTCCTGCACATCTGTGATCCCAGGTTCTCCCTTCCCCTTCAGGTGGGACATCTCAGGGGTGTTGGACAGAGTGTGGCCAGCAGGTCAGGGGGGTGATCCTGCCCCTCTGCCCTGCCCAGGTGAGGGAGGCCATACCTGGACTGTTGTGTTCACTTCTGGGCTCCACAACTCAGGAAGGATAAGGAGCTGCTGGAGAGGGCCAAGGAGGCCACAAAGATGATTCAGGGTCTGGAGCATGTCTGTGATGAGGAGAGACTGCAGGAGCTGGGCCTGGTTAGTCTGGAGAAGGCTGAGAAGGGATTCCATGAACCCATACAAATATCCCTTCAATCTACAGAAATCTCTGAGAGGGGATCCCATCAATCCAAGCAAATATCTCAAATCACAGAATCACACAGAACCACACAATCAATTACATTGGAGAAGCCCTCCTAAACCATTGAGTCCAGCCTGTGCCTGGTCCCTACCTTGCCAACCAGACCAGAGCACTGAGTGTCATGTTCAGTTGTTCCTTGGACACCTCCAGGGATTGGGACTCCATGGGGCAGCCCCTTCCAGTGCCTGACCACCCTTTCCATGAAGAAATTTTTCTTGATGGCATAACTTGAGGCTGTTCCCTCTTGTCCTGTCCCTTGTTCCCTGGGAGGCTGACCCTCACCTGGCTCCACCCTCCTGTCAGGGGGTTCTGGAGAGTGAGAAGGTCATCACCAAGCCTCCTCTTCTCCAGTCTGAGCCTCTCCAGCTCCCTCAGCTGTTCCTCATAGGATTCACCCTCTAGACCCTTCCCCAGCTACACTGTCCTTCTTGAATTGAGGGGCTGAGACCTGAACACGGGACTTGAGGTGTGGCCTCACCAATGCCAAGTTCAGGGGGACAATCACTTCTTCCCCACCAGCTCATTTTTCAGCACATAGGGACAGGCTGCTCCTGCACCTTCAAGGTTTCCTTCTTAATGTATGCCCAGCCTTCCTGGGACCCTTTGTTTTTAAGGGCTGCTTCCCAAGGGACTTTCCAAACTGGTTCCTTTGTTTTTAAGGCCTGCTTCCCAAGGGATTTTCCAAATCAGTGTCCCAAAAAGGCTGAAATTCACCCTCTGAAAGTCCAGGGTAGAGGTTTTGTTGACACAATGTGGTGGTTTGAGCCTGAGTTGATGGACAGTCATTTAGACCAGTAACGCTTCTCAAAATTCACATACCACAACAAAACCACTACACACACCTTGTTACTTCACCAAGGATTGAAAACTCCTTCATTTCCTGGTCACTGTGCCCAAGATGGCCCTGACCACCACATCTTCCAGCAGCCCTTCTCAATCTGCAAACAGCAGGTCCAGTGGGGCCCCACCCTTGGTCGGCTACTCCTACCTACTGTGTCAGAAGTTCTCTTCCACACATTCCAGGAACCTCTCAGACTGTCTCCTCTCCACCCTGTTGTTTCCAGCAGACATCCAGCAGGTTAGACTCCCACAAGAACAAGGGCTGGCAACCATGAAACCTCAACCAGCACTTTAAAAAATAATTCATCCATCTCTTCATCCTGGTTGGGTGGTCTAGAGCAGACTCCCACCAGGACATCTGCCTTACCCACCTTCCCCTTGATTCTCACCCATGACCAGTTGACCTTATCGTCACTGCCACTAAGCTCGAGACAGTCAAAACACTCCCTAACCTACAGAGTCACCACACCACCTCTCCTTCCTCTCCTGTCCTTTCGGAAGAGCTTGGAGCCATCCACTGCAGCATTCCGGTCATGGAGTCATCCCATCACAGTTCCGTGACGGCAACTATGTCAGAGCTTTGCTGCTGCACAATAGCCTCCAGCTCCTCCTGTGTGTTGCCCACACTGCTACATTGGTGTAGATGCACTTCAGCTAGGCTATCAGTTTCTCCCCAACATAGGCCTGCTGCCCCCAGGTTCATGTCTAGTGAGCGTGGTCTCATTCCCTTCTCCCTTCAAACCTAGTTTAAAGCCCTCTCAATCAGCCCTGCCAACTCACAGGTTGGAATCCTTTTGCCTCTTCTAGAGAGGTGAACCCCATCTGTCTCCAGCCTGGTGCCACACAAACCACCTCATGACCAAAAAACCCAAAATTTCACCAATGGCACCAGTCTTTAAGCCACTTTTTGATCCCATGGGTTTTCCTGTTCATTTTGGCATTCATCCCTACTACCAAAGGAATCAAAACCACCACCTCTGCTCTTGTCCCTTCAACCAGGCAACCCAGTGCCTTGAAGTCCTTTTTTGTTACCCTGGTACTTTTCTCATCAACCTCGTCCCTGCCAACCAGGACAACGAGCAGTGGGCAGCAACTGACGGGCTGATTTAGCCCAGGGAGTCTCCCAGCAATATCCCTTGCCTGGCCCCCAGGGAAGTAGCAGACTTCTCTGTGGGATAGGTCTGGTTGGCATACAGGGTCATCAGTTCCCCTTGGAAGGGAGTCACCCACTACAACTACCCTTGTTTTTTTCTTAATACCTGTAGTTGTGATCTGATTGACTACACTGCTCTGGGATACCCTCCAGGTAGACCTTCTTCTCCACTCTCATCTGCCTGACCCTCAAAATCCAGGATCTTATATCTGTTCTGTAAGGGCACCTGGGAAGGCGAGGGAAGCCAATTCTTCTACCTCCCTGAGCAGGGATATGTTTCCATTCCCTGGCTTCTAGGTCTCCTCCTGCCTGATGGCAAGAGGGTCAGGGCTACTCTGACTCTTGATGAGCTTCCATCCACTGCTTTTTCTCTCCTGGATGGAAGGGTGCAACTCCACCAGGCTATTTCTCCTTTGCACTCCCTGATACTCCTCAGCCTCTCCACCTCCTCTTTAAGATCCTCTGCCTGTTCACACCACGTGCAGGTGTCATTTCCACTGTCCTCCAGCAGTAACTGTAGGCTCAGACACTCCCTGCAGCCGGAGACCTGGACAGCTGCATGTTTCCTGGGGAGCTCTCTCTGGGTCTCCCTGCTCCTGCCAGCAATGGCTTTTGTCAGTGCGTAAACTACTGCTGGGTCTAATCAAGTTGGACAAGTGAAAAAAACAATCCCCACCTGAGGTGAGCTCACCTCAGGAGCCAGGAGGGTGGCTGTGCCCTCCTACACACCCTCCTGCTTGAACTGCCACGCCATGTCCTGCTGCTGCTCCACGTCCTGTTTGCCTGCCCCAGTCACCATGCTCTGGGTCACTTGCACTGCCTGGAGCCATTTAAATCTCCCGCGCTGCTCCTGACAATGCCCCCTCTGTGCCTGACTGCCTGCCAGAGCTCCCAGCTCCACGTGGGGCTTTGGACTGCGGCTCACGTGCGCACACGAATCTCTCACCTGAGGGGATTGCACCAATCCATACAAATATCTGAGGGGGGATCCCACCAATCCCCACAAATCTCCCACCAATCCCCACAATCTCCCCAGGGTATGAGGATGGCGCCAGACCCAGCCTGGTGGTGCCCAGCGACAGGATGAGGAGTCATGCCCTGAACTCCAACACTCCCACTGCCAGCTCAGCATGAGGCAGAACTTCCCTCCATCATGGAAGGGCCAAGCCCCGGACAGCTGCCTGGGGAAGGTGCAGGGTCTCCCTCCATGGAGACATCCCAACCCACCTGGACAAGTGTCACCTGCTCCAGGTGACCCTGCCTGGGCAGGGGTTGGGCTGGATCATCACCAGAAGGGCCTTCCCACTCACACTGTTCTGGGATTCTGTGTGTGATAAATGTGTGTGTGTGTGTGTGATACGTGTGCGTAGCCTGTGTGTGACACCCCTGTGTGACATCCATGCCCACTTGCGTCCGTGTCCACCTGTGCCCACCCTTGCCCACCCAACACTGCATGTCCCCAGCACAGCCACCACCCCAGTCCCCCGGAAATGTGGGTTCCCCGTCAACCCCCACAAGCCTCAGGGACTGCTCCAGGTGTCATCCCTGTCCCCAGGGGCACAGCAGGGGCCGCTGAGAGGGTGTGGGGAGGCAAAGGGACATGCAGGGTGGGAAAAGAAACATGGAGGCAGGGCTGGGTGGATGGGGGCCCCAGGCCCTCAGACCAATGCCCCTCAGGCCCTGGGGATCACTGTGGGTGCGGGGGCTCATCCCTGCTGTCCCCCCGAGGTTGGGGGCTATGGGAGGGAGGGTCTCAGGGTGCTTCTGTGCCCTGAGCCCTCCACATGTCTCTGTCCCCCCGTGCCCCATAGCATGTTCCTGTGCCACATCCACGAGTCCCCCCCATTTCTGTCCCCACCGTGCCCCACAGCTTGTCCCTCCCACACCCCCATCCCTCACAGCACCCCACAGAGCAGAGCAGACAATGAGTGGTGTCAGCACATGTTGGGGACACTGTGGGGGGGACACATGGGGCACACAAGTGACACTTGGACACCGGGGGGGACAATAAATAACAACCTTCTCCCCAGGGTTCTGCTGGGGCTGAGGAATGGGGAGGAGCTGGGGGAATGGTGACAAGGTCACGGTGACAATTCTCAGTGTCCTTGGGGTGTTCCTTTTTCCCTCCCCAGGTGTCCCTCCCTGCCTATGGGCAGGATCTGGCAGGATTCAGCAGGATATGGTGGTGGCACTTCCCCATCACGGGACACGGCTGAGACATGGTCACGGGTCACCCACAAGGCCCCCGTGGCCCCCCCAGGCACCCTCAGAGACACCCCAGGTTTCCCCTGTCACCCTCAGACCCATGGGGCAACCACAGCCCCCCAGCACCCAAAGGACACCCTGGGAACCCCAGGGGCCTCCCAGCAGCACCGTGGGATGGGCTGGGGACTCCTTGGGGTGGGGACCCCGAGGCATGAGGCACAACTGCCCCACGTGGGCTGGGGACCCCCAGGTGGGTTTCCCTGGGGTGGAGACCCCCAGGCCAGGCTTGTCACCCCGTGGGGTGCCAGGGGCTGTTTTGGGGTAGCAGGGACAGCTATCACAGGTTGTCGAGTGTGAAGAAGTTGGGGGGGACTGTTTGGGAGTGCCTGGGGGTGCCCTCCACCCGTGGCTGGACGCAAAGCGGCCACGGGCGCAGGGCGAAGGGGACAGTTTGGGGGTGCCGTGGGGGTTTGCACATACTGGGGGGTATCGGGAGAACTGCTGGGGGGAGCTTACAGGGGGTCCAGGGGAGATTTGGGGATGTCTCGGGAGGGGTTGGGGTAGAGTCCTGGGGGGCTCTATCGCAGCTCGTCAGGTGCAAAGAGCCCCCGGGCACGGCGCAGCACCGAGTCCCGGGCCGGGTCGTAGGGGTGGTCCTTGGAGGGGATCTCGAGCACTGCGGGCAGCGCCCGGGCATGGGCTGCGACTGCCGGCCGGATCTGCTCCGCGAGGGCCTGCGAGATCAGGATCATCCCCACGTCCTCCCGCGCCAGGAAACCCCTAGGAACAGGGAAAAACGGGAGAGTGAGGGGGGCACAAAGAGCCCACCAAGGGCGCCCCAGCGAGGTGGGACAAGCTCCTCGGGACCCCTTGGGCCCTCTGATCCCCCTAAACACTCCTGGGACCCTGACCCGAGACTGCTGGGAGCCCTCTCCTTCCTCTCCAGGAATTCTGTGACCCCTAGACCCCAAAACCTGCCTGGATCCTCCTCAGAGACCCCTCTAGGGACTCACAAACTACCAGAGGGACCCCTCAGACACCCCCCAAACCTTACTGACCCCCCTGACACTTCTGAGACACCCCCAGACCCCTCCTCAGACCGCCCCGTGCCCTCCCAGGCCCCGTGCCCTCCACACACACCGGAAGGTCTCCTCGATCTCGGCCAGGCTTGTTTCCTTCTCCACCACCAGGAAGTTGGGCCGTCGGTGCTTGTCCAGCTCCCCGATGCCGCCCAGCAGAAACCCGGTCACCGTGTCCTCGTCGCCCATCACCGCGATCAGCTTCCCGCGGCCCGCCATGCCCGGGGCCCGCTGGGAACGGAATCCGCCGGGATCGGGACCCTCCGAAAGCCGCTGCCGGGACTCGGCGAGATCGGGATGCGCCGCCGGGAGCGGCTGTCNTGCGCAGCGCGCCGTGCCCTTGAGGGGACGCGGGGCGCTCCCCTGCACAGCGCCCCCTACCGGACGGCGCGGGCCCCGCAGGGCAGCCCGGACCGCGCTGTCCGGGACCCCCCCGAGCCTCCCCGGGCCGCCGGGATTCCGCGGTTCTGCCATGGAGCCCCCCTAGGGCCCCCTCAGGACTCGGTCATTCTGCCCCAGACCCTCCCAGGCCACCCCCAGTGTTCTGCTCCGGACCCGCCATCTCACACCAGGACCTCATAATCCCATCCTGGAGCCCCCAGAACCGCCCTCCCCAGGACCATGATGTCCTGCTCTGGAGCCCCCCAGGCCCCATCATCCTGCCCGGACCCCCAGGACCGCCCCCAAATCCTTCTGTGCTGTTCTGCACACCACAGAATTCTGGTGTCCTGCTCAGGATGCCCCCAGATCTGGTGTCCTTCCCCAGAGTCCCCCAGGACCCTGGCACCCTCCCAGCCCCACTCCGTGTTGTGTCCCCTGTCATCACTCGGACCACTCTTCCTCTCCCAGTGCTTTATTGACAGGCCCGGGACCCCCTGGGATCCCCGGGGGTGTCTCAGGCCGCAGTGACACGGAAGGGGCTCCCCGGGACATCGCGGTCACCCCAGCGCAGCAGCAGCACGTACTCCCCGCGCTCCCGCACGCTGTAGGTCACTGTGTACACGCGGTTCCCCTCGTGCTTCACGTGCACCTCCTCGCACGGGGCCTTGGGGCCGTGCACCCCCACCAGCAGCATGTTTGTGCCTGGGGGGGACACAGGGGCACAGTGAACCCTGAGCTTGAGACCCCACGTCACCCAAAACTTCCCCCCCCTGCATCCCAGAGCCTCCACCAGACTCCCCCACTTACCCACCCCATCCCCTCCCAGGACGCCCAGGCACCCCTTTAACCCACCCCATCCCTTCTCAAGACCCCCCAGAATTCCCTGAACATCCCACAGACCCACCACCTCCCCTCCAAGCCCTCACAGGACTGCCCTAGGAGCCTCTGGACTGCCCTGCTGAGCCCCCCATCTGCCCTCCCCCCTCCCAGCCACCCCAACCCGCCAGGACCCCCAGTGCCCCTCACCGGCCTTGCTGCAGTCCCNTCACGTGCACCTCCTCGCACGGGGCCTTGGGGCCGTGCACCCCCACCAGCAGCATGTTTGTGCCTGGGGGGGACACAGGGGCACAGTGAACCCTGAGCTTGAGACCCCACGTCACCCAAAACTTCCCCCCCCTGCATCCCAGAGCCTCCACCAGACTCCCCCACTTACCCACCCCATCCCCTCCCAGGACGCCCAGGCACCCCTTTAACCCACCCCATCCCTTCTCAAGACCCCCCAGAATTCCCTGAACACCCCACAGACCCACCACCTCCCCTCCAAGCCCCCACAGGACTGACCCAGGNCCACCTCCCCTCCAAGCCCTCACAGGACTGCCCTAGGAGCCTCTGGACTGCCCTGCTGAGCCCCCCATCTGCCCTCCCCCCTCCCAGCCACCCCAACCCGCCAGGACCCCCAGTGCCCCTCACCGGCCTTGCTGCAGTCCACAGTGAAGTGGTTCTTGTGGCCCAGGCGGGCAGCTGCCAGCCCTGGCCCCCGGGCCACCACCTGACTGGCATCCGACGGGGCCTTGGTGACCCCCCCAAAGGCAGGGGGGCCCCGCGACCCTCCCCTCACCACCGGCTCCACCATCACTGTTGAGGTCTCGTGCAGACTGTGCCCCCCTGACAGACGTGGGCCTGGGGAGTACAGGGGGGACACCGTCAGCCCCCACCATGAGGACACCCCCCCATCACACCATGCTGGGGGCATATGAGGACATCTTTCGGGGACAACCACTCTTCCCCCTGGGACCCCCATCATGTCATCCTGGGGCTCCTACATGACGTCACCCCCAGGACCCACTGTCACCACCCTAGGAACCTCCCCCTTCATGTCACCCTGGGGGTCCTCCAGGGTGGCCCTCCTGCAACCTTCCATCATGCCCATCATTTACCCCTTGTCACCCCACACTGGGGACCCCCATATTCTCCTCCCCCAATCTCTGTTATCCATGCCCCCCATCCCCATGTCTACCCCCACCCCATCTGTGGCCTTGAAGGGTCTGCCCATGATGCAATGGGGACCCCGGTATCCCCACGTCCCCCACAGTTCCTCTGTCCCCCCTAGTTCCCATGTTCCTCCCTGTCCCCATATCCCTTCCCCACACCCGTGTCCCTTCCCATCCCCATGTCCCCCCCCATTCATACCAGTGACCTTGGCCTTGAAGGGGCTCCCCACAATGTGGTGGGGGCCCCCATACTTGATGGAGATGAGGTAGTTGCCAGGGGCCATCGGGGTGTAGGTGACACGGTGGCCCTCGGGGACCTCAGTACAGTCCAGCTCCACTTTGGAGGGGCCATCAATGGTGACGGCCAGTGCTCCTGCCCCAGCGTTGGCTGTCTGCACCAGGAACTCTGAGGGCACCCCTGGGACATGGACATGGGGATGGTATCATGGGGGGACACCAGGACACCATTGTGGTCACCACCCATGGCCACGTTCCCATCATGGCAACTCCCATGGCCACATCCCCTCTGCCACCACCCTGGCCACGTCTCCATCATGGTTCTGTCCCCATCACCATTTCATGGCCATGTCTGTCCTGCCACCACCAGGGACACGGCTGTGTCTCCGTCCCCACCCCCCTCCCACAGCCGTGTCCCTGCCCCTGTCTCCACAGCAGTGTCACCTGTGCGGCCACCCTCGAGGCCCGGCCCGAAGGCAGTGACGAGCCCAGGGTCCCCGGCCTGGCTCTGCTCTCCCACGCGGATGTTGAAGGGGCTCCCGGGCACATGGCGCCCGTTGAAGCGCAGGTCGATGGAGTGGACTCCGTTCTCACGTGGCAGGAACCCCAGCGCGTACCGGTCTGGGGGACACGGACATGTCACCGTGTCCTCGTGTCCCCATGTCCCTGTGTTCCCATGTCCCCACACCGCCACGTCCCCACACCCCTGTTCTTGCGCAGCAGGAACCCCAGTGCATACCAGTCAGGGCGACACAGACATGTCCCCATATCCCTGTGTCCTGTGTCCCCATGTCCCATGTCCCCACACCCCATACAAGAACCCCAGTGTGTACTAGTCTGGGGGATCATGGCACTGTGTCCTGTGTCCCCATGTCCCGGTGTCACTCTGTCCCCATACCCCATGTCCCCATGTTGTCAAGCCCCACGTCCCCACATCACATGTCCCCATGTCCTGTGCCCTGTGCCCACAACCCCACATCCGCAGACCCGGTGTCCCCGTGGTGTCCCCCCCATGTCCCCGCGGTGTCCCCGTGTCCCCTCACCGCTGTCCAGCTCAGACACGTAGCACTCCTCCACCACCCCTGCAGGCGTGTGCACTTTGGCGTCGATGACACCACGCGCCCCGTTCAGCTGCACCGCAAAGGACGCTGGCTGGTTCACTGCCACTGTCTCCTGCAAGGACACCACGGTGGCATCAGGGACATGGGGGGAGAGGGGACATCATGAATGATGCCGGCTGGTTAGCCCCAGGGAATGAGGGGACGTGGGGGGGGGGGGAAGCAGGGGGGCAGGGTAACNGGGGGGGGAAGCAGTGGGGCAGGGGAAGCACCATGGGGCCCGAGGGTGACACGGGGATGCAAGGTGGCCCAGGATTAACACAAGGGACACAGGGGTGGCACCAGGAAGGGTGCCAATGGTGACATGTGGGAGAGAGAGGTGGCTTCACGGGATCCCAAGGGTGACAAAGGAGCGACACAGTGGTCCCAAGGGTGACACAGGGGACAGAGAGGGTCCCAAGGCTGGCATGGAGCGGCATAAAGGTGGTCTAGGGGTGACATGAGGGAGAGAGAGGTGGCCCCAGAGGGTCCAAGGGTGCCACAGGAGACCCAAAGGCGGCACACAGTGGGGGTCCCAAGAGTGCAATAGGGGCCCAGAATGGCCCAGGGGTGACCTGGGGACCCAGGGGGCATCTGCGAGCCCAGGGGTGCCCCGGGGTGCCACAGGGGGTGTCCCCAGTACCTGCAGGCTGGTGACAGTGAGGCGTCGGGCATCATCAGAGTGGGAGGCGACAGGGACGACAAAGGGGCTGTCGGGGATGTGCTCCTCATTGAACTTGATGGACACCTCATAGTCACCTGGGGGACATGGGAACAGTCAGGCGGGGACCCCCCACACAGGGACACCTTCCCTCGGGAACACTCTCACATGAAAACACCCTCACGTGGGACCACTCATGCACAGAGACACCACTCATGGGGACACTCTCACTTGGGGACACCCTTAACTGGGGATACCTTTGCATGTGGGTCCCTCCTCACATGAGGGTCCTGTGGCCCCAGCCCCAGGCTGAGCACCCTGGGGGACGTTAGGGGTGGTTGGGGGGGTTGGGGTGTTGGGGTGCAGCCCCCTCTCACCTGGCTCCTGCACCAGGTAGGAGACGCCGCAGGAGCCGTCCTTGCGGTCCTCAAAGGAGATCTCGGCCTTGCTGGGCCCCTCGACGGCAATGGAGAGTCCCCCCGCGCCCGCCTCACGTGTCCAGATGCTGAACTCAGCTGGGGGGGTCACCAGGGTTACCCTGGCCCTCAATGGCACCCCAGGATGGCAACACCCAGCACAGACCTGCACCCACCTCCCCATGGCACCCAGACCNGACTCCCACACACCCCCACCCCCCAAGATCACCCACCCCTCATTGCCCCCACATCCCCATCACACCCGCACCCTCATATCCCCCCAGTCGCCCCCAGAGCCCCCAGGCCCCCATCATTCCCCATGCCTGGCAGACCCCCTGTACCTGGCGTGCCGGCCACAGCGCGCTGCAGGCCAGTGCCCCCTGCGCGCACCTTGTGGGCGCCGCCCTCGCCCAGGGGCCCCACGGTGAACTGGAAGGGGCTCCCAGGAACGTGCTGCCCCCGGAACTTGACGCTGACAGTGTGGGCGCCCGTCTCCTGGGGCACGAAGCGCACGCTGTACACCCCCGCGCCCCCCGGCACCACCTCGGCCTCGCGCCGCTGCCCCGATGGGCTCAGCACCTGCGCCGACAGCTCCTGCGCTGATGCCTCGCCTGCAGGCACACACCACATCACCATGGGCACTCCAACACCCCATCAGCACCCCAGTGTCACCCCAACACCGTATCGCTACGGCATCCCAGCTCCTGCACCACCACCTCACCTGCAGGCACACATCATGTCACCCTGCAGGCACCTGGGCACCCCAACATCACCCCATTGTCACCCCACCACTGCACCACTACGGCACCCCAGCACCCCATTACTATATGGCACACTGTCATCCTGTCACCAGGGCACCTTGTCACCACATCACTCCATCACCCTGTAACCCTGGCACCCCAGAACCAGGGCACCCCGGCCCCTCAGCACCCCATTTCTTTACCACTGTGTCACTATGGCACCCCAGCACCTGTCACCGTGGCACCCTGTCACCCCATCAAGCCATCACCCTGGAACCACAGCACCCCTGCATCCAGTCACCCCAGCATCCTGTCACTCTGATACCAGGGCACTGGGGCACCCCATCACCTTCTCACCATCATCCCAAGGGCTCCCTGGCACGCTAGCACCATTGTCACCCTGCTACCCCATCACTCTGTCACCCCACGACCAGGGCACCCTGTCACTGTCATCCCACCACCCTGCCCCCAGTGTGCCCTGACACCCTGACACCCACCAGAGCCCATGTGCAACCCCGCTGGGTGCCCCCCGCCCCACAAGCGTACCCCCTCATGCACAGGACGTTCACTTGCCAGCATGTACACGCACGCATTCACACACACGTGTGCACACTCATGCACACACCCTTGTGAGACTGCACACTCATGCCAAGGGCACCCACAGCCCTCTGTGCAGGTGTGCACCCCCCATGAGCCCACACCCCCCGTAAGCAGGTGTGCACCTGCTTGTGCAAAGAGCCAGCATCACCCCCCACCTCCGCACACATCCGCATGTGAAGGGCACCCCCCCATCAGCACAGCAGCCCCCACGCGTGTGCCAGGGAGTCTATCCCAGGTGTGTCCTGTGCTCACGCAGGGGGCCCTTGTGTGAGCACACGCAGCCCTGTCCAAGGGCACTCCCACGGCAGGTGTGCCCAACCCTTGTGCAAACACACTTCCCTGCACTCACACTCCCCTCATGCACACCCAGCCCCCGTGCAAGCCCAGTGCCCTGCACACCCAGCCCTCATGCACGCTTGCCCCTTGTGCACACCCAGCTCTTGTGCAATCCCACTTTGCCACACACCCCCATGCACACCCATCCGTAGGACCCCCTGGTGCAGGACGCACCCTCATGTGCACGTGCAGGGGCTGCGAAGGTGCCAATGCCCTCACGGGTCCCAAAGGCCCCGAAGGCACCGAAGGGCTCCGGGGGGGCACGGGGGAAGGCGCCGCCCACGCGGGTCGATTCCTCCACGTGCACCTCGCGCGTGGTCTCGCCTCCGCGCGTCTTGCTGATCTCAGTGCGCTCCGTGCGCGTGTACGTGTGGCTGCTGCGCGTGAACGTGCGCGTCAGCCGCTCCTGCGCCGACACCATCTGGAACCAGTTCCCTGGGGAACACCCCGCGGGGACACAGAGGGACAGTGGGGACACGTGGGGACACATGCGGACAACAGGATGTGGGCACATGTGGGGGAACAGAAGGGTGCACAGAGGGGTGATGGGGACACAGGAGGATGTGGATGGACATGGGGATGAATGGACACGGGGATGGACGTAGTGATGGGAGGAGACGTGGATGGGTGAAGACAAGGATGGACACAGGGATGATGGAATCGTGATGTGTGGAGACATGGGTGGTCACAGAGTTAGAAGTAGAGGATGGTGCAAGGAGGGGTGGACACAGGGATGGATGTAGGGATGGTTGCAGGGATGGATGGAGCCAAGGGTGGGTGAAGCCAGGGATGGACACACGGACAGACATATGAATGGACACATGGACAGAGGTGTGAATGGAGGTATCGGTGGGTGGTGGCATGCACAGAGGGATGCATGGACACAGGCGCAGACACACAGAGGGACGCAGACATGGACACAGACGCACGGAGGGGAGAGAAGGAAGAAGGAAGGAGAAATCAGAGCTGGAGTGGTTGAGATGCATCTTCATCCCCATGGCCCACAGAGCAGGAGGAAGAGGATTAGGATGGAGGAGGGGGAAGAAGAGGAGGATGATGGAGGGTGAAAGATGGAGGAGGAGAGAAAGAAGAGGAAGAGGAGGAAGGCCAACCCTACCTGGGATCTTGAGATTGAGGTCGCAGGTGCTGCCGACAGTGGCGATGGAGGGTGCTTGCCGCCGGCGTGTGATGCTCTCCTTCATCCGCCCCTCTCCTGTCACCTTCACCGTGAAGGGGCTCCCTGTGGGAGACGGTTACCTCAGGGACCCGTCACCCCCTGGGGCTCCTAGCACCCCTCCCCACCACAACCCTCTGCCCCCCATGTTTCCCCCAGCCCCACCTGGGACATGTTTGTCGGCAAACTTGATGTTGATGATGTAGTTGCCGGGCTCGGTGGGGCAGTAGGTGACCTTGCAGGTGCCATCCTCCATGTCCTCACAGTTAATGTCCACCTTGCTGGGGCCCTCAATGGACAGGCCCAGCCCGCCGTAACCTGGGTGGCCATGGGGACATGTTCAGAGGTGTCCCATGGAGGCTGTCCCTGTCCTACCCATGGTCACACCAAGGCCACCAGCCCAAACTGGCCATGGTCACCACCCAAGCCCAGTCATCACCCCCATCCTGGCCGTGGCCATGCCATGGTCACCACAGCATCCCCCTCTCAGTGGCACCATGGCCACAGCCACCACTCTATTCTGGCCATGGTCATACCATGGCCATAATCATGGCCATCACCCCATCCTGTGTTGGCCACGGCCATGGCATGGCCTTAGCCACCTCTCACATGGGCACTGGCCATGCCACCACCATGGTCAGCATTCCATTCAGATGAAGGTCACACCATAGCCAACACCTCATCCTGTGCTGGCCGCAGCTGTGGCACGGCCATGGCCCTCAAATCATCCTGGCTGTGGCCACACCACCACCAAAGCCACCATCCAACCCCAGCCACAGTGACCATCCTGCCTTGGCCATGACCACAACCACCATCCCTTCCTGGCCACATATAGTCTTGGCCACCATCGCATGTGGCCATAGCAAACCACAGCCATAACCATGGCCACCACCTCATCCTAGGGTGACCACAACCAACACACGGTCATGGTCATCATCCCATCCTGCCCTTAGCCATAGCTACCACCTCCCCCATGGTTATCCCCCACTGTGGCCTCACCAGCGCTGCGTGTGTCCACGATGAACTCGGCCACCTCAAAGGTGTGGCCCTCCAGCAGCCCCTGGCCCCACACCTTGACTCGGCCGGCATCACCAATCTCTGACTGTCCCACCAGGATCTTGAAGGGGCTGTTGGTGACGTGCTGCCCGCTCTTCCGCACGCTCACCACGTGCTCGCCCACCTCCTTGGGTGTAAATGAGATGCCTGGCGGGGGACACAGCGGTCACACACCACCACCACCAGCCTTGGCCACCACCCATGTACCATCCCCGTCCCCTACTCACTGCCACCAGCCCCCGGCCACCTCCATCAGCCCCTGGTCACCATCCAAGTCCCCTGACCAAGGCCACCAATCCCCTGCTGACCCAATGCCACAAGGCCCATCCCTGTGACCCCATAGCCCCACTGTTGCCTGTCCCAAAAAGTCCCTGAGTCCCACATCCTCCTCTCATGTGCCCATGTCCCAGTTTTCCTGTGCCCACATCTGCATGTCCCCATGTCCCCACCGTGTCCCCGTGTCCCTACACACCAATGTGGCGGTTGGGCAGCCGCTTGAGCAGGCATGGCTCCTCATTGCCCGAGGGTGCGCGGATGGTAGCCGCCAACAGGCTCAGGTCTGTCTCTGCGATCTTCAGTGACACATCAGTCGAGGTGCCCACATTGAGCTGGGACGTGCGCATGGAGTCATCACCTGCAGAGATGCCATCAGCAGGGACATCAACCCAAGGTGGAGGCCAGGATGGATAGGGTCCCAATGGTGATGGAATGATATTTCCAAAGCCCCATAAGGTCTCAATGGACATATGGAGAGGGTCCCCAGAATCGGGGGTCACCCAAAGATGTGTGAATAGGGTCCTCAAGGCCATGGATAGGGTCCCCCCACAAGGTCTACATGGCCTTGTGATGGGGTCCTCAAAGCTCCATGACGTCCCCATGGCCATGGATTAGGGTGTCCAAGGCTTCAGTGTCCCCAGGGCCATGGGAGGGGGGATCCTGGTGGCCAGGCATGGACAAGAGACACCACAGTTGTCCCAATGGCCATGGGGCAAGTGTGCCCACTACCCCACAGGTGCCCCAATGGTCATACAGGTGCCCCCACAGCCACACAGGTGCCCTCATGGCCATAACTCCATAGGTGTCTCTATGGCCACCCAGCTGCCCCCATGGCCATGTGGAGGCCCCAAAAACCCCCAGAACTCCCCCAGACCCCACTGTGCCCCCCAGCCTGTCTCACCGGTGATCTTGGCAGTGAAGGGGCTGCCCGGGATGTGTTTGTCATCAAAGCGCACAATGATGCTGTAGTCGCCGGGGGCTGTGGGCAGGTAGGACACGGTGCATGTCCCGTCCTTGTTGTCCTGGCAGGTGATCTCCGCCTTGGAGGGACCTTCGACCGCTAGCGACAGCCCACCTGGAGGCACAGGGGGTGTCAGAAGGCACCGGACAAGAGGCATCAGGAGGCACCAGGGATCTCCAGCCTCTCCTTGTGGCACTGGGGGGTCCTCACAACCTCCCAGCCTCCCTTGGCCATCACTCACCCTCGCCAGCATCCTTGGTGACAATGGTGAATGTGCATGGCTTGTTGACCATCCCATGGCTCAGCCCAGGCCCATAGGCACTGACATGGCGTGGGTTGATGGCGTCCACGTAGAACTGGAGGGGACTCCCTGGAGACACAGGGGACAATAGTCAAGGACCCGTGGGGACACCCCAACCCAAGGGTGACCAACCATGGACCCCACAGAGACACCCCACAGGGACATTCCACACCCTGGTAGGTGCCTGACCCATGGGAGTCCAACCAGGGCACAGTTGTATCAACCTTCCTCAGCCACCTCCCAGTGGCTCCCACTGCCCCCCAGTGGTTCCCAGTGCCCCTCAGTGGCTCACCGGGGATGTGGTTGCCATCATAGCGAATGTCCATCTCGTGCAGCCCCTTCTCGGAGGGGGCATAGTGCACTGTCACTGTCCCATCCTTGTTGTCGGTGATGTTGGGCCGTGCTGTCTTGCCCGAGGGCATCCGCACCTCACCTGGGGGTACTGTGTCAGTGGGGGCACCAAGAGGGGGACTGGTGCCTCAAGGGGTGGTCCCTGTCCCCACAACCATGCGCTGTACCTGTGATCTCACCCTTCTGCACGGTGAAGGGGATGACGAGGTTAAAGGGCCGAAGGTTCTCAGTGGTGGCTGGGGGCTCCTCCGTGGCCTGATCATGGGGCAGAGAGGGAGGGTGAGAACCCTGTGGTGGGATCCCAGCCCCAGGGTGGCCATAGAGGGGACATGAGAGCCCCCATGGTGGGCTCCCAGCCCTGTGATGATCCTCATGACCTCCAAACCCCATGGTGTCCACCATGACCCCAAGCCCTAACATGACAACCCTGGCCCCATGGCGCCCACCATGGTCATCCAGCCCCACAGTGCCCACCATGGTCTCCTAACTCTCTCAGCTCCATGATGGCCACCATCGTCCTGACACTGCTCCACCATGGTCCCCCGGTTCCATAACTCCCATCATGGTCACCCAACCCTGCAGTGCCCATTGTGCTCTTGCAACTCCATGCTGACTGACTCAACTCTCTGTCCCTTGGTGTCCACCACAGCCCCAGTCCTCTGTCTGTTGGTGCCCACCATGATGTTCCAACCCCACCATGGTTGCCCTACTCCACAGTGTCACCCTCATCTTCAGAATCTGTCCCATGGTGCCCATTGTGCCCTCAGCTCTTTGCCCCTCAGATCCACCACCATTTCCCAACCTCATGGCCCCAACTCTCTGCCCCACAGCACCCACCACAATCTTCCAACCCCACAGTGCCCATCATGGTCCCAGCTCTCTGCCCCATGGCACCCACCACGGTCTCCCGATTCCACACTGCCCACACCATGGTTTCCCAAACTCTGACCCATGGTGCTCATCACAACCCCCCAGACTCACAGTGCCCCCCCAGTGCTCCACCCACCATGACATGGAAGGGGCTGTTAGGGACGTGCTCCCCGCCAAAGCGGATGGTGATGACGTATTTGCCGGGCTCAGGTGCGGTGTAAAAGATGTCAAAAGTGCCATCATGGTTTTCCACCACATCCACATCCAGCTCAGCGCCATCAGGCGTTGACACCTTGCAGGTGACCTTGCCCTGTCCCGCTGCCTTTGCATCCACTGTGATCACCGTCTCCTCCCCGATCTGGATCGTGGGGCCCAGGCAGGCACCTGCGGGGGAGGGTGGGGTCAGGGCCATGGGGGGACTCCAAACCTATCCCCCAACTGCCTCCTCCCAGCCCCCCAACTGCCCCCCTGGCACCACTTACCCAGTCCATGGCCCCCAATGGATACTGCAAGAGAGACCAGGGAGAGCGGTGAGAANGTGGGTGTGCTGGGGGGCAGCCATGGGGTGGTGGGGGGTAAGGGAGGGGTGTCTGGGGTGGGTGCCGTGGGACAGCAAGGGGTCATTGTGGGTCAGCAAGTGGATGTCGTGGGGCAGGAGGGGATGCCATGGGGCAGCAGGGATGCTGTAGGGCAGGGAGGGGTGCGGTGGGGCAGCAAGGGGACATCGTGGGGCAGTGAGGGGATGCTGTGGGTCAGCAAGGGGATGCCATGGGCCAGCAAGGGGATGACATAGGTCAGCATAAGGACACTTTGGGGCAGCCCCACCTGTGACAAGGCACTTGCTGGCATCACCAGCGGGCACGGCGAGGACACGGAAGGGCGATGCAGGGATCTCGTCACCCCCGTACTTGACGGTGCTGGTGTAGCGCCCCGGCACATCAGGCACGTAGGACACTGTGTAGGTGCCGTCCCCGTTGTCCCGGATTGATGCCTTCTTGGGCTGCCCCTCAGGGTCCTGCAGGCAACCCCCATCAGTTCCCTGTGCTGGGGGCACCCTGTGGGGCTCAGCACCCCGGGATGTGGGGGAAAGGGCACCGTGTGGGGCTCAGCACCCCATGACTCCCCCCTCCACTGACCAGGATCTGGACTGTGAGCAGTCCCTCGCCAGCGTCGCGGGCATCAATGGTGAATTCGACAGGGAGGCTGGCAGGGATCCCTCCCGCACTCAGTCCGGGGCCACTCGCCCGTACCTTGCTGGCATCATGGGTGGGCAGCGCCGTCACCTTGAAGGGGCTGGAGGAAGAAGGGAGTCAGGAGGGTGCCGGGATCTCCAGGCTGTGTGGGGATCCTGTGTCCCCCCTCTGCCCACCCTAGGTGGGGTCTCACCTGCGCGGCACCTCCTGCCCCCCGTACTTGACAGACACGGTGTAGGGCCCATCGGTGGCTGGGGTGTAGGTGACCTTGTGGGTGCCATCACCATTGTCTCGGACCTCCACTGGCTCTGGCAGCCCTGTGGGGCAGTGGGACATGTGGGGTGGGGACATGTGAGGCAAGGGGACACATGGGACAGGAGGACATGGAGGGTGTAGAGCAGCACATGTAGGGCACGACCTCCCTGGGCAGGGAACTCCATGGCGCAGGACACCCCGTGGATCTGCATATCTGTGGGGAGGGCACCCCACAGAGTTGGACACCCTATGAAGAAGGACATCCATGGGGCTGGACGTCCTATGGGGTAGGACACCCTGTGGAGCAGGACATCCATAGGTAGGACACTCTATATAACAGGGGACACCCTGAGGCAGGACACCCTATGGAACACGGCATCCATGGTGTTGGACAGCCCATGAGGCAGGACATCCCAAGGGGCAGGACTCTCTATAGACCATGGGATCCAAGGGGCAGGACACTCTATGGGGTAGGACATTCATGAGACAGGACACCCAAAGGTCAGGACACCCCATGAGATACGGGCCCCCCCTGCTCCCAGTGTCCCCACGTACCAGTTGGCCCCAGCAGCGTCACCTCAAGGGCTGCACGTCCGGCGGCACTGACATCCACGGTGAAGCTCTGGGGCAGCCGTGCACGGACACTGGGGCCCAGCCCTGGCCCTGAGCACGTCACCTTTGAGGGGTCCACAGCATCCCTCACTCGTACCCGGAATGGGCTCCCTGTGTGGAGAAGGAGGTCAGTGCATGGGGGAGGCAGCATGGGGCAGGGTAGGGTGGGGATGGGGTGGGTGGGCAGTGTGGCCACTGCCAATGTTAGCGTGGGGTCAGTGTGGGAATGGGGTCAGTGTGGGAATGGGGTCAGCATGAGGACAAGATCAACACGGCCATGAGGACAATGTGAGCACAGGGACAGCATGGCCATAGAGTCAGCGTGTCCATCATGTGCACAGGCACAGTGTGGGGCCAGTGTGCTCATGAGGTCAATGTCGCCATGGGCTCAACACATCCATAGGGTCAACCTGGCTATGGGTTCAAAATGGGCATGAGGACAACATGACCATGAGGTCAATGTGGCCATGGGGTCAACGTGAGCCATGAGGACAACATGACCATGGAGTCAGTGTGGGCCCAATGACTGCATGGCCAAGGGGTCAGCATGGGGAAGGGCTCAACATGGGCATGAGCACAGTGTGGGATCACCATGGTCATGGGGTCAACATGTCCATACAGTCAGCATGGGAACAAGGACAGCATGGCCATGGAGACAGTTTGGGCAAAGGCTCTACATGAGGTCAACGTGACCATGAGTCAGTGCGGCCTTGGGGTCACTGTGGCCGTGAAGGTACCAAAGCCATGGCCATGGGGACAGCACAGGTAGAGGACAGCTCGGCCATGAGGCCACCATGGGTGGCATCACCACAGTGAAGCCCTGTGATCGACAGATGACAACCAGGACACCTCTCCCCCCACCCCCCATCCCTGTGTCCCCTCGCACCGGGGATGGGGTGGCCGCCGAAGGTGATGTTGACGTCGTAGTCACCAGGCGTGAAGGGGACATACTCCACTGCGCAGCTCCCGTCCTTGTTGTCCTTGCAGGACATCTTCGCCTCTGAGGGACCCTCGATGGCCAGGCCCAGCCCCCCGGTGCCCGCACCCCTGGGGACATGCCACCACTCAGAGGCGTCACATGGGCATGGTGGGGCCAGGGGGAACAACAGCCGTGGTGGGGAGATGGAGGCGCCACCTCCATGGCAAGGGGAGGGAGGTGCCACCTCCTTGGCAGAGGTGGCACTTCCATGGCAAGGGGACAGAGATTCCATGCTGGTGACATGGGATGGAGGTGGCACTTTCATATCAGGGGATGGAGATGCCAGTTTGGTGGCGTGGGCTGGAGGGAGTACATCCATGGGAAGGGACACAGGTGGTAGAGGATGCAAGAGGATGGACGTGGGACCTCTGTGGCAGAACATGGAGATGCCAGAGTGGTGGTAAGGATGGAGGTGGCGGGTTGGTGACATGGGATAGAGGTGGGACATGCACAGGAAGGGCACAGGTGCAAGAGGACAGTGGTGTCACTTCCACAGCAGGGAATGGAAATGGTGGGTTGGTGGCTTGGGATGGAGGTGACACCTCTGGGGGGGAATCTGTGGGTCTGGGGAAGTGACAGGGTGGGAATGGAGGGACTCAGTCTCCACACTGAAGCAGGTGGCCATGCCCACCCCAAACCCCCCAACATGGACAACATGAGGGGTCGGTGGGCGTGGAATAGAGAAGGGGATTTGGAAGGCAGGGGTTGGGGGGGCTTTGGGGAGCAGGGCTGGGTGGGGGGTCAGTGCCCACCTGGTCTCCACAGTAAAGTGGTTGGCTGTGCCCACCAGGCCACCCTCCAGGCCGGGGCCGTGTGCCCGAACGCGTGTGGGGTCGCAGCCCTCAGCCACCCCCACACGGAAGGGGCTCTTGGGGACTGCCACGTCATCGTATGTCACCTCCACCAGGTGCAGCCCTGCGACAGGGACACCATCACACACTGCCCATGGAGGGGACACAAGGGGTCTCTGGGGGGNGGGGGAGGCTGGGAGTCCCTGGTTGGGATTTGGGGGTGTCTCAGGAGACTTGGGGGTTCCTGGTTTTGGGGATCCAGGGGGAATTGAAGGGGGTCCCCCCTTGGACATGGGGAAGGGTCCTCTTGAGGGTTCCTCATGAGGAATGGAGGATACCTGGCCAGGACTTGGGGTCTCAGGGAGGCACTGGGGTCCAGTGTGGGAGCAGAGTCCCTGGGGGAGTGCACAGTCCCCGGAAGTTCCCAGGGTGTGTTGGTGTTCCCCAGGGGGGTGGGGGTCCCTAGGGGTTTGGGAGTCCCCTGGGGGTGTCCGTGGTCTCCAAAGGGGTCTGGGGGTCCCTTACAGGGGGTCCCTGGGGGTGTTGGGGTTCCCAGAGGGGTTGTGAGGGTCCCTCACCCTCCTCGAAGGGTGTGTACTCCACGCGGTAGGTGCCATCGCCAAGGTCGGTGACAAAGGTGTCGATGGGGGTCCCTGAGGGGTTCAGCACCCGTGCCCGGACGTGGGGCCCCCCCGTGGGGGCCAGTGCCCGTGCGTCCACCGTGAACTCAGTGCCCACCTCCCGCAGCACCCCTGAGGGGAACAGGGGGGTCAAGGGGGCCCAGAGCTCACCTGGGGGTCCCTTACAGCACCCTCTGTGAGCCCATGGCTCCCTTGGCACACACAGGGGGTTCAAGGGGGAACCGGCACACCCTTGGGGTCCCACCCCACACTCCCTGCACCCCCAAAACTTCCCCTCATGAATGGGAGGAAAACCACAGGGCCACCTGAATAGTGGTGGAGGCAAGGGGAACAGGGGGGGAGAGATGCCTGTGGGGTGCCCAGGAGAGCCCCCTTTAGAGGGGGTGCCCATGGGAAGGAGATGTTGGTGACCATGGGAGTGTCCATGGCCAGAGGGTTGTCCATACAAGGGGGAGGTTCCCATGGAGGGATGTCCATGGGGTGCCCAGGAGACCCCCCACATGAGAAGGGCTGTCCAGGGGGTGCCCATGGGGAGGGGATGCCCATGGGGTTGGAATGCCTGTGAGCGGGGATGTCCACAAAGAGGGGGTACCCACAGGGATGGGGTGCCCTTGGAGATGCTCATGGAGGGGAGATGCCTGTGGTGGTGTCCATGGGGGTACCCAGGAGAAAGAGATGCCCACAGGGATGGGACGCCCTTGGGGAGAAGGAGACCCCCATGGGAAGGAGATGCCCACCCAAGGGAAGGAGGTGCCATGGCGAGCAGCCCCTGCGTGGCCCCTCTCTCACCTCGCGGCTCCACGCCTTTGCCGTAGACCTTGACGCTGCTGGTGTCGATGGCTGGGTCAACAGTGACGCGCACGGGGCAGTTGGGGACCGGGAGGCCGCCATAGTTGATGGTGATGGTGTAGGCGCCAGCACAGGCCGGAGTGTAGGTGATGGCGTAGGTGCCGTCACGGTTGTTCTGCACCAGCACCTCGGCCTTGGCGCCGGCCTCGGAGCGGATCTCGATGGTGAGCTCGGCCTCACCAGCCTGTGAGCAGTCCACGGAAAAGACGGCCGCCTCGCCTGCACGGCCGCGCTCCAACCCCGGCCCCGACGCTGTCACTTTGGCCGGGTCGAAGGGTGCCGTGACCGCAGCCGTGAAGGGGCTGCCCGGGATGTGGCGCCCAGCGAAGAGGATGTTGATGTGGTACTCTCCAGGTGCCGTGGGCAGGTAGGACACGGCACAGGAGCCATCCCCGTTGTCCTGGCACTCGATCTTGGCTTCGCAGGGCCCCTCCACTGTCAGCCCCAGCCCCCCACTGCCCGCACCCTGCGTGGCAATGGAGAAGGGTGCCGGAACGCCAACACGGCCGCCCTTCAGCCCCGGCCCCGAGGCCACCACCTGCAGGCACAGGGACACATGGGGGTCAGAGGAAACACAGGGACAGGTGGAGGTCAAGAGGGACACAGGGACAGGTGGGGGTCAGGGGGACAGAGGGACATGTGGAGGTCAAGGGGGACGGGGACAGGTGACCCCCATGTGCCAGCCCTGCAGCCCCGGCCCCGAGGCCAGAACCTGCTCGCACAAGAACACATAGGGGTCGGGGGGACATGCAGGGGTCATGGGGGCATAGGCACATGTGGGGCTTGTGAGCGGCACGTGGGGGTCAGGAGGGCAGAGGGACACACAGGGGTTGGGACACACACACCCCTGTTGCACACACGTGTGCCATGCTCACCTTGGAGGGGTCAGGGGGCAGCAGAGCCTCCACAGGGAAGGGGCTGCCTGGAACCGGGTGCCCATCGTAGGTGACCTCGACACGGTGGGGCCCCTCCTCGGGGGGCGTGAAGGTGACGGGGTGGGGGCCCCCGGGGGGCGCAGGCCCCACTGTGCAGGGCACGGGGCGCCGCGAGGGGCCCGTCACCTTCACCTCCAGGTGCCCCTGGCCCCCTGCGCCCTGTGCCTCCACCTGGAACTCCTGCACCTGCCCCACCTCCGCCTCTGCAGGGGAGTGGGGGGTCAGAGGGGCATTCCACACCCTGGGGTGCCCCCAGACCCATGAGGATCCCCACACCCAGATGTGTCTCCCAGATCTTGGGGGTGTGTGTGTGTGTGTCTGTCCCAGGGTGTGTCACCTCCACCCAAGGGTGTCCCTCGTATCCAGGGTATTGTCTCTCCACAGGGTGTGTCCCCCCAGTGCCCCCTCCCATGTCTGTCCCCCATATCTGGTTGCCCCCATGCACAGGTGGTCCCAAACCTCTCCTGCTAGGGTGCTCCCCAACCCACCCTTGGGGCCCCCCGTATCCAAGCTGCACCCCATAACCAGGGTGTGTATCCCCCACCCAGGTACCCCTACACGCAGTGTCCGTGCCCTCATGTGCCCTCACCCCATGCTGAAGCCCACACCAAGGGTGCCCTCCCCCAGAGTGCCCCCACATTCAGGGTGCCCCCCCAGGCTGATCCCCTCACCCAGGTGTCCCCTCCAGAGTCTCTTCCCCCAGGGTGCTCCCAATGCTCGTGTCCCTGCCAGGGCCCGCCCCCCACCGTACACCACATGCAGGGTGCTCCCCTCCCTCGGTCCCCCTCCATTCCCCCAGTGCCACCACTCACTGCTGTTGAGCCCCTGCACCTTGACCTTGCCCAGCTGCAGGGGGGGGGCCACAGTGACGGGGAAGGGGCTCTTGGGGATGGGGTCTCCCCCATAGGTGACCACCACGGACAGGGGGCCCTGCAGGAACAACTCCACTTCAGGGTGCTGCCAGGGTGGGCCAGCACACAGCTCCCAGTCGTGGTGCAGAGGGCAGACACCCATGGAATGGTGCTGGGGGGCTCCAAGGGGCTCCCAGGGGACACGCAGCCATGAGGCCAGGGGAGGCTGGGGGTCACCCATGGGTGCTGGGGAGGATAAAGACCCAGGGATGGCGGTAACCCGTGGATCTGGGGGTGCCCTGGGTTGACAGGTACCCCTGTGGGGCTGCAGCTGCCACAGGGAGGTGCCCACAGGGGTGAGGTGTCCACAGGGACGGGGCGGGTGTTCATAGGGGTGAGTTGCCCAGCAGCTGGGGTGCTCATGGGGGTGCCTGTGGGGAGGGGGTGCTCATGGGGGTGCCCCTTTACACTGGGCTGTATGGGAGGATGTCCCTGGGGGAGCCCAGGGAATGGGGTGTCAATGAGGGGGCTCCTCCTGGGTACCCCGTGGGCTGGGGTGTGCCTGTATGTCGGAGATCCTCCCATGGGGTGACCCTAAGGGCTGGGGTGCTCAGACAGGCTGAGGTGCCTCCATGGGGTGTTCCCATGGGTCAGGGTGCCCCCCCCATGTCAGGCTGTCCCCCTGGCACCCACCTGCTGCAGTGGGGTCTGCTTGGTGGGGGTGCCCATAGGGGATGGGGTGCCCCCCATAGGTCAGGGTGCTCCCAGGACCCACCTGCTGCAGCGGGGTGTACTTCACAGTGTAGGAATAGTCGTGATTGTCGATGACCTCGAAGTCGGCAACAGCCGGGCCAGGCCCCGTCCCCACGAACCGCACGTCCAGGGGAGCCTTCCCTGCCCCCCGCGTCTGCACGCGGAAGTGGGTGGGGGTCCCCACCTCCACCCCTGCACCACATTGTCAAGTCACTGCAGGACCCACACCACCCACAGGACCCACAGTCCCTGCCCCACAGGACCCAGAAGTGGGTGGGGGTCCCCACCTCCACCCCTGCACCCCACTGTCCCACTGCGGGACCCACGGCACTCACAGTACCTGCCTCACAGCACCCCCACCCCACGTCCCCCATCCCCACCCCACCACCCCTGGCCCCTCACCTGTCCGGCTGAGCCCAGGTCCCTCAGCTTTGACCTTGCTGGCATCGTGGGATGGGTCCACCTTGATGCGGAAGGGGCTGGAGGGGATCTCCTGGGGACCGAAACCAGGGCGCAGTGACATGAGGGCACCACAGGGTCGAAGCCCCAGCCCCACCTGGCCCCTGGGGGCTGGGGGCACCCCACAGAGTGGGGCAGTCCCAGAACCCTTACCTGGTTGGCGAAGAGCACCATGATGGTGTAGAGCCCCGCGCCCGGCGCTGTGTACTTGACCGTGAAGGTGTCATTGTCATTCTTAATGATGTCAAAGTCGATGTCAGCCTCGAGCGGCCCCACCACTCCTGGGGCGCACTTGATGCCAATGCTGACGTCACCTGTGGGGGTGGCAGGGTCAGTGGCACCCACTCCCCAGAGGACACCGAGGAGTGAAACAGGGCGCATGGGGGACGGGGCTGGATCAGGACTGCGGATGATGGACAGGATCAGAGATTATGGACCAGGGATGCAGGTGCAGGAACAGGGATGCAGGCCCAGGAATCCTGGACCAGGAGCAGGGACAATGGACCAGGAGCAGGGATGCAGGATCAGGGATGTTGGACCAGGGATGCAGGACCAGGACCAGAACTGATGGGCCCAGAATGAAGGACCCTTGATCCAGGGATGATGGAGCAGGACCAGTGGCAATGGTCCAGGACCAGGGGTGCTGGCCCAGGGACACAGGCCACACCCACAGAGGAGTTCCCAGGGTGCTCTGCACCACGGCACCCACCCTGTCCAGCCTCGCTGCAGTCCACAGTGAAGTAGGTGGGCTCGTTGGCCTTCAGTCCCGTCTTCTCCACACCTGGCCCATGCACCTTCACCCTGTTGGGGTGGCTGCCCTCGCCCACGCTCACCTGCAGGCCCACAGTGTCACAGTAGGGCGGGGGCACAGACCCCTTTTTCCCTGGCACCCCATGGAACTGGGACCTCCAACCTCCCCACTGGCATCCTGCCTCCATCCAACCACTCCCATCCCCAGTACTTCATGGGACCCCCAACCCCTCCCCAGCACCCTATAGGTCTGGGACCCCCATCCCCACATCCAGCACCCCATGAGATCCCCGTCTCCATCCACATCACCCCATGGGCTCCCAGCCCCACCCTGGCCCCCATCCCCACAGGACCCCCGTGCCCCACATCTGATACCTTAACACCCTCCATGACTAGCACCCCCTCCCTGCACCTCCTGGGACCCCCACGGCCACCCCAGCCCCCCATGGGCCCCCTATGACACCCACACGGAAGGGGCTGTTGGGGGTGTTGACGCCCCCCCAGGCAACGATGACTGTGTGCTTCATGGCCTTGGTGGGGACGTAGACGCAGTGGAAGGTGCCGTCACCGTTGTCCTTCACCTTGATGTCAATGGGGAAGCCCTCGGCATCCTGTGAGCAGCAGGGGGGAGGCGAGGGAACCCAACAGCACTCAGTGTTGGCCAATGGCACCCAACAGCGCCCCACGGCACTCAGTGCTGGCCAATAGCNGTCCGGCTGAGCCCAGGTCCCTCAGCTTTGACCTTGCTGGCATCGTGGGATGGGTCCACCTTGATGCGGAAGGGGCTGGAGGGGATCTCCTGGGGACCGAAACCAGGGCGCAGTGACATGAGGGCACCACAGGGTCGAAGCCCCAGCCCCACCTGGCCCCTGGGGGCTGGGGGCACCCCACAGAGTGGGGCAGTCCCAGAACCCTTACCTGGTTGGCGAAGAGCACCATGATGGTGTAGAGCCCCGCGCCCGGCGCTGTGTACTTGACCGTGAAGGTGTCATTGTCATTCTTAATGATGTCAAAGTCGATGTCAGCCTCGAGCGGCCCCACCACTCCTGGGGCGCACTTGATGCCAATGCTGACGTCACCTGTGGGGGTGGCAGGGTCAGTGGCACCCACTCCCCAGAGGACACCGAGGAGTGAAACAGGGCGCATGGGGGACGGGGCTGGATCAGGACTGCGGATGATGGACAGGATCAGAGATTATGGACCAGGGATGCAGGTGCAGGAACAGGGATGCAGGCCCAGGAATCCTGGACCAGGAGCAGGGACAATGGACCAGGAGCAGGGATGCAGGATCAGGGATGTTGGACCAGGGATGCAGGACCAGGACCAGAACTGATGGGCCCAGAATGAAGGACCCTTGATCCAGGGATGATGGAGCAGGACCAGTGGCAATGGTCCAGGACCAGGGGTGCTGGCCCAGGGACACAGGCCACACCCACAGAGGAGTTCCCAGGGTGCTCTGCACCACGGCACCCACCCTGTCCAGCCTCGCTGCAGTCCACAGTGAAGTAGGTGGGCTCGTTGGCCTTCAGCCCCGTCTTCTCCACACCTGGCCCGTGCACCTTCACCCTGTTGGGGTGGCTGCCCTCGCCCACGCTCACCTGCAGGCCCACAGTGTCACAGTAGGGCGGGGGCACAGACCCCTTTTTCCCTGGCACCCCATGGAACTGGGACCTCCAACCTCCCCACTGGCATCCTGCCTCCATCCAACCACTCCCATCCCCAGTCCTTCATGGGACCCCCAACCCCTCCCCAGCACCCTATAGGTCTGGGACCCCCATCCCCACATCCAGCACCCCATGAGATCCCCGTCTCCATCCACATCACCCCATGGGCTCCCAGCCCCACCCTGGCCCCCATCCCCACAGGACCCCCGTGCCCCACATCTGATACCTTAACACCCTCCATGACTAGCACCCCCTCCCTGCACCTCCTGGGACCCCCACGGCCACCCCAGCACCCCATGGGCCCCCTATGACACCCACACGGAAGGGGCTGTTGGGGGTGTTGACGCCCCCCCAGGCAACGATGACTGTGTGCTTCATGGCCTTGGTGGGGACGTAGACGCAGTGGAAGGTGCCGTCACCGTTGTCCTTCACCTTGATGTCAATGGGGAAGCCCTCGGCATCCTGTGAGCAGCAGGGGGGAGGCGAGGGAACCCAACAGCACTCAGTGTTGGCCAATGGCACCCAGCAGCGTCCAACGGCACTCAGTGTTGGCCAATGGCACCCAGCAGCGTCCAACGGCACTCAGTGTTGGCCAATGGCACCCAGCAGCGTCCAACGGCACTCAGTGTTGGCCAATGGCACCCAGCAGCGTCCAACGGCACTCAGTGTTGGCCAATGGCACCCAGCAGCGTCCAACGGCACTCAGTGTTGGCCAATGGCACCCAGCAGCGTCCAACGGCACTCAGTGTTGGCCAATGGCACCCAGCAGCGTCCAACGGCACTCAGTGTTGGCCAATGGCACCCAGCAGCGTCCAACGGCACTCAGTGTTGGCCAATGGCACCCAGCAGCGTCCAACGGCACTCAGTGTTGGCCAATGGCACCCAGCAGCGTCCAACGGCACTCAGTGTTGGCCAATGGCACCCAGCAGCGTCCAACGGCACTCAGTGTTGGCCAATGGCACCCAGCAGCGTCCAACGGCACTCAGTGTTGGCCAATGGCACCCAGCAGCGTCCAACGGCACTCAGTGTTGGCCAATGGCACCCAGCAGCGTCCAACGGCACTCAGTGTTGGCCAATGGCACCCAGTGGTGCCCAACAGTGCCCAACAGCACCCAATAGTGCTCAAGGGCACTCAATGGTGCCCAACAACACAAAATGGAGCCCAGCAGTGTTCAACAGTACTCAGAAGTGCTCAACACCACCCAATGTCACTCAACAGCACCCAGCACCACCCAACGGCCCCCAACACCACCCAACAGCCCCCTGCAGTTCCCACCTGTGCATAGAGCTTGAGGGGCCCCTTGCCGGCACCACGAGCGTCAATGGTGAACTCGGCTGGGCGGTCCACGATGCAGCCAGTAGGCTCCAGGCCCGGCCCAAAGGCCTTCACCTGTGGAGAGAGGGGTTAGGAGGATGCAGTGGGGTGCTGGCATCCCCAGCACCCACAGGTGAGGTGTAATGGGGTGCAATGGGGCACAGCAGGGCACTACGGGGCACAAGGGCACAGTGGGGATCTGTGGGTTGCCGTGGGTTGCAGCACCTTGTCGGGCCAGGAGTCGGGGGGAGCGGGGCGGATGTCAGCCATGAAAGGGCTGTCGCGGATGTCCTCGTCGTCACAAACCACATGCACAGCATAGAGCCCTGGCTCCGTGGGCCAGTACCGCACATCGCACGAGCCATCGCCCTTGTCGTCACACTCGATGCGCGCCTGGGATGGGCCCTCGATGGAGAACCCTGGGGGCACCGCAGCCACCGTTACCCTGTGCCCGTGCCAGGACCCCCAGACCTCATCCTTGTCTCCCCTCTGTGCTCATGCCCCCAGCAGGGTGACACCTAACATGTCTTTATGCCCCCACAGTGGGGACCCCCAGAGCATTGTCCCTTCTCTGTGACCATGTCCCCAGGGTGGCACCACCCATGTTCCCACAACCACATGGGGGCCAACCCCAACCTGCCCCATGTCCCCACCTCTGTGTGCCTCTGTCACCACAGCAGTGGGGGACCCCACCACGGCACCCATCCTCCAGCCTGTCCCCATGTCCCCAGTGGGGTTTCACCCACTCCATGCCCTTGTCCCCGCCACAGTGACACCCCTCACAGTGCCACATCCCCCCATGGTGCCCCCATTCCATCCCCATGTCCCCAACAGGGTGTCACCCACTCATGCCCTTGTCCCCAGCACGTAGCTTCCCAGCCCATCCCCACCACACTACCCCCAACCCTGTCCCCATGTCCCCACCATGGTGCCCCTGACCCTGTCCCCATGTCCCCCCCTTCAGGACTCACCCAGGGTCCCCACCACAGTGCCCCCCACCTCCATGTCCCTCCCGGCTCACCAAGCGTCCCCACTTCGGTGCCGATGGCCTCAACCACGAAGTCTGCAGGCCGCCCCACGACCCCGCCCTCGAGCCCCGGCCCCCAGGCCCGGACCTTCTGTGCCCCCGGCTGGGGGGACACTTGCACCTCAAACGGGCTGGGGGGCAAAGGTAGGTGTGAGGGGGGGCTGTAACACACCTGTACACCCCCACCCCCACACACCTGCACCTCAAATGGGCTGGGGGGAATGGGGGGGAGGGGGCTACACTACACCTGCACACAGCTGCACCCCCTAGCCCCCCAAACATCTCCCACCCCTGGTGGGGGAACACCTGCACCTCAAATAGGCTGGGGAGATGAGTGAGGGCTTGTACCCCACACACGCCCCTCACATTCCCCAAAACCCCCCACCCCCAGCAGGACATCTGCATCTCAAATGGGCTGGGGAGGGTGGAGAGGCAGGGCTTGTTCACCACTCCCCCACACAAACCCACCCCCCTCACTTGCCCCTGCCGGGACCCCTGTGCTTGCCACTGACCTGCGGGGGATGGCGTAGCCCCCCCAGGTGATGGACACCTGGTAGGTGCCGGGCACCCGGGGCACGTACTCGCACTCGTAGACACCGTCACCGACATCCCGCACCGTCACTGGCTCCTCCGTGCCCCCTGTGGGAGGGGGTCAGATGGGGCACCCGCCCCAGGAGCACCCCCCAACCATGCACCTCCCATGGTGCCCCCCCCACCCATGGTCAACCTCAGGATGCCCCCCAACCATCCAACTTCCATGGACACCCTCACGGGACCCCCACCCACGCACCCACCTCCCCATGGCCACCCCCATGGTGTCCCCCAACCCTAGACCCTCCATGGGTCCCCCACCTATACCCATCCCTCCATAGGGAACCCCCACCCATAAACACACCCCATGGGCTCCCCAGTGGGACCCTACCCATGGACCTCCCATGGCCAACCCCATGGTGCCCTCCAACGATCCAACCCCGCCGTGCTCCCCCACAGTGACACGCACCTGGTCCCCGCAGAGTCACCCGCAGGTCCCCACTGCCCGCGCCCCGTGTCAGGACCTTGAAGTCAGCCACGTCCTGCACTCGGACCCCCCGTGGCTGCAGCCCCCGGCCCGTGGCCCGGACCGCCGAGGGGGTGCAGGCTGCGAACTGTCATTAGCACCCACCAGCACCCACCGGGCACCGGGGGGACAGGAAGGGGTGGGGTGTCCCCAGGGCTGGGACGGGCCCATGGGGACACCCTGGGGACACCCTGGGGACAAGCGAGTGCCATGGGGTCCTCAGGGCCACAAGGAACCAACCCCTGGGGACATCCTGGGACTGATGGGTGCCACAGGCACACCCTGGGGACAGGGGTGCCAGAAGGACATGCTGGGAAATGTGAGGGGACCATGGGTTCACCCGTGGTCACTCACTGGTGTCATGGACCACCACATTCACCACTAGGTGCCTTGGAGACACAGTGGTCACCTCTGGGTGACATGGGGCCTCTGATAAGTGTCATTAGCCACAGTGGTCACAAATGTTGTGGAGCCACATGGGGACCCGGAGGGGAGCCTCACCTTCAGCCACGTTGACAGTGAAGGGGCTCCTGGGGACCTGGGCGCCAGCGTAGGTGACACAGATGGTGTGTGGCCCTTCGAGGACGGGCCGGTAGGTGCAGCGGAACACGTTGTCCCCTTTGTCTTCCAGCATCACCTCCACTGTGTCCCTCCGGCCCTGGGGGTCCGTGATCACCACCCCCACATCGCCCGAGCCAGCCCCTGTCACCAGCAGGACACGGGCTCAGCGCCATGGCCAGGCCACCATGGGGAGCCACCAGGCCATCAGATGGCAAGGCCACCATGCAGACAGGTCCCCAGAGTCACCCAGCCATGCCATGGCCCTGCCACCCTGACAACACAGCCCCACCAGACCATCCCATGGCCACGGCACAAGAAGGACACAGTCTTGGTGCCACCTGCCATGCCATGGCCCTGCCACCATTAGACCACCCCATGGCCATGTCACCATGAAGGCATGGCCCCAGAGCCACCAAGTCATGCTACATCGAGGCCACCTTGAGGACACGTCCCCAGAACCCCCTGGCCATGCCATGGCCCTGGAACGAGAGGGACGTGTCCCTAAGTCACCATGAGATCATGCCAAGCTCATGCCATGGCCCTGCCACACCAAGGACACATCCCCAGAGGGCCCAGGCCCCCCCATGTCATCATGAGGACATGACCTCAGTGCCACCAAGTCATGTCACAGCCACACCACCACAAGGACATGTCCTCAAAGTCTCTGGGTCATGCCACGGTCATGCCACCATGAAGGCACATCCCCAGTCACGTGGCCATGCCACGGCAACACCACCACAAGGACGTGTCCCCAGAGACCCCCAGCGCCCCTGTGCCCTCACCTGCAGTGTAGATGTCGAAGTAGGTGGGCTTGTTGGCCACATTGCCCACGGGCTCCAGGCCGGGGCCGCGCGCCGTCACCTTGGTGGCATCGCCCAGGGCCATGCCCACGTTCACCCCAAAGGGGCTCCCATCAATGTTCTGTCCCGCGAACAGCACCGTCACCTGGAGGGCACAGGGACGTCAAGGGTGTCAGGGGACCACGGCCCCCATGGCTGCACCACACCTCAGGGACAACCTCCCCCATGGAGACAGCACGTGAGACATCCCAAGGACCCCCCCTAGGACGACAACCTGAAGAGGATCCCCCAGCAGTGACCACCCCCCTGGGACTCCCTATTGTCCCCCCAGGGACCCTAATGCATAGGACACCCAGGAATCCCAACGGGACACTCCACTACAACACCTCCCCCCACGGACCTCAGTGTGGCACCCCAGGGACCCTGTAGGGGCACCCCTGGCCTGTCCCCAGGGGACTCCAAGGGGACTCCTCCAAACCCCCCTGTGCCAGGTGCCTCCCATCCCCCTTGGCGGGTGGGACATGAGAGGGGCAGCCACCACTCTGAGATGTGGGGGAGTGTCACAGGGTGGGGGTGTCACCAGGGACATCACAGGGGTTGTGTTGTGGGGGTATTGGGGGGGTGTTGCAGGGAGGGCAGCGAGGGGATGTCAGAGAAGGGGTGCCTTGGGGGGGGTCACCAAGGGGCTCACCTTGTGCAGACCCCCGACCTTGGGGACGTAGGTGACGCTGTATGTTCGCTTCTTGTCGTTGTTGGGGACCACCTTGGCCTGGGTGGGAGGAGACCCCAAAACCGGGGAAAGGGTTTTGAGCTGGGGCACTAGAGGGGGGGTCTTTCAGAGAGGGAGACTGGGGGGATCCCCCAGAGGGGGGGCCAGGGTTCCCTGTACCTCCTCAGTGTGTCCCTCGGGGTCCTCAACATAGACAAGGACCTCGCCCGTCCCCGCCTCGACGGTCTCCACCGTGAACTGGGCCGGGCGCAGCACCACGTTCCCATGTGGCTCAATGCCTGCAGGGTGGGGGGAGTCAGAAGGGCCCCAGCACCCCACAACCCCCCAGCGCCCCACAACCCCCCAGGACTTGGGGCCCCCAGGCTGTCCTTGGTGGTAGCAGGGGGGTCCAGATTGTCAGTGGTGGTCTCCTGAGTATGGGTGGGTGAGCTTGAGGGGACTTTGAGGGGGGGGCACGGGGGGACTCTTGGGGAACCCCGGGGGGGGGGTGGGGACCCTGGG
>VXAZ01005704.1:31894-55269 GCA_013399875.1 Gymnorhina tibicen | reverse complement strand
CCCCAGCGCCCCACCCCCCCATCCAGTTCCCCCCACTCCCCTCCTCAGGGTCCCCCCCGTCTGAACCCTTCTGGCTCTGGGCTCCCCCAGATCCCGGATTAGGGGAAAACAGGGAATTGGGGTCCGTCCCCCTCGGCCCATCGGGGGGTGAACAGGTTTATTGAGTTCCAACCGATCCGGATCCCTTCAATCAGCCCGAGGAGAAAATCGAGGAATAAACCCAGAGGAGGCAAAAAATCCGTGTCCGGAGTTGTCACAGGGCCCCACATCCTCATGGATGGGCAGGGGGGTGTTAGGAGAGGGGCTCTTGTGGGGCTGGGTGAGGTGAGGTCGCACCAGAGGCTTTCCTAGTGTTCTGAAAATCACTTACACTGTCCCAAATCATCCCCGGTGCCCCAACCAACCCCGACATTCCCAGATCAGCCCAGCATTCCCAGATTCCCAAGCCCCACATGGGGACATATTCCCAACCCACTGCCCCCTGGATTTAGGGAGGAGAGGAAAGGAGGAGTAGAAAGAGGAGAAGGAGATTGGAGGATCCAGTCAGCCCTTGGAAACCTTTGGGAAAGGACTTAAGGGAAAACCTGGGAATTTGGAGATGGCCGGGCCCGATCCCATGCAGCTCTGGCGGCTGCAGGGGGATGAACAACACAGAAGAGAGAAAACCTTGGGAAGTGTCCCAGAGCGGGGTGGGATGGTGGGATGAGCCCCCCCCCAGAGGTTTGGGGGGTTCAAGGCACTTGGAGCGGGGCTGGGGGGAGGGGTCTTGCCCAGATCCCAGGGGGTGGCGGTGGGGGAGGAGGGTCCGACCGCCCCGGGGTCACCTCCAGGTCACCCCCCGGGTCCTGCTGCTGCTCCAACGGTTTTCGGGGTTTTCTTGGGTTTGAATTTTCATTTCAATGTTCACTTTTTATTCCAATTTCACATCAATGTTTCCATTTAATTCAATTTTCACTTCTTTGGTTCCAATTCCATTTCAATTTTCAATTTTCATTTCAATGTTTAATTCCAATTCCATTTTTAATTCAAATTTCAATCCAATTCAAATTCCAATTTTAACTTCAATTTCAATTCCAATTTTGATTTTAATTCCAATTCCAATTCTAATTTTTATTCCAACTGCAATTCCAATCCCAATCCCTCTGTGAATTTCCCACTCCCCCCCAGGCCCCTGGGCCCCACAGCCCCGGGCAGCCCCGTCGCTGCCCCCGCGCCAGGGGAGCTGTTTCCACACGTGGTGAAACCAAAACATACAAAAATAACCCAAAAGTCGTTAAAATCCGGGGAAAACCCACAACGAGACGAGCCCCAAGTGCCGGGGGAGTGTGGCTTTCCCGAGCCCCATCCCCGGGAGCCGGGATGGGGTTTCTCCGCGGCAGGAACGGCCTCGGCGAGGGACGGAGCCCATAAATAGGTGCCGGCGTCGAGCCTAGAACTCGTCGTGCCGCACCAGCGCCTCCCCGAAGTCCGTGGCCTGGCTGCCCACGAACAGGTCCGACTTGTCCACGATCTCCTCCCGCGTCAGCTTCCCGTCCTGCAGGGAATGCCACATCCCGCTATTTCCCCACCCCGCCATTTCCCCACCCCTCCCATCCCGCTCCCGAAATCCCACCCCAGAGCTGCTGGCCCACCTTGTCCTGGTCGGACTCATAGACGAGGTGCCGGGCCTCGGCCTCGGCGTGGTCGTAGTCCGAGGGCAGGATCCAATCCTTGGTCTCCTCCTTGTCCATCTTCCCATCCCGGTTCTTGTCCCGGAATTCCACAAACTGTTCTCGCTCCGTCTTCACCCACTCGGGCTCATCAGCGTCACCGTCCTGGCTGTACATGTCACCTGGGGGGAGAGCGGCATAAGGATCAGCCCCACAGCCCCGGCCCCATCCCAAGGACTGACCCAAAGCCTTGAGTTCTCTAAATCCATCCCCAAAATCCCAAAGCACCATCTGGGTCATGATTTCACCCGAAAATCCTCGATGGAGGCGTGGGGGCAGGTGGAAGTTGAGAGAGAGAAGAACATTCTGCGAGGGGGAGGGCTGGGAAGGACATGGCGGCAGCGGCTCCCTCTGGACGGGGACACTAAGGGGATGTGGAGAGGACGTGGAGCTCCAGGGTCTCACCGATGTACTCCTCCAGGTCAATGAAACCATCGCCGTTCTTGTCAATGTCCTCCATGGTTTCCTGCAAGAAGATGCCGGCGTGAGCCGGGCCCAGAGCAATTCCTGCCCCTCAGTGACCACCCGCCACCAGAGCTTCCCAAAATGCCTCTGTGCTGGCCCCACCTGCACAACGATGTCCTTCATGTAGTCGTACTCCTCGGGGTGCAGGAAGGCCGTGAACTCCTCCTTGGTGGCTGCCAGGTCCCCATCCTTGTCGGCCATCTTGAAGCGCCGCTCGTCCCGCACCATCATCTGTTTGTAGTTGAAGCCATCGTCAGGGTCCGGATCGTCTGGAGGGAGCACAGGGAGCACACGGGTCAGCTCGGGCAGGGGAAGGACCACGGTACCCACCAACCCAGCCCAACCCAGCCCAACCCAACCCAACTTCAACCCAACCCAACCCAACTTCAACCCAACCCAACCCAACTTCAACCCAACATTCTCAATTCAACCTCAACTCAAACTCAACCTCCTCTACTGAACCTCAACTTCCTCACAGCTTCAACCTCAAGACAACCTCAATCTCCTCAACCCAACCTCAACCTGCACCCCAACCTCAACCTCCTCCACATAACCTTCTCATCCTCAACTTCCTCCACCCAACCTCAAACTCCTCAACTCAACTTCTTCCATCTCAGCACAACCTCCCAGCGCTTTGCCAAGGAAAGCTCCATTGAAGCCACCACTTCTCTCCTGTACCCACTCCCAGGAGGAGGAGCTGCGGAAGCTCTGGGATCATGACGTTCCCAGGGAGAGGCCCCAAAAGACAGGGCTCGGGTTTGGCCAGCATGGCCAGAGGCTCAACCTGAGCTATTTTGGGAGGGGAATGTGTAAGGGGATCTCACTCGCTGCCGGGGCGGTGGCAGGGCCAGGAGGCTTCAGCTGGGTGGGATCACGGGGCACGCGTGGCTCCTTGGCATAGCCCCGCCAGCAGCAGGACAGGAGTTCCGGGACACGGGGCCAGCAGTGTCCAGCAGCCTATGGAGAACGTGGATCCTGGGGGACACTGCCACGCTCTGGTTAAGTTAAACCTGAGCCAGGCCCGATCTAAAGAGAGGGTCCAAAACTCCCTGTGTCTCTGCTCTGCTACCTGGCATAAAAGGCAGGAGTTAGGGAGCCCTGGATTAAGGAGCTCTGGAGCAGCCCTGGGGCCCGTTAAATATCCAAAGATTTTGACTTTAAGACATCTCTAGGGCAGAATGAACCCCAAATTCCCCATTCTGTTCCCAAGCTTTTGCCTTGAGAAGCAGCACAGCCCTGAACAAGGAGACCTTCGGGACCATTCTTTAATTGATGTTGGTCTAATTAATGGGTTTGATGAGGGAGTGGTGGGGGGGCAGGTGGGTTTAAAAGGGTTAAACCCTCCCAAAGCCCCCCAAAGTCACTTCCTGTCTTGGTCCCTGGGCTGGGAGAGGTTTGGGGGAGCAGATGGAGGGGAAGGAGACAGCGGGGGAATTGCTCGGAGTATGGCAGCAAAGCCACAAGCTCAACCCAACGTCTTGTCTCCTGGTTTTGGATCCCACCATGGGATTGAGGAATTAACAAAAATAGGAATGATGATGATGATGATGATGATTATAATGTTCTGATTTTGAAGGCAGTTTCAAAGGAATTTCCAGTCTCAGATGAAGCTCTTGGACATTTGTCACTTGATATTCCCTGCTTCCCAGGATTCCCCCCAGCAGAACCCCACACTGCTCCGTGACACTTCCGGGGGCCACCCAGTGACTCATCCTGGCATGTAATTAATTAATTAATAAAACCACTCCCAGCACCTCCTTTTGCTGACAAAACACCACATTCTGGACCCTCCAGAGCAGCCGAGGGCGATGCCTGGCCCCATGCACCCCTTGGCCACGGGTCAACACTCAGAAGGCACTTCCAGAGGCATTCCAGCCCCACTCTGGCCAGGGAGGGGAGAGAGGAGAAGAGAGAGGAACATTTCAGCAGCAAGGAGCTGTGGAAAAGTAATTCCTGCCGAGAGGAGCCAGAGCCAGAGCATGAGGCAGGATCCTCCCGGCACTCCGTAAGGATACAAGTATGTGGGAGCAGCACGAGTCGAGGCTCCATCGGGGCCTGCCAAGGGCACTCGGCCTCCAGCACCGCTCCAGGTTTGGAATCGGCCGTGCCGGGGGCTGGGCACTCCCCACTCGCTGCTCCGACTGCAGGAAGGAACTTCTCCTTAAGCTCAGTAAGGGGGTTCCACTAATTCAGGGTTTTCTCATTAAGGCTTTTCATCATGAATGTTAATATTTTTCCCTATCCAACACCTGCAGGTCCTAAATCCCACCCCAGATTCCTCAAACAGTGCTCAAACCCTTCCCAGGACCTCTCTTCCCCCTTCCAGGCTGGATTTACACAGGCAGATTAGCCCCGACCCCAGAAATCCTTGGAAAAGGGCAGTTTGGGAAGTGCTGCCCCAGCCTGGGGGTGTCATAGGGATTTCCCCGGCCACCAGCACAGCAAATCCAGATCCTCCCTGATCCCAAGGGAGATGGATGAGCCTCCTGTGCAGCGGCTCCCCCTCTGCACATCCCGCGGAGCAGTTTGACTATTTTTGGCAATATTTAGGAAATTAGAGTGGATTCAACACTCCAGAGCTGCAGCTCCTCCACCCGGGCCAATCTACAATGCCGGAGGCCAGAGCTGGCACAGGCTTGAGGGTTTAAGGTTTTAACCCCAAAAGAGCTGTTGCTTCCCACACTCCCAGGCATGTCTGAAGCCATGCCACACTGCTGGACCCGCACGTGTCCCAAAATCCCCGAGTTCTGGGGTCTAACACTGCTCCCAGGATAAGGGAAAGCGACTGAAATCTCTGCTAATGGTTTTTGTGGGTTCAGGGACGCAATGGACGCACCAAGGTGGTTCCACAGGTGAGTCGGTTCCACCTGCAGGCCCCAAATGCCCCCACAAGCCAGGAATTCCAAAGGGCTGGAAACCCCCATTCCCACATGCCATTAATCCCAAAATCACCTGCATTCAGCCCAGAGCCGCATTTGTCACCAGGGACATCAGTAATTCCCAGATGTGGCTGCAGAGGGGAAAGGCGGGGTGGGGAGGGTGTAAACATCTCCTTCAGGGGATTTCCATGTATTTTGGGTTCTTTTCCTTGGATTTCTCTTTGTTAATGCCACCAGGAGGTCCATTTGGAGAGTTTTGGAGGTTTTAAAGTGTGAGATCTTGGGGACATCTGCTCCAGCTGGCCCCATGTATACCAAGGCCATGCCCTACATCACGTTCCTGTGCTTATCCCAGAGGACAAATCCATCTCGGGTCAGCCGAACGCCTGCCACCGCCGCTCTCCCAGCCACGGACTTCCTCTGGGCCTCCTTAATCCAGGCCCCAAACTCCCCCTCCGGATCCACGTCCATCCCACTGACCATCATGCTACAACCCCATCCCGATCTGCCTCCATCCCACCCCCACTCTACAACCCCAGCCCAGCCCGTGACCATCCACTGACCACTGTGCCACGAGCCCGTCCTGATCCGCCTCCACCCCACCGACTCTCGCGCTGCAAAGCCGAGCAGGACGTCTCGACTGCTGGCTTCAGGAAAGGCTCATCCCAAGAGCCAGGACCTACCCAGGATATATCCGTAGGTGGCATTTTTATACTCCTCCCAGGAAACCAGCCCGTCCTCATTGAGGTCATGGCCCTTCCACTGGCGCTCCACGTCCTCGTAAATCCAGCGCTTTTGGGCAAACTTGATCCAGGCTTTCAGCTCCTCCACTGTCACGAACCCATCTCCATCCTCATCTATTTTCCCTACAATCTTCCTGTGAGAAACGCAGAGAAACCCAGCAAAAGTTAAGAAAAATGAGGGGTTAGCAGGGAAGGAATGGGAAGGGGCAGAAGGGGCTAGTCAAGGTTGTTACAGACTTTGGGAATTCTACCATTTGGAGAGTTTATCCTTAAAACCAACGTATGGTTCAGCTGCCAAAACTCCAGCTCAGACATGAAAATCGCTGGCTCAGCCACTTTTGGACCACTCAAGTTTTGGTTTGTTCAGAAATTATGAGTCTTAGGGAAGAAAGTTCCTTTTTAGCCCCTGGGAAAGACCTATCCATGCGTCCTGTGACCAAGACGGCACCAGGTGATGAGCACGGACCCATATTTACATTTATATTAAAAATGGGAATATTGGCTCTGCCTCTCCCGGTGATGCCAGGAGAAAGTTGAGGTGGTTATGGAATTTGCAAATTCAACCATTTGAAGAGTTTATCTTTAAAACCAACATTTAGGTTAGCTGCTGAAAAATTAGGTCAGCTGCCAAAACTCTGTCTCGGATGCAGGAAACACTGGCTCGGACATGGAAATCACCAGCTTGGCCACTCTTGAACCACTCAGGTTTTGGTTTCTTCAGGAATTATGAACTTTAGGGGGAAATCTTCCCTGTTAAATCTTAGGAAAGCTCCATCCTTGTGTCCTCCCGCCTCGACGGCGCCGGGCGAGGAGCAGGGACGCACATTTCTGCTAAACCCGGGAAGTTTGGCTCTGCGGTAGGAATTGGAGCCGCCCAAGCCCAGAGGAGCCCTGGAGCAGCCGGTGCCGGGCCAGTCCCACCCGCTGCCCGGGGCAGCAACCGGAGCCGCGCAGCCCCAGTGCCGGAGCGGCCGCGTGCCTCCGTTATTTTTAGCAGCAGCTGTAGGAAAAGCCGGCAGGAATGCGGGATCCAGGGGCAGATGGAGCCGGGGGGTGGGGGCTGTTTGATCCGCACCGCTCCGCAGGGTTCGCTCCCCGGAGCGGACGCAGCTCTGTGCTGAGAAAGTTTCGGGCTCCTTGGATGGAAATCAGGGGTAACAGTCCCAAAATCCTTTGTCTGGTGAAGCAGGATCCTGGTTTTTCCTTTAACATGAAGGTTTAGCAGAAAACCGTTCAGGAATCCTGAGCTCCAGCTTTTTGTATTTGAGGAATTTTAGAAGACAGGTGGAAAACATGGAATTTTTAAATTTTAAATCACCACTAGGACTATTAATTCCAAAAATATTGATGCAAAGGAAAACCCGGACACTGGAGCCACCCGTGCTCACACCCAGCTTTCCATGCTTCAGAATTGCCTTAGTCAAGGAAAATCAGGAATTCCTCCATGGCACAAAGGATGTTACTGGCAATGAGGAACTGGAGAGAGACTGGAAGAAAATGGGGAAAAATGTGAAATTTAGTTCTGACAGTGGGGGCAATGAGCAGGGCTTGGAGACCTGAGTGATTTTATAGAGAAATATGTAAAATAAATATGTAAATATCAAAAATAGCTCATCAATAGTGCCCAAAGTTATGCAGAAATATGTAGAATATTATAGAAATATTTCAGAATTTTATATATCAATACGCAAAGTGTCCCTTCCAATATTCCTGATCAAACACAGAAATATGCAAGATGTCACATAAATATTCAGAATTTTCCATATAAATATATAAAAAGTCAATCAATACTATGAAATTCTGCATAAAATCATGTAAAGTATCACATGAATATTAAACATTTGTCCATGTAAATATATAAACCACAAATAAACCTGTCAAATCCTTCCTATTTCAGGGAAACAATTCCATGTGTCCCTCTCCCAAGAAGATAACACCACCGGCAAAGGGATTTATTAGGGGAAAACCCCTGGAATGGAGGACCAGAGCCGGCAGGGGTTGATGGCCAAAGCAGTTTTTCCAGGGCAGTTTCTAGGGGGTTAATTAGGGAACAGCTTCCCAGGGAAGTCAAACCCTCTCCAGCCCGGAGCCGGGCACTCAGGAAGCTCCCCAACCTCCCCCCACCCTGGTCCCGCGCCCGGGGCCGGCACCAGCTGCTCCCGGCTGCTTTCCCAGGGCAGGAGCCACCAAACCCTCACATTTTCCCAAACCCCCGCTCTGCCCCCCTGCAAGGGAGGGCAGCAGATGTCCGGGAAGGGCCGGCAGCTGCTCGCCGTTCCCACTCCCCGATCCAAGCGGATCCGCGTGCCCAGGGCTGCTGCCAGGGAACGGCACTGCCGCCGGGACAAAACAAGGTACGGCCCGGGCACCGCTCCCAAATCCCCGCCGGCCCGAGGGGCAGGGAGGCGAGCAGAGCTGCGTGGAAAGCGCTTGGAAAGCCGGAGGCGGAGCTCTCGCAGAAAAATGGGCCCTTTCCTGCAGCACAGCCCCGTTAAAGCACGGAGTTTATAGAGTCGGACCGTGATAACGAGTTTATCAAAGCAATTGCGGCTCGGGACAGCAGGAATTGGCCTCGGCGGATAAAGCCGGGGCTGGTTTGTGCGGAGGGCGGTAAATCTCCGGGGAAAGCCGGCCCGGGGCGTTCCGGCAGATAACTCGGCAGAACAATGGGATTGAGCCGTGACGGAGCCCGGGAGCGGCAGCGCGGGGGAGGGCGCCGGGGCCGAGCTTCCCTGGAATCTGACGCTGCTCCAGGGGGATCGAGGGATTCGCTCTGATTTTGCCAGGAGGCAAAAGCCTCCTGGATCCTGTATTTTGGAGATTATAGAGCGGCCGGGGCCTGGCTCCAACGGACCATGGGGTTTTCCAGTTTGAATAGTCCCTGGAGGGAGGAAATTCCCTCCGGCCCACTAAGTGTTGGGAGAGAGGCCAGCAGCTCCTTCCCACTGGGAGCCTGGACGATCCATAGGGATGGATGGAACCTGGCACCCCCTGCCCTGCACATCCCGATCTGTGGGATTCGGCTCACTCTGGAAGTTTCCTCAGCACCCACATGTGGTTGAGCTTTTCTTTCCCATCAGGGAGCACCATTCCCAAAAACAGCCCAAAATTCACCATGGGCTGCAGTAGGTGCTGCTCCGGCAGCAGCAAGGTTGGGATGCTTGGCTGAAAAAACCGGGTCTGACTAAAAAATGGGAGATTTAAGTGGGATATTGGGAAGGAATTCCTGGCTGGGAGGGTGGGCAGGCCCTGGCACAGGGTGCCCAGAGCAGCTGTGGCTGCCCCTGGATCCCTGGCAGTGCCCCAGGCCAGGCTGGACACTGGGGCTTGGAGAAGCCTGGGACAGTGGGAGGTGTCCCTGCCATGGCATGGGTGGCACTGGAGGGGCTTTAAGGTCCCTTCCCAGCTAAATCATTCCATGAAAATCCAGCCAAGGGCACCCAGTTCCAAGGTGACTGGAGCCCAGCATCCTGAGAAGTGTCCAGAGCTCCCCAGGGAGCCTCCGTCCCCCAGTCCCCCCCACCCCGCCCCGCTGGAGGCTGCAGTTCCCAGGTTTGAGCCACCCGGAGCCCCAGAACAACTGCGGCAGCAGCTGCTGCGGGGGCACCCGGCCCCGCTCCGCTCCCGGGAATGATCCCAGAGCCAGCCCGGGGGGGCCGGGGGAGGCACAGCCAGGTCCCAGGGGAAGCACGGCCATCCTGGATCTGAGGGGAGGCACAGCACATCCCGGGGTCCCAGCGGAGGCCCAGCCCCACGCTGGAGGGGCAATCTCCGTGCAGGCTCTGTTTTCCCAACTCCCAACCAGCTCCTTCCAGCTGAGAAATACCAGCAATCCCAGGGGCTCCAGTGCTACCCGGAGAACACGGAGTGAGGGTGGCACAGCGCAGACCCCCACTGTCTGCTCTGGAGTTTTGGGGAATGCCTGGCACCGGGAATGGCTCCAGGTGACTTTGTGGGGAATGCCTGGCTCTGGGAAGTGAATTCCTAGGCTGGGAGCGGGGTCCCCTGCGGGGGGAACGGTGCCCGGCGCTCTCTTTGGGAAGGGCTGGGATGCTCTCCTTACCCCAGGCGCTCCTTGCTCTCCTCCGGCGTGAGCTGGTCGAAGCTCTTGGCCTCGTCGGCGCCCAGGAAGGCGTCGTGGTCGTAGTCGAAGCTCTGGGCGTCGTCGTGCTCGCGGGCGCTGAGCGGGGCCTCGCGCACCACGCGCTCCTTGCGCTCCGTGGGCTTGGCGGAGCCGCACAGCGCCCACACGCTCAGGCACAGCAGGAGCCGCGGGAACAGCATCGTGCTGGGCCTGCGGGGACACGGACACGCCACGGGCCGGGCCCGCGGGCACGGGCACCGGGCGGCGCGGGGAGGGACGGGATTAGGGCGTGCTGCCGGGGGAAAATGGGGGTTAGGGCAGGCTGGCTGGGGAAATGGGAGTTAGGGCCAGTTATCGACAGAGAATGGGGGATTGGGGAAAATTATCTGGGAAAAATGGGGATTAGGGTGTGTTATTGGGGAAAAAAACAGATTAATAATAACACAGATTATGGGAGCAAAAGTGATGAATTAATCCAGATGATCTGGATAAAATGATAAATACGGATTGTCTGGGCAAAGATGATGAAGTAATGCAGATTGTCTGGGAAAATGGGGAATGACTGCACATTATCCAGGGAAATGGAGAATTAGTGCAGATTATGCGGGCACAAATGACTAATAAATGCAAATTATCTGGGAAAATGATGAATTCCTGCATATTCTCAGGGCAAATTATTTGATCCCAATTATCAGGGCAGTGTAATGAACTGATGTGGGTTATCTGGGCAAAAGTGATTCACTGACACGGATTATCAGAGCACAGGGATTAATTAACACAGATTATCAAGGCACAGGGATTAGTGGATATGGATTATCAGAGCACAGTAACTAATTAACACAGATTATCAAGGCACAGGGATTAGTGGATATGGATTATCAGGGCACAGTAACTAATTAACACAGATTATCAGGGCACAGGGATTAATTAACACAGATTATCAGGGCACAGGGACCTTCAAGCCCCTGGCGCACGTGGGCAACGTCCCGTCTCCCCCAGAGCTGCTCCCAACCCCATCCCAGAGCCCCTCAGAGTGGCAGCTGGGGCTGGGAAGGGGTCCAGGGGTGGGGAAAGGGATCCTGGCAGGAAGGAAGGAAGTGGATCCAGATGGGAGGAATGTGCAGGACGTGCGGCACAGGCCCCCTCTGCTCTCCCTCCTCCCAACATTCCCTCCCCAAGCCCTTGTGCCGCCTCCTCCCGATGCCCCCGGACGCTCCTCCAGACCCGATGCAGGTGGAATCCTCCCCTACCAACCCGATCCCCCCGGACTGGAACCCACCTGATCCAACCACCCAAATGTGCCTGGGATCGATGGCAGCTCTGGAAGGATTCCAGAGGCTGATCCCTTTAAATCCCAACTGAAATTCAGGTGTTCCTTGTCACTGAGATCCCAACTTAGATCCCATCACAGATCCAGGTGTTCCCCATCCTGATCTCTTTAAATTTCAGGCCAGGTGTTCCTCATCCTGATGTATTTAGCCTTAAATTTTAATAAAGATATTTCTGTTCTTTAACTCTTTCACTCTAAATTTAATCCAGATATTCACCATCCAGAGCTCTTCAATGCAAATTTAAATCAAGATATTCCCCATCCTTATTCCTTTAATCTAAATTTAAACCCAAGACATTCCCCATCCTTACCCTTTTAAATTTACATCCAGGTCTTCCCAATCCAGAGATCTTAAACATAAACGTAAACCCAGGTATTCCCATTCCTTAGCTCTTTAAATCTGTGGTTTAAAATCCAGGTATTCCCCTTTAACCTGAACCTCAGCCCTTTAACCTGAACTCAGACCGAGGCATTCTGCCCTGGGAGTGAGCCAGGAGTGACCTGGGACTGGTCCCACGTCACACCAAGACAGTGGTGGCAGGACATGGGGGAACGGACATGGAAAAGCCCTTTCCTTCCTTTTTTTTGAATGAGGATTTGTCAGACCATTCAGAAAATCCACAAATTTCAATTCCTTGGAAGTGGGGGAGGAGGGGGCGTGGTGAGGGGATTTGGGTTATAATGAGTAAAAGTCACTTTTGTAATGTTTCTGGGGAGGAAAAACATTCCCGGAGGGAAAGCCAAGTCCAGGTGTAAGTGGAGCTCTGGGTATCCCTATGCTGAGGACCCTAACCACTCCTGCTCACTCTGGGCACATCCCAGTGCTCACGGTGATCCCGGGATCAGCCCAGCCTGGAGCACAGAGTGACCTGGAACGGGTCAAACACCCTGATTTTATCTCCCAGTGTCCACACAGAGCCCGGGAGGCACTCGGGAGCGATTAAAGAGGGACAATCCAACCTCCAACCGGATCTGGGCACAGTGCCGGCTGCCGCTGCTGTGGGAAAGGTGCTCAGAGAGACCAAAACCCACGAACCAACTGCGATCCGTAAACAATTATCCATGAAAAACTGGCAGCACCGGCAGCTTCTGCTGTCCAACGGGATGGGCCCCCAGATTTTCTGTGGAGATCCCAGTGTGAGGGAAAGGCAGAGCCCCTCTCCTCACAGGAAGGGCCACTGGCAGCGGATCCCTTCTCTCCTGAATAAAGGGATGGGCTCTGGGGAAGCTGGGAACAGGAATCAGTGGTGGGAAGATGCGGGGGTCAGAATGGGGGTCCAGACCCTCAGCTGGGGAGGAACTCAGGATTCCAGCGGGGCTAGGTGGGATACTGATGGGGGACCTTGAGATTCCAAGGATATTGATGGAGAAACTCGGGAATTCGGGTGGGTTTGATGGGCTGTTGATGGAGGAACTTGGGATTCCAGGTGCGTTTGCTGTAATACTGATGGAGAAACCCAGAGTTCCCATTGGGCTTGCTAGGATACTGACAGAGGAATTCGGAATTCTGCACTGGGCTTGGACCTGTGGTGACATTTAGAGCAAACTGATGGGAAGAAGCCCCTCTGGACACACATTTCCCATCTGGGAGGCCAACAGGATCCCATAAAACCCCCCACAGGCAACACAATTTGTTCAGGTTTGGGAATCAGCCTCTGTTTTGGCTTTTTACGGGATTGGTCCCATCGGAGCAGGCAGGGAACAATTAACTGGGACCCCACGGTGCCACGCCAACCCAACCCACAGCGAGGGTGAGGGCTGCGGGTTCAGGGAATTCCGGCCCTGAGAAAGATTTATGGATGCGGGGTAGAAACGGGTTGGCCCCAAAAGCAGCGCCAAAGTTTGGGAGTCACTGATGGCTGCGGGAGAGGAACACGGATCTGGGGTGACACCGCCTCGCCACAGAGTCCCCGCGCAGGGCAGCACCGGGGGTCCCACAGCCCGTTATCCTGGTGTCCCGGGGGCCGACAGCCCCTTATCCCGGGGTTCCTACAGCCCGTTATCCCGGCGCTGCCCCGGCGCACGCCCCGAGGGAGTCCATGGATCCCCGCGGGCCGGTCCCGCCCGGGTCGCGAGGTGCGGACGGGGCTCCATCCCCGGGACCGGCGGTCCCCGCCGGCCCAGCCCACCCGCCCTGGGCCCGGTACACGGGCGGCCCTGGGACTCAGCATCGCACAGCGGGACTGGCCGCANCCGGCGCCCATCCCGAGCCCGTCCCGTCCCTCACCGTCCCCACCGCCGCCGCTGCCGCCGCCGCTCCGCGCACCGGAAGTCGGCGCCGCGCCACGCCGCACGGCCCCCCGCGCGCCCTCCCCGCCAACCAGTCACAGCGAAGCCACGCCTCCCCCTCCGCGCCGCTTCGCGTTCCGATTGGGCGCTTCTGCCGCCACTCCGCCCCTTTGCCCGCCCCAGCCTCGCGCCCCGCCCCCCGCGCCCTCCTTCGGCCCTGCTCCCTCCGGCCCCGCCCCCCTGCCGGAGATGCGGGCGCTTATTGGCTGGAAAGCGCCACGTCCTCAGGCGCGCGCCGGCCGCCGACCCCGCCCACCGGGGCGCCCAGCGCCGTACTGCGCACGCGCTTGCGGGACGGGCAGCGTCACGTGCGTGGGAAGGGCGGGAAAGTCGAGGCGGCGGCGGGGCAGGGGCGCGGAGTGCGCGTCCCCTGGTCACCCCCTGGTCACTCCCTGGTCACTCCCTGGTCACCCCCTGGTCACTCCCTGGTCACCCCCTGGTCACTCCCTGGTCACTCCCTGGTCACTCCCAGCCTTTCCCAGCTGCCTGGTGTGGCCCAGCTCAGTGGCCGGGCTGCCGTGGAGCCACGGAATCAGTTACACTTGGCACAGGCTCCCCCGAGCTGGACCCACAGGGATCATGGATCCAGCTCCTGGCCCTACACGGACATCCCGGTGTACGGACAGTAACGCTGTGAAAGGCCAGTGTCCACAAAGGAGACTGAGGAGTCCTGCAACTTTATTTGAATAAAGGGAGAGAGTCCACTAGGCACAAGCCCGCGGGGTTTTCTCTCTCGAGGTTTTGGAGGGCGCAGCCTCCTTTATCCCAAACTCCCGGCTGCATGTTGGCTTCTTCCTTTTCCCATCGCTGAGGTACAGGAAGGTGCAGCCTTCCCAAACTGCCTACCACATATCCCCCCTTAAACGTGTCAGTTTTCCCCCAAAGTTCAGAAGTTCAGGCTTGTGCAGACCCTCGCCTGTTTCAGGAGCCAGGCTGGCGGGGCTCTGTAAGGAACCTGCTGCCTGAAGGGGGTAGAGACATTAAAACCCATTTCAAAGACGTTAACACTCATACCCATGGAACTCTTTGTAAAGACATTAGCAGACATCTTTCCTATCACCAACAATCCCACCCCATCCCTGACAGCGCTGTCCAAACGCTCCTGGAGCTCTGGCAGCCTTGGCCGTGCCCATTCCCTGGGGAGCCTGGGCAGTGCCCGGCACCCTCTGGGGGAAGAACCTTTTCTGATATTCAACCTGACCCTCCCCTGGCACAGCTCCAGTCATTCTCTGTGTCCTGAGGTGTTTATCCAGCTGGGCTGGGCAGTTTGTCCAGAAAGATCTGGGGAGAGACAGAGCTGAAATGTCTCAAACTTCAAGAAAGACATTAAGGGTCTGGAGCGGCCGGAGCGGCCGAGGGAGCTGGGAAAGGGCTCAGGCTGGAGCAAAGGAGGCTCAGGGGGGCCCTTGTGGCTCTGCACAAGTCCCTGGCAGGAGGGGGCAGCCGGGGGGGTCGGGCTCTGCCCCCAGGGAACAGGGACAGGAGGAGAGGGAACGGCTCAGGCTGGGCCAGGGGAGCTCAGGGTGGGCATCAGCAGGAATTTCCCCATGGAAAGGGTGGCCAGGCCTTGGCAGGGGATGCCCAGGGAGATTTGGAGCCCCCATCCCTGGAGGTGTCCAGGGAATTCCTGGAGGTGGCACTCAGGGCTCTGGGCTGGGGACAGGGTGGGCATCGGGCACAGCTGGGACTGGATGGGCTTGAGGGTCTTTTCCAAGCTCAGTGATTCTGGAATTCTGGGAAAGCTTTACTGAGATCCAAAGTGTTTTTTTCTGGCTTTCGTGGATCAGCTCAGGGGGACCTTGTGGTACAAGATAAAGAGGTTTGGCAATCAGGATGTTCTCTGGTGACCCCGTGGCTGCAGCCTTCTCAGTAACTCCCAGAGGAATCTATTCCAAGATTGTGCAGGGCACCAAAGGGATACCAGCAGGCCTGGAGCTTGTGGGTTCTGCTTCTGGCCCATCTTGAAAACTGGGACAGCTTTTGCCAGCTGTCAGTTGATTTTGGTTGGAAAAGCCTCCATGACCATCGAGTTTCCCCAGCACTGCCAAGGCCACCACTGCCCATGTCCCCAGGTGCCACATCCACACGGCTTTGGAATCCCTCCAGGGATGGGGAATCCACCCCTGCCCTGGGCAGCTGTGCCAGGGCTGCACAGCCATTTCCAGGAGGGAATTCCCCAATATCCTCCCTGAGCCTTTCCCTCTCCTCCTGTCCCTGTTCCCTGGGGGCAGAGCCCGACCCCCCCGGCTGCCCCCTCCTGCCAGGGACTTGTGCAGAGCCACAAGGGCCCCCCGGAGCCTCCTTTGCTCCAGCCTGAGCCCCTTTCCCAGCTCCCTCAGCCGCTCCTGGGACTCCAGCCCCTTCCCCAGCTCCGTTCCCTGCCCTGGACACGCTCCAGCCCCTCTCTCCATGCAGGTCCCAGCCACGCTCCAGACGTGCCCGGAGCCATGACCACACCGATCCCAAAATAGCCCCAGGGCTCCGCGTCCGAAGTGACGGCCCGGCTATAAATACACCTCGCTCTGGCGCGCGAGGCTGCGCTGCTTTAGCGGCCGCCTTGGACAAGGTGTGATCCCATCGCCAGGGAATGTCTCCCAGGACCCAAATCCCGGTTTACGGGCTCCCGGCAGCGTCAGGTTCTATTTAACCCGCGCTGCCTCTGCACCGTGACACATCAGCCGGCGCCACGGGCTGAGGTCAGCGCCGATCCCGCTGGATGATCCCTGCGGAGACGCGCGCGGCCACGTCTGCCCAACTCCCCGCGGAGTCACTGCGGAGAAACCGGCACTTCCAGGGCCGTGATTCATCCCATCCTGCAGAAATGCCTAAATTAGGGCAGCAGGAGCATCCTGGGGCTGCAGCTCTCCCGCTCCGAGGGAGCTGTGCCGGGGCAGAGGCTCCCGGCAGATATTTACAGTCAGTGAGATAATTCCCACCCTCGGCCTCGCCGGGAGCGCTGCCAGAACTGACACTCGGACACGGCCCCACAGTGAAGTCACGGGCTGAAAAAGCTCAGCCCAGAATTCCTTGGAAAACCTCCCACTGTGTTTTTCCCCTCGTTAATCTCCCTCGGTGCTGGAATCGCACAGTTTTGAGGGAAAAATGACCCCAGATATGGGGAACAGGCACTGAGAACATGAGATTTTTTAAATCTTATTAATAAAATGTGTCTTAGGGGGGTTGAGGTGTTTTTTTGAACAAAAGGTGGCTCAGGAAGGTTGAAACGTTTCACTTCTTATTAAAATGTGAGTTAAGGGGGTTTAGATGGATTTTTAAAATAAAAAAGTGGTTTGAGGGTCGTTGAGTTTTGGTTTTTTTTAAATAAAAATGCCTTGGGAGGTTGAAATGTGAGGGGTCTTTTTGAATAAAAGATGGTTTGGAGTTGGGCATCTTTGTGGTTTTTAGATTTTAATGTTTGCGGTTGTGAGCTATTCTTTACCCCGGTGGAGTAGAAGTCTGGAGGACTCCAGACTTCTTCCTTTCCGAGGAATCCCACAGGATCCTCAGCTGAGGCTCGTCTCGTGTAAAACAGGAAATAAGAGCTCCAAGGAAAACGAGGAGCAGCCTGGCTTCCCCCAGGTCCTACCCTCACCAGCGGCTCCGGCCTGGGACCTGCTTCCCTTCCCAGGAGGCTGGGAATCCTCCCAGGCACAGCGGGATCTGGGCCTGGAGGGATCCCGAGCGTGGATCTACAGGACACGGAGCGGTGCCAGCGGAGGCCTCGGAGGGTGATGGAGCAAAGGCTGGATCCTGGGGCCGGGCCCTGCTCCCCTCCTGCAGGGCGGGAACTCATCCCAGGCACGGAGGGACCCGGACACAGGAATCCCACAGCAACGGGGAGTGATGGGCTCGGGAGGCTCCAGGGCGGACACTCGCGCTCAGGGACACGGAGCCGCTCCCGGCCCGGAGTCCTGGGCATGGTCCAACAGTGCCGACCAAAACCAGGAGGACTGAGGGGAATTTGAGGCTCTTTCTGTGTTATCCCCCTTTTGGAGGAGCTGGAGGACCTCTGAGCTCCAAGTCCCTCATGAACCCCCTTTTCTCCTCATCTCAGATCATTCCCATTGTTTCTTTCCTGAGTTCTTCCAGTTTCTCACTCTTTTAAAGCCCTTGACACGTTGCAGCTGGATCCTCTCCTCTCCCAGTGTTTAGCATAAGGCAAAACCCACTCCCAGTCCCCGTCTTGCCCTTGACCTCCTCAGTCCCTCAATCCCACTGGTTTTGCCCAAACTGGACATTTAGGGGTTTCTCTGCTCGGACAGCACTGACAGACATTTCCCTTCCCCAGAGGTCTTGGCCCACTCCCAACTGTTGGTGAGAGCAGCTCCCAAATTGGGTAAAAATTCTGATTTTCACACACTACTCAGCTGGATATTTATTAATGGGACCTTCAGACACTTCCAAATCCCAGAATTTAGGAACGCATGTTATTTATTAACCAGCTTTTTGGCTGCAGCCATGTTTGCCTCATTGTCACACACCCCGGCCAGCGGAGCTCCAGGGAGGATGGCCTCGGGATTTGGGCAAAGGAGGGAGAATTTTATTGGTCTGTGGGTGTTATCGATCCCCTCCTGCCCACCACAGGGCCCCGGACACAGATTCCACTCTGGCTTTGCCTCTGTGAATTCCCTGAGAAACTCCTGGAGGAAGAGCTGGGATGGTCTGGAAAGAGCCAAAACCCAAGGGATATGAGAACAGCCCCCGGCAGTCCCGGAGAGTCATCTCTGAGGAGAGGATGGAAAACCTGCGCTCGAAATGTGGGGAAAAGAGGATATATGGAAATGTTTTAGCGATCCGGGAGTGGGGCAGAGCCATCTGGGCACCTCTGGGTGGAGGATGAGTGTGTGGATAGTCCAGGTCCAGCGCGTGGACCTGCAGTGGGGGAATTTGGACGGGAAGGATGGAGAACCAGGGACGGAGAACCTGGGATGCCAAACCTCCATCAGGAGGCCGCTTGGGAGATGTATCCCGATGGGAAAGGCTGACTCATGCTCCGCTTCACTTTACCTCAGCCCATGGGAAGGAAGCTGGTGTCAGGAAACCAAACCAGGAGCCTTTCCCAGCTTCTTCCAGTGGCTCATTCCCAATCTATCCCAGTGCTCTTGTGCCTTGTCGTGACCCTCTGTGGGACCCGCTGGGGCACAGGCAGGGGATTCCCTCACAGCCTCAGTCCCACAGCCGCATCCCAGAGCAGAGCCCCGCGGCATGGCTGGGCCCAACCCCATAAATCCCAGAGCCCGGTCCTGGACCCCACACGGTGCTGCCTGTGCACTGGTCCCTGGGCTGGCACCGCCGTCACCCTTCGGGGACGGGCTCTGAGCGGCCTCACGCCCCACCAGCGGGGCCGGGGCATCACCGGGAAAAGCCCGAACGCCGCTGCCAAATCCAAGCGGAACAAACCCAGCCGGGCTCGGGTGGCTGTGGATGCCCCCGCGCTGGTTTGGAGGGGTGCCGTGAGGGAGGAGGAGAATCCCGAGGCCGGGGCAGTTCGGGAGCAAGGCGGCTGTGGGAGGATGGAGGAGCCGAGGAATGCCCCGGCTAATCCTGCTGCCCGCCGCCGGCTATTTAGGGAAGAACCAAGGAGACCGCGCTCAGCTCCTGGCTCCCCTCCCGGTCCAGCTGGCTGAATCCCGGCCCCACACCCCCTCCTCCCTCTGCTCCGGGCCAGCCCTCGGCTCCGCTCCCCCGGAGCGGGCTGGGGACCACGGTGCCCCCGTCCCGCAGGCACAGCGCCCTCGGCACGGCTGGAACGGCCCTGGAGGGCCCGGGGAGGCGAATCGCCGCTGCTCGGGCCGCCCCGCGTGTGCCGGGCCGCCGGACCCGGGGAAGAGCCCTGGGAGCCGGTGATGAGCCCCGGATCATCTGTGATCTCAGGGAGCAGCAATGCGAGGGCGCTGCCAGCCCGGCTGCCGGCAGCGCCAGCCCAGAAATGTCCTTGTCCCAGCACGGCGCTGTCCCCGGCGCTGCCAGCGCACGGGTCACCCACCATTGTCCTGCCAGCCCCGGGCCACCACCGCTGTCCCCGGCCCCCACCAGCCCCGGGCGCGGGGGTAGCTGGGTGGCGGCCGCGGGCGGAGCGGCTCCGGGCACGCTCGGGTGTGTTTTGAGGAAGAAAAGAGGTTTTTGCTCCTGCTGAGTTGGCGGCCCAGACCTCCCGCTCCCCCCCCTTTGCACCCCTAAATCCCAAAATTCCGTGGGTTTCTGCACCTCTGAGCCCTCACTGCCAGGACACACTCGCGTTGGGGCTACAACGCGAATTCCAAGCGGCTGTCCCGCCGCGATCTGGAACGGCCGGGATCCCGCGGCGGGACGGGGCTGCGGGGAGGCGGCAGCTCCCAGCCCCGGGGTGCCGCCAGGGAGGGCTCCGGGGGTTTCCTCCGCCCTCCTCTCCCGCTGCAGGGTGACGGATGGAGGTCAAAGATGACGGCATCAGCCTCTCCTCATCCTGGGCGTTGAATTTTCCCAGCTCTCTCCATCTACTGGACCTTTGATTGGTAGAGCTTGAGCCAAAAAGGAGAAACTGAACCGGGGAATTCCTGGTTCCAGAGCAGCAGAATTTAATTAAAACCACTTCAGTCGTTAAAGTGATTTGCCAACTAAATCAACACAATGAGAAATCTCCCGTCAATTCTGCCCTCTCTCAGGTTTGTTTCCTCAGGGAAAGGTCATGGGAGCAGTGGCCGGGCCGAGCCTGCACCCCAGCAAGGGTGGAAGTACCCAGGGACAACCGTGTGTCCCCAGTGTCCCGCGGGGTTCCAGGACCGTGCGTGTGGCTGTCCTGGCACGATGCCTTTGCTGCAGGACGTCCTGGATTCGATCCCTGTGACCAGGTCCTGTTTGTGTCCATGTGCTGCCCTGCCTGTCCCAGAGCACCAGGCTGCTTCCTGCTGCCTGGCAGGTTTCAATGCTCATCCTGCGCTGCCCTTGGTCACCCGACCCCAGAGAACTCCTCTTTGCTGGCTCCCAGCTCCCGGCCCCTCACAGCGCCCGAGGGAACATCCCGTCACGGCTCCGTGAACTCAGCACCCCCCAAATAGCCCGGCGAGCCTGGCCCCCAGCAGGAGCGCTCCGGCCCCGGCTCTGGCCCGCGGATGATCTTACAGCCTGGGAAGCTCCAAACATGCTGCTCCTGCCCATAAAAAGCAAAGGGCTTTGGGCATGGAATCATCGGGAACACAGGGATTGAGCCAGCCAGGGGAAACGCTCCCAGGAGGCAGCGTTGTTGGAGAGGCAAAAGGGCAGAGGGAGCCGGGGCTGGGGGTGGGGGGAGCCCCAAAACACGGCTCAGTCCTGGCCCTGACCCCTCCCAGGGTTTGTTAAACACACCCAGAGCTTTGCTGCCGCCATTCAGCTCCTTGGCCACCTCATCCCAATGGGAATACGTGACCCAAACCGTGCACCAGAACCAGTTGTTAGGAACACAGAAGTGGTTATTCTGTTGTATTGTAATCCCTGTCTTTCGATTGCCCCCAAATCCCAGTCCATCCCATACCACTGACTCTAGAGACCATTCCAGAGTGCTGGGGAGCTGGCAGAAGCCGTCCCCTCCCGGCAGTGCTTGAGGCTCTGGTCACCACCCCAGCAGAGGAGCCCATCTGGCTGCAAGAGACCGCACAGGGAACTCCTTCCAGTGAGAAGCCAAGTTTTCCAGGCAGGAAGAGGAAAAACACCTCACTGGAGCAATGGTCCAGTGGATAAAATTGGAATTTAATTAAGTTAAGGAGATGTTTGCAAAACTAGAAGATCCAAACCACCCTCCCAGCAACTGCCCAGTGTGCTGCCCCCTGCCCAGACACACGTGGTGACAACGGTCCCTCCAGAGCGCCCTGGGCCACAGCCAGCCCCACTCTTCCGCAATTCCCAGGAATTCATCTTCCTTCTCTTCTTTGGCCACCCCCAGCCTGTCCTCATCCACCACCGTCCCCAGGGCCAGCCCGCAGGTCTGGGCGCAGGCGGATTTCCACCAGCCGGACAGCGCGGAGCAGCACGGCCAGCTGGGAGCACACCCGGGCCACCACGTCCAGGACAGGATCCGTCAGGTCCCGGACGCCACCCAGCACCTTCAGCAGGAAGAGCAGGAGCGGCTGCAGGAGGCTGTGAAACGCCGCTGCCAGCAAGGGCTTCAGGACGTGGTCACCGATGGCTGTCAGGACACCGACCACCAGCGCCTGGATTTGGGATGAAATCCTGAGTTTGAGGGATATTTGCCAGCAGGAGTCACCAAAACTGGGCTGAGACACAAAAATTCCATTACGGGAGGGGAAACGTGCAACAGTGGGAAATGGAAGTTCCTTCTCCCAGTACTGAAGGATTTTGACATCCTCAGCAGCTGCTCCAGCCGTGGCTCTGCGGGAACAGGGCGGCTCACCTGGACCACGGCCTCGCCAAGGAAGCGGATCAGCTCCACGAGGAAGAGGCTGAACACGCTGACCAGGCACCGTGGGATGGCAAAGAATTCCCGCAGCTTCCGCTGAATCGTCCATTCGGAGCTGCCGTGGAGAAGAGGGAATGTCAGAGCCAGAGAGCCGACCCGCGGAGGGGATGGATCTCCATCCCGGAGCAGAGCCGGCATCCCAGGCAGTTCCTTGGCAGCACATCCCAGCTCCACAGCCACCAAATTAGGGATGAGAAAGCGCTGGAGCCGTGTTTCCACAGGCTCTCCCTGTACGGCCCAAATCCGCCTGAAGTAGCCCCAAAACCCAGTCCATCGGGGTGGGACCCAGAGCAGCGGCTGGCCGGGAGCCCGGAAAGCAACGGGGAATGCCGTCCAACCCCACCCGGGACCAGCTCCGCTGCGGGCGGTGCTGAGGCTCCCTCTCATGGCCACCACCACGAGGTGACCCGGGAGGTTTATTCCGGTTTCTCTTTCCAGAAAAATACAAAGTGAAGAGGGGGAATTGTGCCCGGCTGGCAGGAAACCCCAACCCACCGGAGCACCAGCGTGCCCGGGAATGCGACGGCAGCACTGCCGGTTCGGGGGGCAAGGAGCGACCGCAGGCCACCCCAAACCCTGAGGTTTTCCCCCATTTTGTCCCCGTGACCAAACCTCCCATTTCCCGGAATCGCAGCCGAGATGCTCGATGCTGGCGCTCACCCCCCCAGGATCCCACTCTGGAGAAACCCCCAGTGAGGCCTGAGCAGATACCGGGGTGCGATCCCTGGGGAAATATTCCTTCAGCATCCCATAACTGATGGTTTTGGTGCCGTTCCCCATCTGGGATCAGGCCCTGGCCTGCGGCCAGACTCACACAGGCTGCAGCTGTCCCTTGGGATCAACTGGGATCCTGGGAAAAGGATGGACAGGCAAGTGCGGGCAGAGTGGTGGGATAAGCTGCAGAGCAGTGATCCTGCTGGGAATCCACCGGGACCTGCTCCTCTCCCCGGGGATCCACTGGGCTCTGCTCCTACCCCCCATTCGAAGGGATCTGAGACTCTTTCCCTGGGAAGCCACCGGCACCTGATCTTCCCCCAGGAATCCACTGGGATCTGCTCCCCACCACCCTGAATACAGTGCGATCTGTTGCTCTCTCCTAATAATCCTCCGGGATCTGCGCTCCCCGCGAGAAAGCCCCGGTCCCGTTCCCAGCGGTAGCACCGGGATCGGGGCGAAAAATGTCATTAAACCCCTGAAATCTGCAAGTTAAACGGGGCGAGACTGCCCCAAACCCGTCGGAACGCCCGAGTCCCCTCCGTCCCCCCGGGGACACCCCGACACCGGCACCCCCGGGACACCCCGGCACCGGCAACGCCGGGGACAAATCCGCACCCCCGGCCCCCGCGTGGCAGCAATTAAGGGTCCCCTTCACCGGCGGGTCCCAGGGCAGGGGGGGGTCCCGATACCTCCTTCGGTTCTTCCTCCCGGGGCGGGGCGGGGGC
>VXAZ01005704.1:3617-29697 GCA_013399875.1 Gymnorhina tibicen | reverse complement strand
CGCGCTGGAAGGCCACGCTGCGCTGCGCCCTCAACAAGAGCCGCGAGTTCCGGCTGCTGCTGGACGGGCCCCGCGGGTCCCCGGCCCAGCCCTTCCGTGTGTACGAGCTCTGCGAGGAGCCCCCGGGGGCCGCAGGTACGGGGGGGCTTTGGGGAGGGCTTTGGGCACCCCAAAATCCCAGCACCGCACCAGGACCTGACGCCCCACAAGTCCCCCACACCCAAAAGTCCCAGCACCCCGTGAGGTCCCAACCCTCCAGCAGCCCCCCACACCCCATAAAGACCCAGTGCCCCCAGAGACCCGGCCCCCCACAAGGGACCCACCCCTTCTGAAGCCTCAGTGCCCCAGGAGTCCCCAGGACCCCTTAATATCCACCCCAGCACCCCCCAACTCCCTCGGCACTTCCCAGCCCCTCTCTCCCTTGCAGACGGGGGGGATGAGGATGACTACGGCTGCAGCGGGGAGGAAGACGTCAGCCAGGTATCTGGGGGGGCTCAGGGTGGAGGGATCCCCAAACCGGGGACGCCTCAGGGGCCGGGGGTCCCTGTAACGCCCACTCTGCCCCGCAGCTCCAGAAGATGACATCCCTGAGCATCGATGGTGAGTGGGGGGCGTCGGGTGGGTCGGGGTGTCGGGGGCTTGGGCTGCACCCCTGACCTCCCTCTCTGCTCCAGACACGCAGCACGGGGGGGACCTGCTGCCCCCCTACCCCTGGCCCAAGGAGGAGCCCCCCCCCTTTGCCAGCTGCTGCCCCCCGGGGGGGCCCTTTGGGCCTCCCCCCCCGGCGCTGCTGCAGGGGGAGGCGGGGGGCACCCATGGGGCCCCTGAGCTGCTCCCCGGCGCCCTCGCCGAGACAGGGCCCCCCCTGGGCCCCCCGGGGCCCTTGCCCAGCTGCCCGGTGGCACCGACGGAGCACCTGATCCCTGACCTGCTCGTCAGCCCCCACATGCTGCCACGTGAGGAGGAGGCTGGGGGGCTCAGGGGGGCTGGATGGGGAGGCCATGGGTGCGGCGAGGCCATGCGGTGGCTGGAAGGATGCGGTGGCCATGGGGTGGTGGGACAGAGGTGGCCCTGGGTGTGGGGTGGCCATGGGATGGATGGGGGTGGCTGCAGGGTCGCTGGGTGAGGGTGGCCGTGGGGTGGCCATGGGGTGGCTGGACTGGGGTGACCGTGGGTGCAGAGTGGCTGTGGCACGGATGGGTGTGGGTGGCCAGGGGGTGGGTGGGGGTGGCCAGCTGGAGCGGCCCTGGGGTTCTCCCTGGCCCCCGCTGACCCCGTGGCCCCCGGCAGTGACTGACCTGGAGCTGAAGTTCCAGTACCGGGGCCGCCAGGTCTGCGCCCTCACCGTGAGCAACCCCCACGGCTGCCGGCTGTTCCACAGCAGCCTGGAGCCCACGCGCGAGCAGGAGGAACTCTTCGGGCCCCTAACGCTGGAGCAGGTGCCCTTCCCTGCTCCCGACGCCATTCCCAACGAGAAGCAGCGCTTCTACACCCACCAGCTGCTGGATGTGCTGGACCGGGGGCTCATCCTGGAGCTCCAGGGCCAGGACCTCTTTGCCCTCCGGCTCTGCCAGTGCAAGGTCTTCTGGACAGGGCCCTGTGCTGCTCCCCAGCCTGGCCCCAACCCCATCCAGAGGGAGAGGAGGACCAAGCTCTTCAGCCTCGAGGGCTTCCTCAACGGTCAGAGGGGACTGGGGGTGGCCCTGTGTCCCTTGAGGGCAATGGATTGGGATGGAGAGGTCAGCTGGGGTGGGGGGACACCAGGCACTTGGACACCTGGTGGCATGAGGGGGACAAAGGTGTGATGGGGACACCGGCTGGAACGGTGGGGACACCAGGTAGATGGGGAGACAGCAGGTGGCACCTGGGAACGTGGTGGAATGGGGGCACGGAGCTGGGATGGGGGTCACCAGCCGGCTCTGGGGTTGCCCTCAGTTGTCGTGGGTGGGGTGGTGGCGGCACGGGCAGGCACGGGTCCCTGCCCCTCACCTCGGCATCGGGCCCCGCAGGCCTCATCCAGTTCCAGAAGGGGCAGACCCCCACCCCGCCCCCCTTTGAGATCTTCCTCTGCTTTGGCGAGGAGTGGCCGGACCAGAAGCCCAAGGAGAAGAAGCTGATCACGGTGCAGGTGAGGGGCCGGGCCCGCGGCTGTCCCGGGGGACACGGGCGGGTGTCCCTGCCCGCGGTGACGCCCTGGGCTCCTGCAGGTGGTGCCGGTGGCGGCGCGGCTGCTGCTGGAGATGTTCTCCGGGGAGCTGTCCTGGTCGGCCGACAGCATCCCGCTGCAGATCTCCCACCCCGACCTCAAGGACAGGATGGTGGAGCAGTTCAAGGAGCTGCACCAGCTCTGGCAGAGCCACCAGCGGCTGCCGCCGGCGCAGCCCCCGCCTGGCCCCTCCGCGGGGCCCTGGGCGCTGCCGGCCGGGGCCCTGCCCCACTGACAGGGACACGGGGACAGCCCCGGCACTGCCACCGGGGTGAGGCACTCGTGGCCATCTCGGCTGGCAGAGCCGGGGCCACCCAGCACCGTCCCTGTCCCCGTCCCCATCCCCGTCTCCCCAGAGCTGCCCCTGACCAGCACCCAGGGGGGCTCCGAGGGTTCTGTGACCACCCAGCCTGGGGCGGCTCTGTGGGGGCCGGAGCAGCCGGACCCCCCCCCTCCCTGCATCCCCCAAGGATAATCCCCCCGTGGTTTTGGGGGAAACAGCAACAAAACAGGGGCTGGGGCCCCCTTGGACCTGGAGCCCCCAGGGATGGGAGGGCACAAAGCAGCCCCAGCCCTGACAGAAGAACCAGAGGGGCCTTGGGAGGTTTTTAATTTATTTTTTCAGTTTTTTGTTGTTTTTTATTGTTCTCGAGATGGCTACACACCCCCGGAGGGAACAGCATGCGCCCGCCCGCCCTGCCCGCACTCGAGCCACCGCCTCCTACCCCAAAATCAAACCAAAGAAAACCCCAAAAACGGGAAAAAAAAAAAAAAAAAAAAAAACCCCAAACAAGAAAACAAACTAAAAAAGCAGAACAAAATAAAATATAAATCTCTATTTGCAGAGTCCGTCCCACCTGTGTCGTCTCTGGGAGTCGGCACCAGGCAGGCCACGGTGGGCTCAGGGGGGCAGCGCCCCAGGACCCCCAGCCTGACCCCCCATCTTCCTAAACAATTTGTATTGTTTGGTTTTTTTGTTTGTTTCTTTTCCTTCTTTTTCTTTTTTGTCTCCATTTCACAGAAAGTTTTTCTACTTCTTTTGCTGCCGGGCGAATCCGAGTGGATCCGTCTGACTCCGGTGCCTGGTGGGGTTGCAGTTGGGTTGGAGGGTGTTCCCGTTGGGCTGTTTCTCGGGCGGTGGCCGAGCCCCGGGGCGCGAGGCCGCCGGGCAGGCGGGATCCCCGAGCCGTCCTCCCGCGGCTCCGGACTCCGGGACGCGCTGGAGCGGGCGAGAGCCCTCGGCTGATTGTGGGACACATTCTTGGGTTGCTGTTTCCTGTCTTCTCCTTAAAGACATTCCTGGGCGGAGGAAGGGAGCGTCAGCCCCCTGTCCCCGCCGTCCTGGGGGGCCAGGGACCCCAAGCCCGGGCCGTACCTGGGAGACAGGAGCCACGTGGAGCCGGAGCTATCGGAACAGGCGGGTGAAGTCCCTCAGAGCCCAGCAGACTTGTTTACATTCCTCAGCACTGCAAGACAAGGGGTGACATCAGGGGCTGACCCCAAGGGGACGTTTAGGACCCAGGGCAGGCGTCCTGTCGAGGGATGGGAGCTGGGAGCGTGGCAGCTCAGCTCCGAGATGCTGGGAGAGGCAAAGGGACATCATCAGGGCAGAAGGAGGTCAGCAGCCCCCGGAACTGTCCCTGGAGGGGACCCAGGTGCCACCACGGTGGTGGCTGGGTGAAGGAACCAGCTGCCCCTGGGCACTCGGCCTCTGGGATTTGTCCAGGGACAAGCTGGAGTCAGGCAGAGGGAGGCGATGTTCCCAAAGCTGCCGGTGGCCCCGGGGAGGGACAGGCTCGGGCAGGGCCCGGCAGCTGGAGCCAGTGACTCACGGGGATGAGGAGGTGGCTCGGAAGGGCCGGCGGCTCCGCAGGGATGGGGCAGGGCAGAAAAACCCGTTGGGTGACGGCAAAGGCGCCCGTGGCCCCCAGGGCGGATGGCACCCGCGCAGGCGGATTGGCACATCCAGCAGGGAGAACGCGGGCAGGGCTGGGGGCTCCAGGGCGGCTGGGGGCCATCCTGAGGGAAGCGGCCGGTCCCAGCCGGGGACCCCGGCGCCACTCACCTGGTGACCTGCTTGTGGAAGTCGGTGAGCTGTTTGTGTGTCACCTGGATGGCTCCGCCCGTGGTTTCCTTTGGCAACCCCTTCAGAGAGTTCTCCAGCCAGCGGCAGAACGTCTGTGCCGAGGGACAGGGAGGGACTCGGAACGGGGAGCCCAACTCGGCTCCCGGGTCCTGCCCCGGCAGAGTTTTGGGGCCCCACGGGTCCAGCCCAGCCCTCCGGGGGTCCCTCCCGTCCCTCTGGGGGTCCCTCCCCTCACCGGGCGGTCGATCTGCATGATCTCCCAGAGCACCTCGGCGACGTCGGGCAGGGTGTAGGGCGGGAGGCAGAAGCAGCACGTCTGCAGGAGCTGGTTCACGAGCTGCTGCCCCAGCTGGGTCATCACCTGGTTGATGAGCTCCTTCCGCATTTCGAAGTCCTCCTCGTGCTGCGGGAGGAAGGAGAAGGGGATGGGCAGGGCCTGGGGACAGGGACACGCTCCTCGCTCCACAGGCAACTCCCAGAGCTTCTCCGCCAGCAGCAGTGGAGGGACCCAGGTGGCTTGTGGGGACAACGGGACAGGGCTGATGAGGACGATGGGGCATGGAGCCCCCTGGTGTAGTGGGAGGTGTCCCTGCCATGGCAGGGGTGGCACTGGGTGGGCTGTGAGGTCCCTTCCCACCCAAACCATTCCGTGATTCCACGGTGACACCCCCACGGAGGAAGAGCCCCCTGAGGAACGTCCCCGTGTGTCACTCACATCGTTGGCCACGCCGGTGTGGATCAGATCCCGCAGGAATTTCATGACGCTGCAGTTGGCGTCCCGGTGGTCCAGGGTGGTGGCAGCGATGGCCCACTGCAGGATCGGGATCATCACCTGGCTGCGCAGGAGGGTGACGGGGCTGCGCTGGATAAACCTGCCCGGGGACAGACGGACGTCAGGGGCAGATCCTGCCCCCTCCCCGCTCCACCGCTCCTGCGGGTGCTCCCATGGGGACCCTCCACGAGGGGAGAGGGGCTGGTGCCCTGCAGCAGGAGGTGGCAGGAGCTTGGTGGCACCTGGCTGCCAGGCGGAAGAGGTCGTCCACGGTGTCCGGGTGGTTCTGGAGGCCGTTGGGTTGCTCGAGGAGCTGGAAGGTGGGGATGCAGAGAGCCTGGGGAGAACAGGGATCCATCAGCAACCACCTGGGATCACTCCTCAAACTGCCCTTCCCTGCATGGAACAGGCCGAGGCTCCCCATCCCTGGAAGTGTCCAACGACAGGCTGGAGGGGGCTTGGGACAGCCCGGGATAGCGGGAGGTGTCCCTGCCCATGGATGGGCTTCAAGGTCCCTTCTCACCCAAACCAGTTTGAGATTCTGGATAGATTGGATATTAGGGAAAATTCCTCCTGGAAAGGGCTGCCCAGAGCAGGGGTGGAGTCCCCATCCCTGGAGGGATTTCAAAGCTGTGTGGATGTGGCACTTGGGGACAGGGTCAGTGGTGGCCCTGGCAGTGCGGGGGACAGTTGGGCTGGATGGGGTCCTGGGGGATTTTCCCGGGAGATGCTGTGGTTTGGCTGGCGGGCCCCACCTGCAGCATGTCGAGCAGGCCCTGCCGACAGCCCTCCTCCATGCCGTACTCATCCACCAGGATGCTGCCCAGGTAGAGGAAGCAGGAGTGCTGGTGTTCCCGGTACACGTTCACCATCTGGGGAGACAGAGCGCTGGCACAGGCACCGCCAGACCTGCCCTGACCCCACATCCCCCCGAGCCCGGCCCGAGCTGACGTCCCAGCCTGTCCCATGTGGGCAGGGACATCCCAATGGACTCGCCCAGGTCCTGGGAGCGTTCCTGAGCCAGCGCAGCTGCTCCGTGGAAGCTTCTCCTTTGAGGCTGGCGGAGCCCGAGCGGAGCAGGGAACACCCAGCTCTGGCATTCACGGACCCTTCCACCAGGCTGGGTCACCTCCCCAGGGAGCTGCACCACGCAGGGTTTGCTCCTCCCCAATCACACATGGGGCTCCACAACCCCCCGGCACTCCCCACCTCTTCCAACGCCTCTCTCCTCCCCAAGGGTTTATGCTGGAATTCCCGAGCCTGCCAGGATTTACTGCAGCATTTCCCAGTGCCCGCAGCCACCCCTGCGACACTCCCGGCAGCCACAGCGACCTGAGCAAGCCCCCCGGGCCAGCAGTGTCCCCCTGGGGTCCCCCCGAGCCCGCAGCATTCCCCGAGCCAGCAGTGTCCCCCTGGGGTCCCCCCAAGCCCGCAGCATGCCCCCGGGCCAGCAGTGTCCCCCTGGGGTCCCCCCGAGCCCGCAGCATTCCCCGAGCCAGCAGTGTCCCCCTGGGGTCCCCCCAAGCCCGCAGCATGCCCCCGGGCCAGCAGTGTCCCCCTGGGGTCCCCCCGAGCCCGCAGCGTCCCCACCTGGGTGACGAGGGGCTGCAGCAGCGCGGCCGAGCCCTTGCCCACGCAGCGCACGGCGAAGCGCAGGCAGCGGCAGCACCGCTCCACGATGCGGTTGTCGGCACTGTGCTTGTTCAGGGTCTCCGACAGCACCGGCCAGATCTGGGCACGGACAGGGGCAAGGGTCACTCCCCACCCTGGGACACCGTCCCGCTCCCTCCTGGTCCCCAAAACACCCAGACCCCAGTGTGGGATGGCAGATGAGGGGTAAAAGCTTTCTTGGGGAGCCTGGCGTGGTTTATTCCCTCCAGTGCAGCGTGGCAAATGGGACACGGGCAGGGAAACCAAACAGCCAGGACATTCCCAGAGCCGGGGCCACCTCCAGGGGGTTGAAGCCCCAAATTTCCCCCTCCACACCCCAATCCCTGCTTCCAGGAGGGACAGGAGGATGCTCCACAGCTCCTCTCCTGTGCAGCCCTGGGCAGACACATGGATCCCCCCAGCCGGGGGACTCTATAACACCCCGGGTACCCTCACACCTGGAAACCCCCACCCACAACCCGCACCAGAACCCTCTCCCCAAACCCCAGCCCTCTGCCACGCACCTCCTGAATGACTTTTTGGCACGGGTGGACCTGGCCGTTCTCGACAATGGGGTTGGTGTGTCTGCGGGAACAGCCAAGGGTTAAAGGGGTTTGGGGTTAAAGCCGAGGACAAGGGTTGGAGCTGTGGGAAGTGGAACAGGAACTGGCTTGGGGGGCACCTCAGGAGCTGGAACCTGGGGAAGCAGAGACTTCCAGCCCATTCCCCGAGGGCTGGGGAGCAGGAGGCGGTGCAGATTCAGGCTCTGGGGGAGCAGCAGTGCCCCAGCTCCTCCCTCACCTGAAGATGACGGCGAGTCGATCCAGGGGCACTGTAGGGTCTGAGGAGAGGCCATTGCTTGGCTCCTGGGAGAGCAGCTGCAAAACAAGGAAAAGGATGGGATTTCAGGACCACAGGCAGCCCCGTGCCCAGGGAAGACTCTGCCTGGACACCAGCCCCACCAGCAGCACCTCTGCACCTCCTCACAGCCGGCCCTGCAGCCCCAGCCTTGGCCACAGGCTCCTCCCTGTGTCTCCTCCGCATCCAGAACCCGCTCCCAGGGGTCTTGGAGGAGCAGGGGGGGAGGTGGAAGAACCTGGCCAAGGACCACAGGAGGAGCTCCCCAGAACCACATGCATGTCCCTGTCCTGAGGCTTCCCTCCCTCCTCCTGCCATCCTGAGATTTCTTCTCTGCTCTCCTGGGTCTGCATGGAAAGGTCACTTGGGCCAACAGAGCTTTAGGACAGGACATGGCCTTTGGGGGCCCTGTGTCCCACAGGGAGTCGAGTTCCCACCCGCTCCATCCTGGGGAGGCAGGGTGCAAGCTGCCCACGGCACTCATGGGGCCACAGAGGCTCCAGGGCTCCTGCCACAGACAGTGATTTCCAGGGATCGTTCTCTTCCCAGGTAACACAGGACGCAGCACCAGCCCGGTGCTCCCCAGCCCGGAGGGACGCGGGGAAGGGCTCAGTCCTGGACGTGTCCCGTGTGGGTGCCGGGCTCTGCTCACACGGAGCAAGTAACAGGAGCAGAGGGAACGGCCTCAAGATGTGCCAGGCTGGATATTGGGGAAATTATTCCTGGCCCTGGCCCAGCTGCGCAGGGCAGGGGTGGAGTCCCCATCCCTGAAGGGGTTTCAAAGCCGTGTGGATGTGGCACTTGGGGACAGGGTCAGTGGTGGCCTTGGCAGTGCTGGGAACGGTTGGACCCAGTGGGCTCCAGGGGCTTCTCCAACCCAAACAATTCCACGACTCTAGGATACACCTCTGGCTCTGAGGACAGTTGCCGTGGCAGGGCTGGGGCCTGGCCACTGTCCCCGCTGTCCCCTCCCAGCTGCTGTCCCCACCCCATCTGGACGCACCTTCTTGAGCGCCAGCACCTGCACGGCGCAGAGCTCGCTCAGGCACTCTGAGATCTTCTCCAGGGGCAGCCGGGCCAGCACCAGCGCCGTCCCTGCAAGGACACACACGGCTCAGGAGCAGGGATGCAGCGCGGGAGGGGCCGTGACATTCCCAGGTGGAATGGCTGCGCGACAAGGGCGGGGCCTGGGAGAGTTTCCCCGCGGCTGACCCTGGCTCTGGTTGAACCCGACACTGAAACGCTTCAGTCCCAGCAGGGAGCGGTGCCGGCACGGGGACCGGGACAGGCCAGCGGATGCCACAAGCACATCTGGGCCCCCCGTGCGTCCCCGTCCCAGCCCAGCAGCACCATGAGATCCCGGGAAGCTCCAGTGAAGGCGCTTCAGGGCTCCCAGCCATGGAACACGAGGAGCGCTGAGCTGCTCCCACCGCCACGGGCACTGCCCGGCCCCGGCACCGCCGTGGTGCCAACCACCCCAGGGGAAAATCTCCCTGGCTTGGGAATTCCTGGCTTGTTCTAAGGGAGGGGGAGAAAACCCTTTGGCAGGGAGAGGAGCAGCTCGGCCGGTGCTGGGGGGGAACAAGGGGAGTTTTGTCTCCCGTGGCAGCACACGGCTGCAGGGAAGGCTCCCTGGCTCTGGGGGTAGAGGCTCCAGCAGCACTGGAAGTCCTTGGAAGTCTTTGAGGCACATCCCTGAAATCAGCCGTGGTTGAAGAGGCTCATGGTGCCCAACAGTCCAGTGAGACACCAACACTCCGAGTCTCGACTGGAGTTAAAATCCTCATTCTTGGGCCCAAACTCTCCAAAATGACCAATACTCCCAAATTTGCATCCTCTATGTCCAGCAGGTGATTCCCAGTGTTTGGATGGAGCAGCGACTCACTGCCAGCCTGGCTCTCAGCATTTCCCACATGCTCTTCCCACATACCCGGCCCAGCCCCCGAGCTCTGTCTCAGGGATGGGGACAGTTTCCAACCCAGGATTTATTTCTGCCTCCAGCCCAAGGGGACTCCTGAGGGCGCTCTGCATGTGGAATGGGACTTGGGGCACATCGGGACAAACCCTGTGAGGATGCGGCTCAGCACCCTGGGGAGCAACTCCCACAGATACCCCAGCAGTTCCCACGGGTACCCCTGCAGAGCCCATGGATACCCTGACAGATCCCGTGGATACCCACCCCAGATCCCATGGATACCCCAGCAGATCTCATGGATACCCCTGCAGATTCCATGGATACCCCCCCAGATCCCACGGATACCCCCCCAGATCCCATGGATACCCACCCTTGAGCAGCCCCACGGCAGCCTCGGGCGACAGCGCGAAGGAGTCGAGGGCGCGGGCGATCTCCAGCAGCCCCGAGAAGTGCTGGGCCATGTGGTCCCGGCACACGGAGCAGATGTTGTGGATGGCCTTGGCCGCGGCCGACGCCAGGCGCCGGTCACAGAGCCCCTTCATCAGGTAGCCCAGCACGGGATCTGCGGAGACAGGGGGTCAGGGGGCGGCGGGCGCGGCGGGGCCGCGGGGCCGCGGGACTCACCCAGGAATTGCGGGTTCCTGTCCACCACCTCGCTCATCTCGCCCACCAGCTCGATGCTGGTGTAGCGCACGGCCGTGTGCACCGACTCGGGCAGCCGCACCACGCCCTCCAGCACCTCCACCAGCGTCGGGTTGTTCTCCCTGCGGGACAGGCTCGGCTCAGCTCCCGCAGCGCCGCGGGGTGGGCTGGGAGGGGCTGCCGGAGCCGGGGTCCGGACCCACCGCCAGACCGGACACGCTGAACGTGGGATGCGGCTGGGAGCGCACTGGGACAAACCCTGTGAGGACGGGGCTCAGCCCCTGGGATACCCCAGCAGTTCCCCAGGGATACCCCAGCACATCCCCAGGGATACCCCAGCACATCCCCAGGGATACCAGTGCCACAGCAAGGAACAGACAGAGAACACTGAACACCTCCGGGGAGAGCCCCATCACCATCAGCGGGGTTTAGTATCTGGGAACCACCTGCTCCGGTGTGGGAGGAGGGGATGGGGCGATCCCGGGCTGGAGCCTCGTGGGATGGGCTGGTGGGAGCAGAGTCCCCAGAGCTTCCAGCCAGTGCTCCCAGGAACAGGACACAGGAAAAATGAGCAGGAGCGGCCTCAACACAGATAACAGGAGATGGTGACATGAAGAGACTGAGGTGACTCCTCCAGGCGCCTGGAGAGCAGGGGGACAGGATTCCCAGCCTCACACAGAAGGGAGGGATGGTGTTACCAGCCTCCTTGGAAAAGGGAGTGACGGCAATCACAGCCTCCCAGGGGAGAGAGAGATGGGGATCACAGTGTCCCAGAGGAGGGAGGGACAGCATTCCCAGCCCAGGGAAGGTCAGCTGGGCTGTCCCACTGCTGGCAGTGCACAGGGCTCGCTGTGGGCTCACCACCCTGGCTGTCACCTGTCCACACTTCCACTCCACTGTCATTAACAGGGGAGGAAACACTTTCGGTGACTTCACCCTCCCTGAAGATACCCAGGAAAACTCCACCTGGATGTGGAAGGATCCCCAAGGAATGGTTTGGGTGCGACAGACCTTAGAGCCCAACCAGTGCCATCCCTGCTGTGGGCAGGGACACCTTCCACTGTCCTAGGCTGCTCCAAGCCCCAGTGTCCAGCCTGGCCTTGGACACTTCCAGGGATGGGAACATCCTTGGGATATTTGTGGTGTCTGTGTCACGCGAAGGCAGCCCTGGCCCCCCAGCCCCTCTGGACACGGGCAGGACTCACTGGTCGACGCTCTTGGCGATGGAGGCCATGATGAAGAGCACGGCTTCTGTCACCTCCCAGGGCGGGTTCCCGTCCTTGAGCGTCGCGTAGAGCTGCAGGGGGGACAGTCACTGAGGGGCCACAGTCCCCCAGCAGCAACCCCTGCCCCCAAAGCCCTGTTCCTGACCCCTCCCATCCCCAAACCCCCACCCCTCACCCACTGCACCTCCAAAGTCCCGCCCCAGCCGTGGGCCCGCAGAAACCCCACATTCCCCAGGCCACCCCGAGACTGGGACCACAGCGGCTTTTCCCAAAATGTCAGAAACCTCCCACTGCCCCCACACCTCCCGCTGCCCCCACACCTCCCGCTCTCCCAGAACAGTTCCCACCGCACACTTCCTCGTGCACGAGACGTGTGTGACCTCCTCCAGTCCCAAAGGCCACCAGGGCTCAGTGACCTCCCTTGGGATTTGCCTGCACCCCGTCACACTCCCGCAAACCCACCTGAGCAAAACACTCCACTGAGCCCACCAGGAAGATCAGGTCTTTCACCAGGTCCGAGACACGCATCCGGAACTCCCCGAAGTCATCGGTCTCCTCCGGGACACCCTCCTGAGGGAGAGGAGGGAGAGCACAAAGGCAGCTCAGGGGAATTCAGGTTCTCACTCAGTCACAGCCAGGGGAACACCAGTGATTCTGTTTTAGGGAGATCCATCATTCCTGCCCTCCTGTCCCAGACCAGGCTGCAGGTGGGATCGGAGAGCTCTGCCCAGGGAAAACATGACCAGCCTGAGCACACACTGTGTACTCCTGCTCCAACAAGCGGAGGAAGGGAGGGGAAGCAAGGGGATGAGGAGCTGAGGAGGGGAGGAGAGGATAAACCCTCCCAGACTGCACAGAGATGCCAAGTACGGCTAGTGAGCCATGCCAGCTTTATCCCGACAAAACCGCCTCAAGCAGGGACAACACAGCTCTCCAAGGGGAACCATCCAGAGAAGGTGGGAGAGCGTCCCCCCGCAGCCTCCAGCAGAGCAAAAACCGACTGAATCAGAGAGGTTTAACACAGCAGATTCATCCCTCTCACTCCTTCCCGGAATCCCTAAAAGCACAGGATGCTGCCCTGCAGGGCCCCAGAGCTATGGAGAAGCCCTGGTACACAACAGCACAACTGAACACATCCCCCTGCCCCGGGTGTTCACAGTGGGGGGACACACACATCCCCCTGCCCCGGGTGTTCACAGGGGGGGACACACACATCCCCCTGCCCCGGGTGTTCACAGGGGGGACACACACATCCCCCTGCCCCGGGTGTTCCACATGGACACACACATCCCCCTGCCCCAGCTGCTCCAGAGGGGACCTTACGTGGTCGGAGTCGAGCTGGCAGTGCCGGGCCAGCGCGTGGAGCAGGCGCTGGATGTAGNGGACACACACATCCCCCTGCCCCGGGTGTTCACAGGGGGGACACACACATCCCCCTGCCCTGGGTGTTCCACATGGACACACACATCCCCCTGCCCCGGGTGTTCACAGGGGGGACACACACATCCCCCTGCCCCGGGTGTTCACAGGGGGGACACACACATCCCCCTGCCCCGGGTGTTCCACATGGACACACACATCCCCCTGCCCCAGCTGCTCCAGAGGGGACCTTACGTGGTCGGAGTCGAGCTGGCAGTGCCGGGCCAGCGCGTGGAGCAGGCGCTGGATGTAGGCTTTGAAGATGCTGTGGATCACAGCATCGTCCGTCTTGTACAGGTGCTCCCCCAGTCTGTACCAGAAGTTGAAGGAAATTTCTACCACCTGTTTGGAAAGAAAAATCCAGCATTTTGTTACCAGCAGAACAATTTTTCCCCACTCTGCCAGTGGTCCCAAAGGAGAGACAGAAACCCTCCCTGGGGTGCCGGCAGTGGCAGCACCACAGATCGCATCGGTGCCGCGGTGTCACACAGTGGCGACACGGGGACCAGTTCCCCCAGAGCCACTGACTTCTCTGCCTGTCACTCAGTGAAGGGCTTGGAACCCCCCAGTGACCCTGAAGACCTGCCCCAGCCTTTGGCAGCCAAAGCCTCTCTGGCCCAGAGCCACCCTGGAGTGGGGCCGGGGGCTCTGGGAGCAGCTCGGGCTGGAAGCGGACGCAGCCCCTTTGTGGCGGGTTCTTTTATTTATCGTGTGGTTATTGCACAAAAACCACGAGTGCGGATTTGGCCAGGAGCAGCTGCAGAGCTCCATGTACCCCTCAGCACCGACGGCACAGGACGAGCTCGTGGCCAAGGAAAACTGCACTTAACAGAGCTGGGAAGGGAGGAACAGGGTCCCAGGGACGCCAGCGAGTGCGTGGGGCCTGCTGGAGCACGGCTGCTCTGCACCTCCCACAGCAAACCAGCCATGCGGCCCCTTCCATCCACTGAACACAGGCAGGGATCAGCTATGGGGACTTAACTATCGGTTTGGGAAGAATCAAAGGATAAAGAACTAAATACAGGATAAAACCAGACCAAAACAATGACAAGTTTTGCTCCTGAGGCAGGTGGGTGGGAGCTTTGACATGAACCAGCATTTCAGCCACTCGAAGGGGGGTTCCCCTGTGGTTCCCAGGAACCACAAGCCCCCACTGAGCCCGACTTTAACACGTGGGAAAGCACTGGCAGGGGTTTGGGAGCTGTGCTGGCAATCCCGGACTTGCAGGACACCCGGAAGGAAACGCGAAGCCGGAGTCCTGCCCACGAGCGCAGAGCAGGCGCTCCAGAGCCAGCAGCTCACAGGACCAAGGCCACGACTGCGCGGCAACGGAAGGGAAAGATCTTCCCCTCTGACGGGGTCCGGGCCGCGGCCGCCCCGCTCACCTCGTACTGCGGGTGCCCAGCGCAGATGAGCAGCAGCTCCAGCGTGCGCAGGTCGCCCAGGCCCTGGCCCGGGGTGCACACGATCTTGTCCAGGAAGGTCTCGCACAGCTCGGTGAACACACGGCAGTAGTTGAGCACCCTGGGGAGCGACGAGGGTCGGATCAGCCTCGCGGGCTTTACCCCAGGGAGGGGCAGGGCTGGGCCAAAATGTGCCCAGAGCCTCGGCCAGAGCGAGAAACCCCAACTTCTGCTTCGTCAGCAGCTGGGAAACGCGTTGGCAGGGGAAGTGGGTGCAAACACAGGCTACCAATGCGCAAATCTGCTGAAATACCAATCTCGTACTTCTCCAAAAGCCCAGTGCCAGGCGTGAGGGCACGGCTCCAGCCCAGCCCAGCCCCCAGCCCCAGGCCCCTCCATGTCTCTCGTGCAGTGAGGGGCCCAGACCTACCCTCGGGATTTGGGTGTGACCCCACGAGTGCCCAGCCCAGGGACGGGCACTGCCCAGCCCCATGCCCCCAGCACTGCTGATGCTCCTGGCACCGCTATCTCCCTTTGGAGGCCGGCATGGCGCCAGCTGGGTCAGTGCTGTCCTGCCCGTCCCTCCCGGCCACGACGCAGGTCCCTGTCCCTCACTTGTCCAGGTCCTCCCGTGCCACAGCCATGTGATAGGCACTCTCGAGGGTGAGCACGCCCTGGAAGAGCTGCAGGGCCAGGGGCAGGTTGGTCTCCACATTCTCGATGGCGTAGAGGGCCGAGCACACGCAGTCTGACGCTGCCTCGTGCAGGTTGGACGATGTCTTGTCCTGTTGCTGCAAGGCACAAAAGCCCAGCAGTCATCAAAGAGTCATGGAATATCCTGAACTGGAAGGGACCCATAGCTCCTGGCCCTGCACAGGCACCCCAACAATCCCAGCCTGTGCATCCCTGGGAGCGGTGTCCAAACGCTCCTGGAGCCCTACTGCTTCCTGGGAAACACTCACCAGCACCTCGAAGAGGAGGGACAGCAGCTTGCTGTTGGCCATGAAGGTGCTGTCCAGGACACCCAGGTTGAACCAGCTGCCCAGGCACCGGAAGATTTTGATGAGCATCTTCTCCTCATTGCCCGCCTTCTCCACACACGTCACCTGCGGGGACACGGGAGACCCGGTCAGGAACCGACCCCAGCGGTGATCCATGAGAATAACCGGTAACATTCCCTGGAGCACACGTGAGAACGTTCCTGAGGCTGGCTGCTCCCAGCGTCCCTGTCACCAGCAGCCCTGGACTCAGAGGGAGGGAGGGACAGAGCCCAGACCCTCCCGCCAGCTCCAGCTGCTGTTGCAGGAGCAGCAAGGGCAGCTGGGGTGCCCCCTCATCCCCCTCCTGCAGGGTCCCGTGCCAGGCCAGCAGAGCACAGCCACCAGGGATGTTCACACCTGACAAACCCCGGTTTAATCCTTCTCCCCACAAACCACCTCTGCAGAGAGAAGCCGGTGCTGAGAGCCAGACCTGTCCCGAGGGACATTCCAAACATGCCATCCCAGTGTCCAAGCCAGGATGTGCCGGGATGTGCGATGGCAGCACTCATTCCCAGCGCTGGCCAACGCCCCAGCTGCAGCCCAGCACCCGGCAGAGCCCTGCCCAAAGCCCCGGCCTCGACAGGCACAGGGAAAGGGTGAAGAGGTGGATAGGCAGGACATGGAGAAAGATCCCAGACCCCCTGGACTGGCCCAGGAATCCTTGCACGAGAGCATCCAGAGATCCTCTCTCCTCACTTAACACTTCAGTCCTAAAGGCAGAATGGAATGTTGGGCCTCATCCCAGTCCCTGGAATGCTGCTTTAACCCCCCATTTGTAACTGAAAATGGGAATTTGGCATTGGAATCCCACAAAGAAAATGTAAATTTGGCTCTTCAGGCAGGTGGTGAAAACGCCCGTGCTGGCACCAACAGGGAAAGCTCAGGAAAGCTCCAGGCAGCTGCAGAGGGAACAGGAATGTGCAGGGACAGGGCCAGCCCTTGGTGATCTTGTGTCAGCTCGGAGCAGCCGCGAGCACCAGAGCAAGGTGACACTGCCTGTGTCCTCAGCATGCCAGCCAGGATCTCCCAGGGATCCCAGGAAAAGTTGGGGCTGGACATGGCTGGAAGGGACAGCCCCGTGCACAGACTCCCTGATGTGCCAGCCAGGATATCCCAGGGGGCCCTGGAAAAGCTGGGGCTGGGGCTGGCTGGGCAGGGTGGCACTGGAAGGGGACTCGAGGAAGGTGAAGGAATCTCAGAGTGAGCAAGGCCTTGCTCAGACAGTTTCTCCCAGGAACAGGTGGAGCTGGGCTGCCCTGAGAGCTGCGGTGGCACTGGCAGGGAACTGCCCCGGCACAAACACGGGACAGGGAAAGGCTTCTCCAGCAACACCTGAGCTGCTGAGCAGAGGACACAGCTCAGCTCCATCTCCTGACACAGGAGAAGGGGAAGCAGCCTCCAGTTGTGCCAGGGGAGGCTTAGGTGGGACACTGGGAAAATTCCTTCCTGGAAAGGGCTGTCCACAGCCGCCCAGGGCAGGGGTGGAGTCCCCACCCCTGGAGGGATTTAAAAGCCCCGTGGATGTGGCACTTGGAGTCAGTGGTGGCCTTGGCAGTGCTGGGGGATGGTTGGACGTGTGGGCTCTGAGGGCTTTTCCAGCACAAACAATTCCACGATCCCACGGCCCGGGCCGGGCGCTGGGGGGCAGAGGGAGCTGCAGCCGGAGGCGCTGCCCAGGCCCGGCCGCGCTCACCAGCAGTGACACCACGGTGCTGGAGTAGTAGGCCAGGTCCTCGATGATCTCGGTGCGGCGGTTGGCCCCGATGCGCAGGGAGCGGCTGTGCACCTCCTCCGGCAGCACCGTCAGGATCTCCAGCAGGAAGGGCAGCGACGTCACGTCATTGCTGTACCTGGAGCGCGGGAGCAGGGACGGGAGGGACACCTCAGCACTGGGAACGGCACGGCGAGAGCTGGAGGGGCAACCCGGCCTTCGGCGGGCGTGGGACTGGGTGGGCTTTAAGGTCCCTTCCCGCCCCAAGCATCCCAGGATTCCATATTCCATGGATTCGGCAAGTGTCACCTCAAGGTCAGGTAGGGTCCAGCACAGGGCACAGCCCTGCCAAGAGGAGCCTCCAGGATGGCTCAGCCCAGGGTTTCCAACAGAGCAGGGACAGAAGCTTTCCCAGCCCATGAGCTCTGTGAGCCCAGGTGCCACTGCCCGGACAAATCCCGTCCCCTCCTGCTGCCAATGGACACGGGGCCACCTCAGCGTGCTGGCAGCCCCAGGGGCTGCTGCCGTCACTGCGCAGCAGCAAGTGGCTTCCCGGAGGGACACCTGGGGACACCCGACAGTGACCGGCTCCGGCCCCACTGCTCCATCCCGCAGCACAGCTGCAGCTGAGGGGAGAGGGATCATCCCAAACAAAACAGGGATGAGGGAAAGCGCTGAGTGTTGGGCTGTGGGCAGGGAAGCGTGCACGGCAGACAGCCCCTCCTGCTGCCACCCAGGGCGCCTGAAACCAGGGATCCCGGGAGAAGAGCTGCCCTATCCTGGACCACCCGGGACCACCTGCCTGACGCAGCCCACAGGACAATCCCCAGTCCAGAGCCAGAACAGGCACTCACTTCTCCACCAGTGTCTGCACACAGCCCTTCCACGAAGCCATTTGCAAGGCGAGGTCAGCTATTGCCAAAGCGAGCTGGAAGGGAATGGGAAAACACACGGATCAGTGTGGGGAGTGCTGGGAGGTACCCAGGAGAAAGGGCTGGCAGGCAGCTCTGGAATCCACCCCTAACACCCCTGCCAGCAGGTAACTCTGGAATCACTCCCAACATCGCCTGCAGGTGGGGAGCTCCAGGCTCCATCTCCACCATCCCTGAACTGCAGAACACCCCAGGGGTGACACTCCCTGCCAGAACAGTCAGGGGCTGGAGGAGCACCCCGGCCTCAGCCTGGGGTGTCAGACCCCCCAGTGCCACAGGAACATGTGGAAAATGGGAATGAAGGGTGCAGAGAAATCCCCCTGAACAGCCAGGGTGCTGCTGGGTTTGGTCTCCTTGGCAGAGCTCAGGGAAAACCCCTGCTCCTCCTCTCCACACAGCAAACGAGGATGAAGTCATGGATGTCACTAAAGGAACCAAGAGATGAAGGAGGGAAAACAATCTTGTGCCAGGCCAGGAGCAGGGATCAGCCTTCCCTGCTCTCCAGCCCAGGGAGAGCGGTCCCAGAGTGACTGCCAGGAGCAGGACACGGAGGAGCAGCTCCATCCCTCCCCTGCCGGCACCCACCTGTGTGACGATGACCGGGGACAGGTCCTTCAAGTTCTGGATGTGGGACAGCAAAGAGTCCCGGAGTGAGGCGTGGGAATCCGTGGGGAGTTCATAGAATGAAGTTTGGATCTTCATCTTCATGGTCTGCGCCGCGAAGTAGCAGGACTCCACATCCTGGTGGATCTGCAGCAGCTGGTCCGAGATCTCCCAAGCATGGACCTGTGGGAAAACCAGGGCGTGGTCAGTGGGCAGGGCTGGGGCAGCACTGAGGGGTCGGGGGGTCAGGGGGCTGCAGACAGTCCAAATTCCCCAATGGAAACACAGGTCTGTCCTGCCAGAGTGAGTCCAGAGGAGGCCCCGGAGCTGCTCCCAGGGCTGGAGCCCCTCTGCTCTGGAGCCAGGCTGGGAGAGCTGGGGGTGCTCCCCTGGAGAAGGGAAGGCTCCAGGGAGAGCTCAGAGCCCCTCCCAGGGCCTAAAGGGGCTCCAGGAGAGCTGCAGAGGGACTGGGGACAAGGCCTGGAGGGACAGGACCCAGGGAATGGCTTCCCACTGCCAGAGGGCAGGCATGGATGGGATGTGGGGAATTGGGAATTCCTGGCTGGGCTGGAATTCCCAGAGCAGCTGTGGCTGCCCCTGGATCCCTGGCAGTGCCCCAGGCCAGGCTGGACACTGGGGCTGGGAGCAGCCTGGGACAGTGGGAGGTGTCCCTGCCCTGGCAGGGGTGGCACTGGAGGGGCTCTGAGGTCCTTCCCACCCAAACCATTCCATGACTCCCCAAACTCCCCTGACTGCAGAGCCCTCACCATGCTGCCACCCCAGCTCAGGCTGGGGCTGGGAAGGTGCCGGCACTGGGACACCCACCCGAGGAGGGACAGAGCAGCTCCATAACAGGCCTGACATCGGCAGAGACCCCACAACCCCCCCCGGGAGAGCAGATTCCACAGCGGAACCGAGGCCCCACCCTTGCAGGAAAGGGCAGTCGGGGGCTTTTCTGGGCTGAGTGGGGCCTCACATGGAAACAAACAGAGAGAGCTCAGCAAGGGACAGGTGTCAAGAGGGGGTTGGATAAAGGCCCCCCCAGTCCAAAATCATGATGTGGAATCCCAGGACTGAGGACACCAGGCCCATGTGAGGGCCCACACTGGGAATCCAGAGCAGAACATGGATGTGCCAGAGAGCTGGAGGAGAGCCAGGCAGGAAACCACAGCCTGGCCAGCCTTGGGGCAGCTCCAGCCGGTGCTGGGCTGTCTGAGCCCAAAGGCTCAGTCCTGAGTGTGGGATCGGGGCACTGCTGAGCCAGGGAAACACCAGGCAGACCCCAGAGCCCCCTGGCTGGGCTGGGGCTCGGGAACAGACTGTCACTGAATGCCAGAGTCACTGAGGTTGGAAAAGACCTTCAAGACCATCGAGTGCAACCTGTGACCCATCCCCACCTTGTCGCCGGCCCAGAGCACTGAGTGCCACGTCCAGGCCTTGCCTGGACACCTCCAGGGATGGGGACTCCAAACCTCCCTGGGCAGCATGGTTAAAAATCCCAAATCTGGCTGACGTGGAAACCTGGGAGCAAAACTTGTGCCAGTTCCATGAGCTTCACAGCCCTTGTCTCTGACAGCCTTTGGGCCACAGGACCTCCCTGAGCTCAACCCAGCGTGAAATAAAACCTCTGCATCCCTAAAACCCATCTCTGGTCCTCCTTGCAGCCTCACTGACGAAGGCAACTCCATCACAGCCCTTGGCCAGCCACTCCAACAGCCAAACAGTTTGTCATAAACCACCAGCCAAACAGTCTTTGTTATAAACCACCGCCTGCCCAGCCCCGCTTCCAGCCGCATTCCAGCCCGGAGGAAAAAATAATCCCCTTTCCAAATCTCTCCCCCGGGCAGGACAGCAGGGCCCAGAGGCTCCACCCCACCAGTGCTCCAGACCCAAACCCTGGGCCGGGGTTCCCAGGGCTCTCCAGCATCGCACAGGGGAACACAAGGGCAGCAGCAGGCAGGATCAGCATGATCCAGGCTCATTCCCAGGAAAACCCAGTCTCCTGCACATGGAAAAGGAAAGCATTATAGCTGGCAACAGCACAGGGCCTAGCTCCTGATCCCAGTCCCGGAATCTCTGCCAGATCTTTCCATGGCCACTGTAGCCTGGAATGCAGCTGGAGCCGACTGCGGAACCCAAAGGGCCCAGACAAGCTGAGGAGGGCTGGGACCCTCAGCACCCCACGTGCTCCCCTCTCCTCTCCCTTCCTCCTTCCACAGAACCCTTGGAGCTGGAAACCCCCAGAGCCCATCGAGTCCAACCGTTCCCCAGCACTGCCAAGGCCACCGCTGCCCCATGTCCCCAGGTGCCACATCCACAGGGCTCTTCCATCCCTGCCACATCCAGGCAGAAGATCCTCACAGCTTCCCACAGGACACAGCACTTTTCCCCCACGGAATGCAGGTCCATCACCATCACTGACCACAGAAGGGTCAAGGAGAGTCTTTCCCAAGCTTTCAGACAAGCTCCTTTGCTGTTTCCAGGCCCTGATCCTCCTTTCCCAGCTGCCTCCACAACATGTGCTGTTCCATGGTCAGCAACTCCAGTATCTCCAGCTACTCCTGGTGTGAAACTCCCCCGTAATGACCCTGACAGGGAGGGAGATAAACATGGAGGCCTTGTAAATGCCCCCTCTGGATTTATTTATCCTCACCAGGAAGTTCCCAAGCTGGGAACAAACAAAAAGTTAAATTCAACACCTAAAACTGCCAGAATGCCAGCAAACCCTCTCATTAAACTCTTCCTCCCCTCAGTTAACGGGCTGGTAATTCCCAGTTTGGATGGACACGGCGGCAGACACGGGAGATCCTCCCAAACCCACCCACCCCAGAGCACACGGATAATCCCTCTGGGAGCCACCGACTCAGCAAAGAGCACAATTATTAACGGGCTGTGAGCACCAATGGCCACAAGAAGCTGTTTCTATGCCTGAAACTCCTCATGGCACATTCAGGAACTCTATAAAGCCTTCAGGAGCTGAACGACATCGGCTCCTGCACCCTCAGGCAGCTCCAACGATGCTGACCTGGGATCAGTGTCCTGGGAAATCCCACCCCGATGCAGCATTTAGCAGGAACAGGTGCACAGGGCAGCAGAACAGGCAGGGAAAAGCTTAAAGCAGTGTCAGGAAATAAATAAATAAATCCTCAGTCCTCGACTGAGGGCTGGAGCCCCTCTGCCATGGAGACGGCATGGGAGAGCTGGGGGTGCTCACCTGGGGAAGAGAAGGGTCCAGGGAGGCCTTGGAGCCCCTTCCAGGGCCTAAAGGGGCTTCTTAACCCCAGGCTGTGCCCAAGCAGACTCCTGGTGCTGCTCCGCAGCCGCTGCTCGCGGTGGCCCAGGACCACTGGCCAGGGCTCCAAGACACAAACAGCCAGCGAGCTCGTCCTTGGGCACACCCCAGGCATCCAGGGATTTCTCATCTCCACCGGTGTCCTGGCAGTCCAAACCCCACATTTCGGGTCAGGCTGAAGCCTTGAGGAGAGGACAGGCTGAGCCATGGCCCCATCGCCATCGCCAAGGGGCCAGGGCTGAGCCTGGAGAGGGGCACGCTGGGGACCCTCAGGGGCCCTTTCCCAGGCCCCTGTGGTCACAGGGCACAAGGCCAGGGGAGTTTATTCCCATAGAATTGGGAAAGGATTTCAAACTTATTTCCCAGGACACTTTATCCGGTACAAGGTGCTCTGGTGGGGTTTCATTTAATTAGGGGGCACTCTGCTCCCCAATATCCTCAGTAAATGAGCTTTGGGGACAGATCAAAGGGGCTGTGAAACGTCAGACCCAGCCACTCCAATGAACCCTGCCGGCTACATGCCAGAGGATTTCCTTCCCGGAAAGCACTTCCTGAACCACCACTAAAACCCACACCAACCTCCACTCAATCCACACCAAAACCCCAACACCCAGGTCACAGCCACGGATCCACACGGAACGTTCTCCCACGGCTCTGCCTCAGACACCAGGGATGCAGAGATGCTCCAGCCATGAAGCTCAGAAAGCCAGGACAAGGCCAATCCCCACGCTGGGTACGGCTCCTGTGCCTCAGGAAACCCCAGCGGGTCTGGAATCAGCCCTCACACGGCTGCCAGCACCCGGCTGGCTGAAGGATCCTCAAATTCTGGGATTTAGGTCAACTTGCACCTTCAGCCGAGCTCTCCAGTGCTGTGCAAGCTCGGAGCTGCTCTGCCACGTCCGGCCCCATTTCCCAGGAATAACCGGCAGGAAAGGCAAGAACGAGGCTGCCGGGGGAGCTGACGGACAAACCTGAACCCCGAGTGCCCTCCAGACCCAAACCTGAACCCCACGTCCTGCCAGAGATCCCGGGGATGGGAACCGTGGGGATCTCACTCAGGTTCGGGGGTCCCCACTCCCACAGAGCGACCCAGGCACCCAAACTCAGCTTCAGGCTTTGCCTTCTCATCCCCACGCTGGCTCTGACCCCCCGGGCAAACAGGGAGAGCTCAGAGAGCTTCCAACAGCCCTGGCAGTGCCCCAGGCCAGGCTGGACACCAGGGCTTGGAGCAGCCTGGGACAGTGGGAGGTGTCCCTGCCCTGGCAGGGGTGGCCCTGGAGGGGCTCGGAGGTCCCTTCCCACCCAAACCATTCCAGGATTCTGTGATTACAACTCCAGAGAGGCAAAAAACAGTGGGAATCCAACCCCAAGACCTCATCCCAGAGGAGGCAAATGGGTCAGAACTGACCAGGGCTGAGTGCTCTGGAATGGGCACAGACTGCCCAGGGATGTCAGGGACATCCCATGACAGGTGGCACTGCATGGACATGGTTTGGCCACAGAAAAGGATCCAAGCAAACATCCTTTGGGGGTCAGTCCCAGGGACTCGATCCAGACCAGGGCACAGGGAGGCCCGAGAGACAAACGCCGGTGACAAGGGAGCGCCCAGCCAGGGCCACCGGTGCCACCAATTCCACAGTGACTGCCAAGCCCTGGCCTGTCCCACCAGTGTCACCGTGGCCCCCAAGCCTTGGCCTGTGCCTGAGTGCCCAGCTGGTGCCACCGCTGCCAGAGTGACCCTCAAGCCGGGGCCTGTCCCTGCTGCCACCCCGGAGCAGGCAATCAGTTCTGTCCCCACGGACCCTGCAGGGACGCTGGGCAGCAAACCCACCGCTCCCAGGATCTCCATTCCTGTCGGAACCCTGGGCACAACCCTCCCCTGGAGCTCCCCGGGGCTGCTGCACCACGCTTGGGAACACGGCAAGGGAAAGGAGCAGGGCTGGAGGGGCCAGAAACACCGGAAAGGAGCTTTTCTTTCCCATTTTCCTCCAAGAGCCACAGACCGAAGCGCAGGTCCACGAGCAGCTCCTGCAGGACGCTGCCCTCACGGCGCTCCGGGGGCAGCGGGCACAGTCCCCTCCAAAGGGCCCAGTTATGAGCTTTATTCATATGGAGTGGATGAAACCCAGGGGCAGCGAGAGCACTGCCATTCCCAGCCGTGCCTGCTGGAACGGACAGCGAGGAAAGGCCTCAACCCCCCAGCCCGGCCGGCTCCTGCAGCTCCCTTTGCCTCCATGAGCACCGAAAGGTCCGGTTTTGGTCTCTGTGCCCAAAAACAAGGCAGAAAGACCTTTGCTTTCCCACACACCTTCCAGGCAGCCACCCCTGGGTGGGAAAGGTCCCGCCGGAGCATCCCAGCCCTCCCACCCCATGCCAGGGGAGCTCCTGCTGTGGAGTGTCAGCTCCCGCTGCCCCGCGCCAGGGCTGGAATAACCCAGCAGCTCCGAGGAGATGAAGATACTGGATGGAACCAGGCTGGGCCCGGAACACCTGGAAAATAACTGGGACTCCTTCTGAGACCCGGCAAATAAACCTCAGGAAGAACCAGGGTGAATAAGCACAACGAAAAGGGAGAAGCAGGAGTGCTGCTGACCTGGCGCGGAGCTGCTTTAACAATAATATCGTTGTTGTTATTATTATTGCTACTATTACTACCACCATGACATCAAAACCAACCCAGACCAGCCGGGGAAAAGCCCAGAGGAACTGGAGCAGAGATCCCGGCCCTGCAGAAGGTCAGAGTGCTCGGGAATACAAACCAGCCCCCAAAAGCCCAAACTCTCCTTGGGATGGGGCCGCCTGTCCTGAGGACACCCCTTTATCCAACAGGAATCCTGGGGCTCTCCCCCAGGCAACCCCCAGCCCTCCGGGTGACCCAGATTTGGGGGTCCCTGGGGCAGGAAGTTCGGGGTCTCAGCCAGGTTCAGGGGACCCTGTGACAGGAACCAGCCCTGCCATGCAAACCCGCCTCCCCAGCTGCCCTGAGATCTCTGTTCCGGCAAAGCCCCTCCCCAGGGGAAAAGGGGGGAGCAGCTGCCAGAACCCCCAGACCCAGCTACGGGCGCTCCCTTGGGAACTCCGACAGGAACTGGAATGCGGCTGCAGCACTGAAGGGAATTTAGGGGGGAAAAATGGGGAAAACATTGAGTTTGTGGGAACAAAGAGTCTCGAGACTGGCCCAAGGGTGGGATGGGGATGGAGCTGAAGCTGCTCCAGAGGGAGCTGAGCAGGAACTGGGATACACAGAGCAGGGAGGGGGCAGGATACGGCTCCTCCCCGGTCCTGGTGTGAGGGAATCGTGTCCCACGGCTCCTGGGGAGGGTTTGGGGACAGCAGGGGGGGAGGACGAGGCGCCCCAAGGGCAGCACAGAGGGGACACTCCCCAGCTCTGGGGAGGGGGGAACATCCGTCCCCTGAGCGGGGGGGACAAAGCAGCTCCAGCAGGACAAGATGAGGCCACGAAACACCAACAACCACCCCAAACGGGGTGGAGCTGGAGAAAGGAGCCAGGGGTGTGTCCTGAGGGCTCTGGGGAGGGGAACGAGGCCTTGGCTCCATCACCTCACGGATGCCGGCGGCTCTCTCGGCCCGGCCGGCAGGAGAAGCCCGGAGGGAGCCCAAATTTCCCTCCGGGAGCTGATTCCTCCTTCCGAGCTACCTCAGGACTGTGCCAAACGTCCCAGCCCGTTGTTCCTGGTGTTAATCACGGAACCTGGGAATGGTTTGGGTGGGAAGGGACCTCAGAGCACCTCCAGGGCCACCCCTGCCAGGGCAGGGACACCTCCCACTGTCCCAGGCTGCTCCCAGCCCCAGTGTCCAGCCTGGCCTGGGGCACTGCCAGGGATCCAGGGGCAGCCACAGCTGCTCTGGGAATTCCAGCCCAGCCAGGAATTCCTTCCCAAGATCCCATCCATCCCTGCCCTCTGGCAGTGGGAAGCCATTCCCTATGTCCTGTCCCTCCAGGCCCTTGTCCAAAGTCTCTCTCCAGGGATGGAGCAGACACAGAGCGGCGGGAAGCGGCGGAGGCGGGGTAGGGGATTCCCCGGGGCCGCCCCGAAGCCGCCGTTCCCTGCCCCGCCCCACCCCGGATGGGGCCCGAGGCCTCCCCGCGAGCCCGAGCCCGGGCCCGGTCCCTGCCGCCCGCGGCTCTCACCGAGCGCTGCAGTTCGCCCAGCCAGCAGCTCGCCCGCTCCTTGCCGCTGGGGTCGGGGTCGTGGTAGAGCGCCTGCACGGCCTGCTGGACGAGCTGCAGGCTGGGCCGGCCCGGCCCGCGCTCCATGGCCGGTCCCTCAGCGCCGCCCGCCCGCCGCCATCGCCGCTCCGCC
>VXAZ01005703.1:1436152-1730639 GCA_013399875.1 Gymnorhina tibicen | reverse complement strand
GCTGGCTCATGTAGAGCCACTGTCCCATGGATGTTTGCTCTCAGGTTGCGTTAGGACTCCGGTGTGCATGGTGGCATGCTGTAGCGGGTGATTTCTTTCAACATTTTCCAAAGTACTACTGTAAAATATTACATATATAGGTATTTAAAATCCAAAATCCTGAAGATAGACTAACATATCTGAACATTTAGCTCTCCTATGAGTTACTGAATTTTATATCATCTGCTGTGAAGCTCTTTGATCCTAAAGGTACTCATCACTTCAATAATTTTCTATCCTGAATTCACTTACATGCTCCAGTGATGCAAACCTCAATGAGAAATACATTTTATTCCATCTTCAGTGATGTAGCACAGGTCCTACTGGTGATCATGGTAGCTTTCAATGAAAAATTAGGGAATAAGTAAGCAGAATAGAGCTCTGAAGTTCTGCTTTATCAGTGGGGCTAAAAAAAGATCATCAAAAAAGCAGGGAGAATACACATAAGAAACATAAATGTATCTCTGTGTACATGCGTACATATAAATAAAAGAATTGTAGGGTTTTGGGTTTTTTGTTTTGTTTTTCTTGGTTTTTTTAATCCGGTACCAAGATGCTGTGATGAATTTCAAGAATAGTAAAATAATTTTGGTCATTTTCTTGCAGTCTTAGGAACTTGCATTCTGTTTTCATTTGGCATTATGCTTTTAGGTATTTTATTTCATGCTATTGAAAGAATTGCCTTATATTACTGTCTGTTAGAATGCCATCTATATTCTTTTTCAAAAGTGAATATTCTACGTTTTATATGTTTCCTCAAATGAGAGGTATCTCAAATATTGCTGAAAACAATTGCTCCTAAAGCATTTTTGACTTTTATTGCATTTATAGTAATAGTGACTGTCCAGATACGATACTGGTCACAGATTTTAAAACCACATCTATGCCAAAAACCCCCCTAATTTTTTCAAAGAGCTTTTATGAAGCTTAGAAACTCCTGGGAATCAATTGACCTAAGTCTTGAAAATGTGAAAAGTAATAAAACTTTTCTAATATTCGTATTAATGAAACATAAATTGCACAATAGATTTTATGTCTGTTGGTTTGACAAAGCAGCCACTGCTTTGACCTCTGTTGCCCACTCTGAAGCATGGCAGGACTTCCCTTAGTGCAGCACGTGCTGCTTGTCTTCTTCCTCCAGCCTTTGGGACTAATCAGCTCTTACACACAGAACAAGGCTCTCCTGACATAAAGGAAGTGTACGCTGCTGCTCTGTTCTGACAGTTGATAACGTTTCAGGCAAGCGCTCGCTTGAAAGCCAAAAGAATAAAATGCAAGTACAATCTTGTTTTCTTCTCCCTGAATTGCTCCCTCTTTACTTCTTTCGATATGTCAGGCTATTTTTCTGTTATATCAGCTGCCGTTTATTTGAGGTGTATGGTAAAAGAGGGGAAAAAAACCCTCTGGAAATACTTTCTCCTGTAGTTTGCCTATTACGTTTCAAGCCATATTTCAGGTATAATTGAATGAATAGTTTCAGGATAAGAAATTACTTAAAAACGTTCCCATTTTCTCCCAAAGTGCACAAGGATTTCAGTATCGGTTTCCATCTGCCTGCTCCCCAAAGACACTGCCTGTCTGTGTCTCTGGATTTCTTGCTTGCACAGAGCTGTATGTTCCTGTAACAGGTCTGCTGTGGGTGCCAAAAGGGAAATTGAAAACCTGTTTCTGACCTGGAGATACTGGGCAGTGAGGAGGTGATAAAAATGAAGGCCTGGCTTTCATGGAGTTATTACCATCCTTCAGCTTCTACTAAGGAAACTTTAAAATAGAAAGCATTATTTTAGTTTGTGTGGTGACAGGATTTTGAGAAGAAGTGTAAGTGCCCCAAAGCAGAACAGAACAGAAAAAAAGATTTAATACATTGAATATATAAATCTCTCCTTCCCACAGGTTTTTACACAGATGGTCTTGGGGCAGTGCCAGGAACCTGCAGGTGCAGGAGGCCTTCCCTTAGTCCTCATTCCCTTTAAGCAGCTCTCAAACTCACAACTTTTTGAACCCTGAAAGTGCATTGCTTTTTCTTTCTCAACAGATGAGGTACAAAGGTTTTGCCAGCCAACTAGAAAGCCTGGTGCTTGAAATGCTTTAGAACACTTTGCCTTACCCTGTAAGACACAGCCAGCTGAAGAAAAAGATGTCCAAGTTATATCAAGCCTCAGGGCTGTTACTGATTGCCAGTCTTTGCCCTACAGAAGGAGGTGAAGCAGCTCTGTGGTGTTGCTATAGAAGCTGCAGTTCCTGAGCATCATCCTGAGAGATACAAGGACCAGGAAGGCTACTCCAAAGACAGTGATTAATGCTGCTGTGTTTGTAAACTGATTCCTCACTGATCTGAAGGAAGCCTCTGGAGGTCATCTAATCCATACTTTTGCCTGGAGGAAAGGTAAACTCCGCTTAAACCATTCCTTACAGACATTTGTCTAACCTGATCTCCCCACCACAGATGGAGATTGAGCAACATCCCTGAAGGATTTACTCCAGGACTTAGCTAATTTCTCTCTCTCTCTCTCTTTCATCTTCAGCTACACATTGCCTTTTGTCATCTGTCACAATTCCTTAGCTTTCGTGATGTCCTTATTTGTAAGGCTTGAACTGAAAGTAAAATAGGGTGATTTGGACCTCCTAGATTAATTTAAAATATGAAAGTGAGGACCAAAAGAAAAGACTTATTTCTTTTGCTTAGTATTAACCAAATGAACTCTGCTAGTGTACAGAATGGGTTAAATAGAACTACTGTGCTTCCAACTACCTAAAGAGATGTGAACAAATTCTGCTTCTGAAGCACATCATGCTGAATAATTTAGGGACTCTGGGACTGCACACTGTACATAAAGGTATTGCAGGGCATAATATATCATTAGCATGTATAGAGGCTCTCTGTAATTTGAAATAGAAAATATATACAGTATCCTAGTAGGAAACACTGTATGCTTGATGAAAATTTTCTGTCTGAGAATTAGTGTCTTTGTCAAAATGACAGATCAAAACTCCAATGTGAAATTTGTGTTTCAATAAAATTAATGGGGCCCATGACTAGGACTTGAGAAAGCAGCTCCTGATGCTCTGAGGGTGTAGTGGTGATAAACAAGGCAGATCAGTTTCCCAGAGCACATCCAGACAGGCAGAACGAGTCTGCATTGCAGCAGCTGGCAGCCCAGAGCGTGCTGGGCACACTGGAGCTGAGGGGCCTGGCAGCAGCTGTGCTGTGGTTCTGGGGGATGTGCAGGCACACGTCACATGTGGGGATGCAGCTCCTAATGCACAGAGCCGCACGGCTTTGGGCCTGAGCAGCATCAGCTGCCCTGCCACGGCCCACTGAGGGTGTGCTGGGCACAGCTTGCTGGAACTTGGAGGGTTTTCAGGCCATGCTGCTTATGGTTTCATTATTTTGAGTAAATACTCATACAAAAAAATTTATATCTGTTAACAAGCAAATCGGTTTTGTGTTTCTCAGTGCTTGTGGCTTATAAGAGTGTTTTGTTAAGGTTTTTAGGAGCTGGGAAGATGAGTCAAGGTTTTCCATGAGGGAAGATCAATACGTGATTCATCCCTCTCACAGGAATTATGAGTGAAATATTGAGTGAAAATATGTATGGGACACCGGGTAGGAAGAACATCTCATTTGTTTAACTCACTGGGAATAAACCATTCACCAACACTTCTGACTTATGTCTGTCAAAACTAAATTTCCATCCTGAGCTGGTTCTCACTTTATGGCCCTTCTATTCATTGATCTATGCTGGATTTGACCTTAAAGCATCTTTGTGCACACATTCAATGCTACTGAGCTCCATTAGAATTCTAATGAATACTGTAAAATTACCTGTAAAATGATGTTGGTCCTGAAAGTTATTGCAAGTAGTCAGAACATTAAACTCAGTGCCACTGAGTTCTGGTACCAGTTTAAATCTTTGATGCTTTTAATGGTGAATATTAGAAAAACTGGATGCATCTATATTCGTACCTATTTTTGGGACATTCTCTGTGCTTATGCAATGAACTGACGAGAAGCAATACAATTCCACTGGTAACCTGGGCTTATTGCTACTTTCTATGTGACACTGCTCTAAATAAAGAGCTTCACTCAAACGAAAATTATAATCTAGGTTTTCTGTGCAAAACGCTGTATAAATACCTGTTTAATAACCTGCTGAAGGAGGGCACTGGCTGCTTTGTGCTATCTCTGTTGAATGGCACTGGGCTTTTCATTTTGTCTGACAAAGTTGCTGTAGAAAAAGGTTGGCACATCTTTGCCTCATCCTCCAGAAGAGTATCTACTTGTTTCACAGGTGTGGTAAGACGGGAGCTCAGGGCATGACTTTCCCCCATGAGTGAGGAACACATTTATTGAACACAGTTATGTGTCAGGATGCCTTCAGAAAGCAGGAACAACACCAGAGCTCCTGAATAACTCTTTCAGTTCTAGTTCATCTCCAACCAGAGCATGACTTGGCTGTGTTTCTGTTCAGCAATGTGTGTCTTTGAGCTTGACTGTGCCTTGTAAAAAAGAATGAGGGACTGACTGAAAAGTGCAGGTTTATGCAGATTGCATTTGGTGAAAAAATGAACCCCGGACTTCCCAAGTAATTTTTCTTTTCCAAGATCATTGAAGCATTTCTGTAGTGTTTAATGGGGAATAGGATTCACATGGGCAATTGGGTGTCACCAAACCAAGAGATGCATCCAGAGCCCTTGTGTTGAATTACGGTACGAACTGGAGCAGTTTAACAGCAGAAGTCAGGAGAGATTAAATCTCTGCAGCCTAGAGTTTGGGGCGAACTCTTTGGAATTGAACAGCTGAAGTTTGTATTCACACTCCAGGACAGACAGACTGAACTGTGGTTCCTGGTATAACTAGTGCATGAATTATGGGAATGGTAGGAGGTTGAGGGGCTGAAAAGAGAGGGAGAGAGGGTAAGAATCTCTTTTCTTACTTTTTCCTTGTAAATCCCTGCATGGATGATTTGTTATTTTTTTCTCTTTAAAAAAATCTGCAAATGGAAATGTTTTATTTTGGATAAAAATAGGTACTGTGTTGGTACTTTTCACTTCTTTTTTCATCAGTTTGTCACTGATGACTAAGTGATGGAGTTCTGAGAAGTGTGGTTTTAGTTTAGCTCTAGAAATCCATGCAAGGTTTTCTCTTGAGCAGGTAACATCAAGGCGTAATTTATTTCTGTGCCCCGGTTTCATCCGCCCATCTGTCCTATCTGTTTAGCCTCTATCTTTGCAGATATGAATTTCTTCCAAACATTGACCATGCCAGAATTTCTGCTTCTGTTTTAGGCTGAAAGCTTACAACATCTGCAAATTAGAGCTGGCAACAGGAGAGAATGAATTAAAATGAAAATCTCTCTGTGGCTGATATAAATTACAGTATAAATCTTATACTGATCTGAGGTAGTTGCACATGAAAAGGTCTTCATACAATTCTGTTAATAAATGACTTCTTTTTTTGAAGTCAAACTAGTTTTTATCACATCCAGAAAGGAAAATGGGTACAAAAAAAAAAGTTTTTAATTTTATCGTAATTCTAATTTTAATTTGAATTCTTATCAGTCAGTGCTGTAATTATTTCTAATTGTTTCACACTCACAGAGGTTGTTATAAACTGTACTCCATAGAATATTCTCAACCCTAGAGTACTAACAAACTGCCAGAAGACCAAAATAGGCACACAAGAAAAAAGTCACTTTTCCATACAATTAGCATTAGTTTTATCATGATTTGATGCAAATAAGAATGGTATTATTATACATAATTATACAACCAACTGATCATTTACACATGCAGAAATGCAGATTGATGAAAATACAAACAAAGGAGAAAAGCAGATTGTGTTTTCCTGTTTGCATATGTTGCTGGCTGTGTATCTATTTCCTGGGCTTTGAGTCCTCTCTGAGGTGAGGTTAAAGAGCAATCCCTGGGCTTGGCTCCACGGCTGGAATTTCCAGATGGCTTTTTATGGTCGAGCATCAGTTCAGTGAAAAAGATGGTCTAACATCCCTGGTTTCTTTGAATGGAAGGAAAAATAAATCAAGCATATTTGCCAGCCCAAACCTCTGCCTTGGAATAATGAGGTTTGCAAATTTTCAGAGATCCTACAGCCTATTTTTAGATATAGCTGGAAACAATGTCAAGCATGGCAGTGTCTTTACGCTGCACAGTAAGAAGGGGTCACTCACAAGATGTCTCATCTAAACAGTTTGGTTTGCAGGACTTTATTACAGGTTTTGGGGAATAAAAAGAAGATTTCTGTGTCTCTATAAATACTGGAAAGATAAGTTACCTTGGCTCTTATCAGTACTTTTTATTCTAGTCTAGTATTTCTGTTATCATAATTAATTCATTCTGTGCTTACGAGAAACTTATCAAGATTCAGTCTTTTCATTTCTCTGTCTTCTGTTTTTCAAGCTCAACACCAGACTGATTCCCCTCTACTCTGTTTTCTTTCAGTGCCTCTTCTCACCCCACTTGACCAATTCAGGTTCTGTCAGCCTTCTTGACAACCGTGACCTGAGGTACTTGTGCTCTTTGTGATCTTTTAATGGGTTTTATTTCTGCTCATGCTCACCAGTTCATTAAGTTTTATTTTTTTTTTAGGTGTGAGAGCAGTGCTATTTCCCCTTTTTTTATCTTGTCCTTAGCCTGGCTTTGATTCCAGAAGTCAGAAGGCTTTTTAATGTGCATGGTGTGTGGAACAAGGGGGGCTTTAGCAGGTTGCTGACCTGGTGTCAGTAAACCAGAGAGCATCAGCACATCCCTGCCAGGCAGTCACCTTTCTTTTGTTCCCTTCAGTTTTCTTAGACCGATTTTTGAGGAAGCAACACCACTTTTTTCATCCTTTCTTTTATGACTCCAGTCCTTTTCAGTTTTGATCTTACTTTGAATAACAATTGGAAAAGAATATTCAAGCTCGTATTCATTGTCTAGGGATTTAGCAAAGTCACGTTAGAACAGTTCGAAGTAGCTCCATATGAAGTTGGATTCTGATAGTGCTGGTACATTTTTAATTTATGTTTCTGTGAGTAATAGAAGGAAGGCACTTTGTTATATAGATGTTGATTCTATCTGAAATGGATGTTTTACTAGATTAATGACAGGTCTTCAGCTACTCATAGTTGTGTGGTTGTTTTTAATCTTGCAACTGGGTGAATGCTGAGGTCTTGTTGACCTAAGCAGTAGCAAAAATTATATTCTGAAAACTGCACGCTGTGGAACCTTATATAGAAACACAGATGTCTGGATGGTGGTTTGAGTTATGGGAACTATGTGGTTCTTCAGATTCCTCGGGTGTTTCATGGTTAGATGGCTGTTCTGCACCAAGAAATGGATTGTGCTGTCTACATCAATGCTGCAATGACAAGTTAAAATGATGACAATGGTCCTACATTGGAAGCAGACTTCCTGCTTGTCTCTTTATAACTTGTGGAAGAACCAGGCAGTATGCTTATATATGAGAAGTTTTGAGGCTATTTCCTTAAAATTTTTAATTTTGGAGGAGACACATTAAGTAAAAACGTCTAAGATTTCTCCTCCGGAGAGCCTGAGGAGACCAGCAGCTTTGCAAGTGGGAGATGAGGCGGGTGAAGAAAATACAACAACTGTGTAGGAGGTAGCAGGGCAAATTCAGGGTATCTGCACAGCACAGAACTTTCTGTGGCAGAAGGCTAATTCAGCTCTGCACCTCCTGGGGCTCCATGGTGAGGAGTCTCCCATCTAGCTCACTAATGACTTCGCAGCTTTCCAGGGAAATGCCTGGATAAGGCCTGGGGCCAAGTGTTGCTGGGTATTCTGTGCTGTGGGAGCAGGGGAGCTGCACTGCTGGAGGTGAATTCCCATGTACCTCTGTACAACAGAGATCAGGAATGAAGAGCAAGGGTAGCTGCTGTGACTTTTCCTTTGCAGGTTTTGCAGACTGTTGCAATGCAGTCAGGTGATAAAAGCCTGTCTGGGTAGTTGGCTGAGGTCTGCAGGAATTCCTCATTGTGTCTCTGAAATTTATAGAAATTCTTTTGTATGTGCATACAAAGTGTTCTGTGTGTAATTTCACTGTCATGGGAGGGAGCGTGTCCTGACGTTATTCTGGTTGTGCACTTTGTGTTGCTGTGAAAGCAGATTGCTGCTGATAATAAATATTTCATTTTGTTAAGACTACTTTTAAACAATATCAGAAAAGGCCACTATTTTTGAGATTCTCTGAGATGTGCTTCCAGTTTTGTCAAACTTTTCCTATTTAAGTGGAAAGTTATTTTTTGCACAGATCAGAGGACATTATGAAAAATGTTGCTGATTACTCATTTCAAGTGGCAGCAGTGTTGTGACTCACTCTTTTCATGGGCATCATTCCCTACATTCATAATGGATTTTGAAAACTGGAACTAGCTTCTGCCAACAAATGAAATATTAATGAATGCAGGGTTGCATAATACAGTTTTTGCATAGTGTAATTTTTCCCAGGAAACAAAATGACCACCTCTTAAAAATAAACTGGGAGAAATGCTTTATAGTCTTATTTTGCTGTGAGCCAAAAGGTATTTGGGTGAAATCTTGAATACCTGTGCACTGGCATATTTGTTGTATACAGAGGTCCTGCAGCTTTGACGCATCAGATGAAACTCCTAAAGGTGGTTTAAATGGTTCATCACAATGACTGCTGCATTAGTTGTAATCATTTAATCATACTTTTGAGTATGGAACAGTTCCAGATCCGTCTAAAAGTATGCACTGCACAAGCAAGGGAGTGAGGATGATGAAGACAGTGGAAAATCAGGAGTTCATCAGCACACATAAGTAAGCATTTTCTGTAAAAAATGACATGGAACCTTTCTTCCAGACAGCAGACAGAGATGCTTGACTGGTCCTCAGCTCTTGTCAATCAATCCGTGGATCAATCAAATGGTACTTTCAGTACGGATTAAATTTAATCTGTCCTTGGTTACTGCCTAACCCTTGAAATGACAGCACGAACCTTTTGTTGTTACCTAAGGCTGTAAGTAGGGATTTGGGTCAAGGCCGTCAGCAACAACTTGGGGAAAACAACTGGATTTTCCACAGTCAAGGGAAGGGTAATAAATAATAGCAAAGCCTGTTAATCCTCTTTTCCATTAGTGGCAATGTCAGATAAAGCTGCTTTGTGACTCTTGAGGAATGCTACATGGATGATTTATTGTATATGTAGTTTTAGATGCAAGTGTAATTTTGAAACATGGTACCTCTACAGACTCACCAAGAGATAGAGTAGAATAGCAGATGAATTACAGCACCATATTGGCAATTTGTGTACGTCTCTTCAGCTGATTTCCCAGCCTTTTCAGTTAGTTCTGGCTCCTTTGGGTGGGTGTGAGCCTCATTTGCTGCAGAGGCTGCAGGACACTTTGTGGTAACTGGTGAAATTAGAAAACCCCTTTCTTTGATGATGCATTTGGAGAATGGGTTTCATTTGGTCACTTTTCTCCTGCCTACTTGCTGTTTGCCATGTAACTATTTATAAGAATGAGCTAGTAAAAAATTAATTTGTCTACTCTACATCGCAGATGCAAAGCGCAGTTATGGTTTTATAAGCATTTTTATTAAAATGTGGGGATTCATTTTAATGGTGTATAAGGAGGAATATTTACCCTGTATTGAAGAGTGGGCTAATAATGAATGAACTCTAAACTTCCATCTCTATTACAAATTTAATATCCCTATCGATTTAAAGATGCAAACTGCTTTATGCTGGGAGATGACTGTTCCTCAAGTTCTCCTTAAAAGCATTGCTGTTCCTGACCCCAGCTGCATTTGCTTCTGGGAGAGGACTCAGCTACTTCTTTATTCTGCTGGAAATTCACTGCGCAAAGCGAGAATGCGATGGAGCGATGAGCGTAGTGCACCTGCAGGCCGGGTGCAGGCACTTGACAGCAGCATGACTCAACCCTCCATCCTCCAGCCTGGCATTCAGCTGGATCTGCCTTCTGTTTGACTAAGAAATAATCTTCTAGGTTCTAGACAAATGCATCTTCCTAACGCTTATTTACTACATGTTTTATTTAAAGCTTTAAGATACATTTATGCACCGTTGTGGTTTGCTTAGATCTGCACTGTGATTGTGCTTTGGTAATCGCTTTAAAACTGTGCAATGCAAGGCAATTGAGGAAGAACACGCAGAAATGATTTCAAAACTGGTTCTTTTTAAAAAGAGAGCTGTTAAACAGGTTAGTCAGAACCGTGAATCACCCCATTTGAGTCATGCTTACTTTTTGGTGGCTATAGATTATCTGGTTTTCCTGTTTCTCCACGCAGCTATGAGTAATGCTGTGATAAAAACTCTACTGCTTTGGAGAATGGCTTTTCCCTGCTCTGCCTGAACACGTTTATGCATTGGGCAGTTTGTAAAGTCATTCTTCGGCCCATTCTCTCAAAAAAAAAGTTGAGGGGTTGGTTGCACGATACAAGCGATGAGAAATGTGCCGAGTGCTGCATTGAGGGGAGAGAAAAGAGAGCAAGGGCTCTCACTACCAGTCCATGATTGGCAACACTTCTCTGGGGTTAGTAGGAAATCTTAATGGTTATCCTGGTTGGCATTATCCCTTTTGCACCCACAGGAACTTTGGAGTAGTTAATCAGAGCAGAGAAGATCTGGGAGGAACAGAAAAAATGACGGGGTGGGAGAGAAGAACAAATATGCCCTGAGATGGTAACTGGGTTGGTGCCTTAATAACTGTTGGAGCTGAGTTTGGGTGTGTTGGAGGGTTTTTTTTCTATATTTGTGGTGAGCATGCATCAACACAGCTGTAGTGTTAGGCATAATCCCAGAGCCTTTACAACCATCATCCCAGACACTGAATTAGCAGTGTGTGTATTGGCCAAGTGCTTTCAGCTTGGTGGCTACCTAAAATTAGTCTGAAACTGTGTAGGTGCTTAAATGTGGGTTTGAGAGCCTGAATTTGGGTTAGAAAGTGTAGGCTGTAGTTCTTCAAGCTTCAGCAAAGAGAGGGAAGATACTGTAGCTCTGAATATTCCTGAATATGCCTACTTTTAGGCTACAGTATTCATTGCTCTTTTTTAATAAGTACTGTCAGCATTTTTGTTAATATAAAGGCAAGATGTCCTTTCCTTGTAATCTTAAAATAAAAAGAAGTTACAGCCAGGTTTTAAAGGATTATTTATTATTTTTCACTGGCTCTGCTTCTGAGAATTTTTCTAAAGACTCTAATTCTCTCTACAAATGGATAGCTCACCTAGAAATGAAACTTTTTTCTGTGATTGGTATCTTTCTGACTGATGCTGCAGAACTGCTAGATGGAAAATATTATTAAAATTAGAATGAAAATGTCTTTCTTACATTTACAACTCTCTCTAAGTAGTGTAAAACCAAAACCAATTTTCTCTAGTTTATGAAAGGGTCAGGGGACTTACAATTTGAGATCGAAAATGTGATCATGTCATTAAGAACACTTGATGTGCTTTACAACAAAGGATTTAAAAGCTTCAAAAGGGAAAAGTAATTTACACTGCCCTTTTGCAATAGATAGCAAAATGGTAAAGCTGCTTTCTGCATAAATTTCTTTCCCACATGGTTCTGCTCCCTTTCAGCAGATCTATACAGGAAATATTCAAGTCACAAATAGTTTGCATTGGGACCAAATTTATGTGAACGAGGTCATTTGTTCCTTGTCAGCAGCTGTTGTGAAGTTGCACAACATCTTCCCAGAGAAAATTGTTGCCTTCAGATTCTTTTTGATCCTTAAAAGCTGTTGCTAACCCGGGATGAGAACATATTCAAACAAATAACCGACTGACAGGGAGAGCAACGTGTTTTGTAACCGGAGGGCTGAGCGCTGTGCTCCGTGTGCTGCAGCCCTGCAGTGAGCTGTTCTGGGATGTTCTGAGGCAGGAGAAGAAAGCTCTTCTGCAAAGTCTTGTTGAGTGAGGTTTGTCCTGGTCCTTGGAAGAGAACCTCCCCTTAGGAGCTGGAAACAACTACTAAACTTGTCCCTGTGAAGATAAGAGGCTGTTGTAGAACCTTTCTGTGGTGCCACAGACGGTAAATGACCTGTGGCCGGGCTGTGTCAGGACTCGGATCCTGGTATCTGGGGCGAGAGACTCCGTTACCTGAGGAAAGGGGATGTGCCAGTGGCCCTGGCACAGGACACGTCTGCAGGCAGGCTTGGGCTCGGTGCTATCTCAGGACACCCCTGAGCAAGGGAGCCAAGCCAGCCCACAGGATAAACACACACACACTTTAGCAGGAGGCAGTGCAGCAGGAGAATAAAAAGGCAAGAGCACAGATGGTGTGTGGTTATGTGGATATTTCCTCGGCTTTGTAAAGAAATTAGGTCCTGTGTTCCAGTGACTGCCACAGGTTCGTCTCCTCCCTAAAGTACCACTGTACAAAAGAAAATCCTTCTCAGTAATGAGAAAATAAATTTGAATATGTGTATAAGACATTTATGCTTCATAACATGTGCCATTTTCTTGTATTTTCTAGAACTAGGGTTCTGATTTTATGCCACAAATTTGAATATTATGTAAGAGGATTGTATTGTTTAATTTCTGTAGAGTGTTGTGACCAGTCCTGGCTGTGTTACTGTGTTGAAAGACACAATGTGCTGAGAATGTACGTTTGGGTGAAATACAGTTTCCTCTGTCTTTCCTCAATATAAAAGAAAAAAATACTTTGCTTACTGGAAAAAAAAAACAACCTAAAAAACCAAATCCAACAAAACCAAAGCAACCCAAAATGTATTGAAAGTTAAAAATATTCTCAGACTTTGGAAGAACAAACTCATATCTATGCTGAGGAGCTAGGGATTGCCCTGGTAAATTCAAATAGTGCATGGTAGGACACAAGCACAGATCATGAGCCTGGATAGAAATAGAAGCCAAACAGAGGAGCACTACTTGCTAGGAGAAGAAATTAAAACAGCAAGGTAGAAGCTGAGCAGGAATTGACCAGTGACTGTGAATGCTAATATTTGGTGGCTTATTCACAGCATTTTGGTGAAATACAAGTGCAGGGGAATATGGTATAACTGATGAGACTTTTCTGATGTCAGTGGATCATGATATTAGAAAAGTTAATGGCCTGAATCACTAGGTTTCAAATGTCACTGACTACACATTTTAGTGCATAGTAATTCAGAAAATAACTTGGAAAAAAAATGTAGGATTCATTACTGAGCAGTTTTAATGGCAGAAATGAGAATGAGCAACTGGAGGTTTATAAACCCCCACAAAAATGGATGAGTTAATGCCCAGAAGATCTCCCTTGGCTGCCCATCATAACTGTGTTTTACATTGGGACTGTTTGCTTATATTTGCTGGATTTATTCTGGATTTTGCTTGTACCTTCCTATTATATTTCCCAACACGAGTTTCCTTTCTTTTGTCCACCACATTATTTTCTTTTCTGACATGTGGACAGCTTTTCCTCTCTACGAGATTAAGATGGCTGGGAAAAAATATTATGTCTGAATTGACAGCCAGGAGTAAGTTGACTAAATGCAGTTCTTTGTAGATTTTTTCCATGGCTCAGAATGGGCTCCAGAGGGGCCTGTGAGAAGCTGGATGTGTCTCGGGTTTATATTTATATGATGCACGTAGCAAGTTCAGAAAAGAGCATATAAATAAACACATTACATCAACTTTGACTTAATGACATCAGCTTCTTCTCTGACCATACTGGCCCCTGAAATTAATAAGCACTTGGCAAAGGAGTAACAAGATTCAAATGTATAAAAATACTGACTGCAGTGAATGGGGCTAAAATCCTCTCTGTGGGATCCTGTGTCTTGCACAGTTGTACCCGTTTCTGATGTAGGAAGGAATATATTTAGGTTTTTAGACATTCCAAGGGTTCAGAGTAATGCAGAGTAAAGCTAAATTCACTGCTAAGCATCCATGTATTACTGTCTGTATTTCCTTTTGTTTCCAAAAGAAAAGTAGTTTTGGTTTTTTATTATGACACAGGAGACTTAAGTTACAGGTTGTACTTTTGTAACTGCATTCATTGCTATTCTCTTTCTGAACTTCATTCAGCATTCCTGGTGTCACACAAACAGCAGTGGTTATTCAGAGTTCCTTGAATGTGATGTAAATACATTAATAGAAAGCAGTTTGTTAAGTGGCATAAGTGTCATATAATGGTGTAGTTTTATATTTCATGTCTTGGGTTATTTCATCCATTAATACTTCATAATCTGTCTGTATCAGTTAGATTTTCCTGCAGTGCGACAAAAATAGAAAATAGGAAGTAAGCTCTTGAGAAAGAAATATTCAAGGGCTTGGATGTTCTGTCTTCATACCCAAAATTCAGGCACGTCTTGTCACAGGGATCTGTCCCATTGGGCTATAAATACTGTGGGCAACATCCTTGGGTGCTGTAATTGGCAAAGCTTTGCCTGGCCCCCTGGCAGAGCTGCCCAGCCCTCTGAGAGCAGCCTGTGGGTGTTTTCTGCTGGTGGTCAGAGGGCAGAAATACCCCTACAGGTTTTGTAAACTAGAAAGAGGCTTACAGAGGATTCATTGCAAATCTGTCTTTTGTGTTACCTGACCTGTCCCTCAGATATCAGTAGGACTAATCGGTGAGGGTCATGTGGTGCACAGTAATGCTTGGGGGGAAGGCCTGGTGTCCTCTGAAAGCACGTAATTGCTGATAATGGAACTCTATGACAATGTTAATTAAAGAGGTTTTCTATACATCACTGAGAATAAGCTCTGAAATTAGACAGCAATTCCCTTAGGTTGGTTTTGATACATGTCATCTAGATTGGTACTGATTTTGTTTTGTATCGTTCTGGCTTCTCTGCAGCTGGGAAGATGAAGGTCCAGGTGAGGCAAGGTAGTATGAGCTGGTCTGCTAGTTACAGGGAGGAGAGTGAGCCAGATCTGTGAAGCACCTCATAGGTGAGTGCATTACTACAGGCAGATGTGCAAAAAGACAAGTACTGACGTCTTTGAGGTTTATGATTCTGTGAATAGAGGTTTGGAATGAACATAAAAATTAAAGGTGTGTGTGTATTTTTCCTCATCTTGCAATGTTCAGAGGAAAAACCGGTTATGAATGAGTGCTGAGTCTAGCCTGACTGGTGTAAACCTGCTGGAAATAGTTTTGTCATCTGTGACAGTATTAAATCATCTGCAGAGGATCACTGCAGCTGAGTAGTAGCTCAGTCAGTAGCACCACTCAGGCTGGTACAGCTGGGCTTACCATGCAGCCCTGTGAGCACTGGGTAATGTTTCTTGGGCATCTCTACAGAGATTTTCAGCAGAGATGATGGGACTTCATAAAACAACTTGTTCTTTAATAACAAAGTTAGGGCATGGTTCTGTATTTCCAGCTTAGCACTCTTCCTCAGACCAGAGGCCTGTATGAAATCAGCTGATGCTGATTAAGCAGGGCACCAGGAGCGGTGTAGCCTTCCAGCAGAGCTTGGTGTGGGCTCCTTGCCCCTGCAATTGCCTGTGCTGGTGGCAGCTCTCCCACTGCCACTGTTGGTGCTTGCTCAGGTATGTGCACCCGGGCTGCAGAAATGTAATCCAGTGATGGGGTGGTAGAGGTCCACAATCTGCACAAAACTGTGTAGCTCCATGGTATTTTTCCCTTTAAAAGAGCAGAGATCTGTGCCTTTTGAGCTACAGGGTAGATGTGCCCACCTCAGTGCAAACTTGGGTGTACTGTGGGAGTGTGTATGGGATTCATGGGCCTGCTGCTTAGCAGGCTTGAGCAAGGAATTATGTGCAGTTTGACTGCTCACTGAAATATCTTCAGAAAATATATATATATTCACAGCCCTGAAGGTCTGTGCAGGTGCACAAGGTTTTACCCAACGCAACAGAAAGGCACCTTATGGAATTTCCCTAGGTTGGATTATGACAACTGTGTCTGCACCTACGCTCAGCTGGAGTCTCTTCCTGCATGAGCCTGTCGGTTCATTTTAAGACACACACAGCAAGATCAACTGAGTGCTCTTTCCCCCAGGTTCCCCCTCTCAGATGATGTCCCAGTTAGGTCACCGAGAAAATCAAAGATGTAGAAACTGGATTGAGTGCTTGCCAACTGGTTCCTACGTGTAATTGCTGTATTTTAGTTTAATTTCTCCTGAGATGTTTGCTGATGTCTCAGAGAATGTTGCCCATAAAAAGGCAGGCTGCTCGTCAAGGAAGCAAGTCGGTGAACACATGAATATTTTGAGCCGCAGCATGTAGCACTCGGTATTTATCACTACAGGAGAGAGCATGTGACTCCTCTCTCACGTGGCAGCTCCTTGGTTTATGCCTTACAGATTGGAAAATAGCAAAAGTATCCTGCAGGATCACTTTTGAAGAAAGGGCAAGGCACTGGAGCGATCCACAGTGTTAACATTTTGCTGCGGAATGATTCCTGCCCTTACCCCTCAAGCAAATCCTGTGTGTGGGAAGACAACAGACTTGCTAAAGTCAGAAATGAGTTACTGCTAAACAAGTCAGGAGTGTGGCCTCAGAAGTAGCAGTGTGACCTGCCAAGGAAGCATATTTAATCTGCTCCTCAGAGCAGTGGAGCTGAATGTGTTCTGTCCGTAGCAGGAAATGCTGTGCACGCAAACAGGTGGGACTCAGTGCCCCCCCTGGCTGGTACAACTTGAGAGCGAGATGAAGGACGGCTGCAGCTCTTCAGGGTATTGTTTCTTGGCAGGAACACACGTGCTCCAAGAAAAACAAATTTGCTCAATATTTTTATGAGTCTCTGAGCTCAGCTGTGTCTGGCAGGGATGACTTGACTTCATCCAGAGAGACAGTAGTGGGGAGATCATTCCAAGTTTCCCTTTATTTGGGTAGTGGAACATGAGTAACTTCTTCCCTGAGCTGGAGGGCGTTGCCCTGGGCTCCTCATCCTGCAGTGTGTGTGTGTCACACTGTGCCTCTCACGTCCCTCCAGGGCGCCCAGGGCAGCTCCCTTGTATGGCCTGACCGCACCGCAAAATATAATTGTCTTTGATGCAGCAATTCCAGCACAGGCACTCTGGGCTCTGTGGGATAACAAATAATAATAAAGAAAATAGTCTGGCAATAAATGCTAATCACACCCTATAGGCTTGCACTGAGTTTGCCATTAGGTAGTAGATATTACATGCAGAAATACTAACTTTCCCAGAACCTTACATAGTTTAGAGTTCCTTGTAAATATGTGATTTCCCCTTTAAAAATACAGTTTATTTCCCAGTACAAATTCTTCATTATTCTGTAGTTAGGGTTGAAAGGCCTCATCATTTGTCTGAGTCAGAAACACCCTTGAGAGAAAACAGTCATTTAGTGAGATGAGCAAATTCTGGAAACTGAGGCAAAGGTTCTGTTCTGCAGGTGAGCCCAAAGAGCCACGAAGCCTGCAGGGATGTGGGCGTGGGGGGTGTGTGACTTTTTAGACAACTGCAGCTTGGAGAGCTTCACTATTCCTCCTTCCTTTAATGACATTTTGCACTCTCCTGTTCTGCTGAAGCCGGAACTATTTCTGCCCACTTTTGTCTCGCCATCTCTCTCTCCTTCTGCAGACTTACAGTCTTTGTAAGGCACTCACTGCCAGCTAATGCTGTTCTGAGCTTATGAACGTACCATTTATTTTGAATATGTGTTTCTGTTATGTGCAAAACCAAGCTGGATGCTGTGATTCCTGTTTCATTCTTCTTCCTGACCCAGCAGTACTTCTCCTGATGGTACCAGCCAAATAAAGAATGGAACTTCTGTGCCAATCTGTCAGCCATAAATAGGCAATATATTAGTCAAACTTCCACTTTTTAGTGAACAGCAACATATTTCTGAATCTTGGTATCTCCAAAATGTATGTAGATGTTTTCTTTGGGGATCTCTGACATTTTTGTTGTCAGCTAAGGGCTGTCACGTGATGTTTATGTTGGCTTGATCAACATTTGGCAAAAGAGGGTAAGAACAAAACTGGGTATAAAATGGGAAGCTTTTCCACAGAGAAAGTGTCTTTTCATAAACAGGATTTGCAAAAATATGAATCACTGAAACTGTTCAGAAGGAATAAGGAAAAACTGATTTAAAAGCCTTTATTTTCAGAATTTCAGAAATATGTATTTTGATGAATTCAAAATAAAAAGTTCTTAGAAGTTTATCTGCTATTTAGTGGGGAAGTTTAACACTTTTTTCACATATAGGTGTAGCTTTATTTTCGTTGAGACTTCAGGATGATGAGAGGCCTGGCATGTCATCTGAATGTGGTGATGAAATACATCTGGCACTGAGAATTTCAGTGTGGTAAAGAGCGATGTTTCATAGCACAACAGCCCTAAATGGCTTAAATGTCATTGCTGAAAACAAGGATGTAACAGCAGTTTTAGGTTTTCTCCATGCCTGGAGGAAAGGAAGCAGAGATACAGGTTTGAGCACCTTTGGCTCTCCCTTGTGAGGCCAGAGGCCCTTTGCCTTCTCTGGTCTCACCCTGAGCATGTGGATGGGAAGCAGGTGGAAGGAGCCAACAAGGCCCAAGCCAACATCACTGTTGAAACAAGTGTTTGCCCCTAAAGACAAATTACCTCCTTCTGGTAAAAGAAGAAAAGTAAAGTTATAGTGAGTCTACTGTAGTTCCTCTCTTGTGTTCCCCGGGAGGAGGATGGCTCCATTTATCTGACTGGGGCGTTACTCTGAACCAGCTTCCTGAGTTTGGCTGGCCTTTGCTTATGTGCATTTGTTATTACTCCTCCTCTTTTACAAGAAATTTCATTTTTGTTGAATGGTTTCACAAGCTTGCAAGAAGAGATGCTCCATTTACACTGATCAAGTGCTATCTTTAAAACTAGTGAAAGTTTGTGAGTGAGCTGAAATGTAAAGAGCTTCCCTATGGGAGATTTAGCCATCACTGTTCAGCACCAAAGTCCAAACAACAGAAAAGTGATGATGCTTTAAACTTGGTCTCAGTCCAAAGCATCCCTGTCTTACAAACTGATTTACAATCATGTTACCTTACCAGTAATAACATCAAAGCCCCACAGTCTGTTTGCAACAAATTCGCAGAGAATTAGACCTTATCTTATGCACCCACAAATGGAGAAGTCGTGTTTACAAGAGCATTCTCCATTCACTCCCTTTCTTGTGTGGGTGTGTGCTGGTACCCAGTCCTTCTTTAATTTCTACTCTAGCCAAGCTGTGATGCTTGCCAGTGTGATTTTGTGATAAAATGTAGTGTTTCTTCCATTACACACTTGAAGTGCAAGCTGTGAACCTAGCCCAACCACTGAAAATCAAGAGTCAAGCACTTAAGCATTCTGAAATACATTCATTAAAAATAATATCACTTGTTTTTAATGACACTGTACTTATTGACCATGTAAATTGAGCTTTTGATTCCCCCAACATCTAGAAGCATACCTTTGTTCAGTTGCTGTACTGCAAATAGAATAGCAATGAAGACATTTATATTTGTATGGTCAGAGCAAAGAAACTGGTAACAGGAGGAGAAAAAAATTTGAAATTTAAGTTTTGAGGCAGGATTTAACTGCTAACCATTAAGTTAAGCTTTTCTGTTCACCCTTCTCTCACAAGCCCTGCTACTCTGTAGGGCAGAAGTCCCTGGAGACTGGCTGTGATATTCTGATCCCCAGGTAATTCATGCCATTATACACATTGACATATATGTACAAATACACGGAAGAAAAGAGCAAGCAGTGCGTGCGAGCAGGTGGGGAGGCTGGGACGAGGTGAAGACGCGATGCGTTGTTAGTGCTGCTGGTGGAAGAAAAGCGATTGTCAGGGCTGTGATTCCTGGCTGCCACTGCCGCCCGGGAATGTGTGTCAACACCACGCAGAGGCACAAGCTGCTGCTGCGGGGAGGAGGAGGAGGTGCCTCTCTTTATCCCCGCTCCGCTTGATGCTGGCGTCTCAGACGTGCCTTTGTCACAAACAGGAGTGCTCACAAGGCGTTGTTGTCTGCTTTGCTTTCTCGCCCCCAGCCCAAACAGCAACAACAACAAAATCCCATCTCTGCTATGTAGCAGTGAGATTATTTGCTGGTCGGGTTTTTTTTGTTTATTTGTTTTTGCTGCTGTAAGATTTCAGGATGATCCAAGAGTGTATTCACTGGATTTGAGGGGTGTTGTTCCAGGGGGAATTCCACTGCTGCCTCAAACCCAGCAGTTTGCAATATCCTGAGCTGACCCTGCTGAACGAATTACATCAGAAACATTTTGTTGCAGGAGCACAGCAGCCTATTCCTTTCACAGGAATGGTTTCATCTACTGCTTGCTGTTAGCTTAATAACCTTTTCCTACTTGAACTGTCCTTTCTGCCAGATTTTTTTTTCATGGAATCTCTTGGGGTTTGGCTATGAGCTGAGTGTGTAAGAGACCACTAAGCAAGAAAACCTCCAGACGACTTAGCTGGGCAACCCTATTTAAGTAATAAAACCCCCTATGTTTGATGAGCCAATTACACAGAGCAGACATTTAAAGGACAGAACACCAAATACTTGTTTGTAAACCTTAGCCTTTATTAGCAGCACTGTTACAGCTATAAAAGATCATGATCTCAGCCTCACAGTCTACCTGCACCCCTGCCTGAGTCTTGAGCGCTGCTGGATGGGCTTTGTGAGTGTTGTAGGACTAATCCCTGTGGTTCCTTGATTATGAGCATGTGCAGAGCAGCCCAAGGTAGAGCCGTGCATGTAGAGCGAGCACACAGAGACGTGCCTCGCAATGCCATGTTTGTGCATGTGTTCCTACAACTGAGGAGGATCCAGGGAGCCTGCCTGCCTTGCTGATTTATCTGATGTTTTCTTGTTTCTGTTTCAGCATTCAGGATAAGTCCTTCAACACGACAGCTTTAGCAGAGTAAGTGAACACTTTAAAGATGTCCTTATTTTTAAACGAGAACGATGAGTTTAGTTACTGTACAGAATAATTGCAAGTGGTATGTGAGAAGTCCCAAGCTATCTGTCATATATTTTGATTGCGTTTTCTGTAATCTAAATATATTATTGACTGCATGGAAAGGATTGCATAAAGCAGCTGTCTTTAAATGCTCTGTGACCATTTAGCAGTGAAATACCTTTTTTGGGAGACTCTATGCTGGGTGCACATCACACATGTTTAAATGCATGATTTTCAGTGTCAGATAAACCTCCTGTCAAAATATTGCTCCTTTCTGGTACTGATGATCCTGTCAAGCACAAGCATGTCTGTTTTCTAAGGACACATGGTTTCTACTTACCACAAGCATTGTTAGGAAAAAAAATTATTAGCAAATATTTAAAAATAAACCTTATACATTATTTAGACAGGCCAAGTACCAAAGACGTCATTTCTTTGTAATCAATTCCATAAACTCTTTAGAAGGCCTTTTGTATATATCATAATCACAAGGATGTATACATTGATTTTTCTTGTTGTTTCACAGAGACAACAGAACAAGGGAGGACATTAGAAAGTTAGAAAGGCAAAGGCTCTAGGAACTATTGCAAATGAAATGGTCTTTGTGTTCTTGTAGTCTAAACCATTTCAATATTGGTGTTCTGTATATTATTATTTTGCATGCTTTTGATTGTTTCAAAAGTTTTTGGGTAAGATTCTGCTGCAGTGAGGTGCCAAGCTGTGTTTCGGGAGGAAAACGATGTATGGATTTGTTTGTGTATTGGGTGAGTTTTACACTGCTAAAATGCCCATAATCTAAAGCACCCCAGCTGGACAGTGAGCTGTTTGCTGAGTGCTGTGGGGACAGGGTATGTTCTGAAAGCAGGCCAAGTTGTAATCATCTGAATCATCCCTAAGTGTTGTCATAACCACTACAGGAAAAGTAATAGTTCATAGAGATCTAAGTGATTTCCCTCTCTTATATTGCTTTCCTGTATTTGCTTATATTTCCTTGCTTTATTTAATATTTAAATTTAGTCACACTTCTTGTGTGATTGGGGCAGATATGGGAAGATTGCACTGAAGCTAATAAATCATGGAGGGGTTTTTGTTTGCTTGTATGCTTGTTTGTTTTCATTTCCTGTGTTCCTGTTAGTTAAGTGATGAATTATGGTCTGTAAAATTCTGGGTTGCTCCCGCTTCACAGAGAAATAGCCAGATAACAGATAATACATTTTTCATATTTTTTTTCTCCTTCCCTTTTCTCTGTCCCTAAGTACATCCATTGTTTCCTGTAGAGATTCCCCTGCAGCAGCCCCCAGGCCTGCCTCACCCTTGAGGTTTCTGGGACCCGAAGGTGACGGCTTTTCTCTGTGGGGCTTCGTGTTAAACCCAGGAGGGTATAAAAGCTGGGAGTGTGGTGCCCACACTGCTCTTGGCGAGATGGAGAGGGGTGCAGGGGGAGAGCCAGCAGAGTGGCAGAGCTGGGCTGGGCCAGGCAGGAGGGCTGGATCTCCTTCATTTCAGCTATTGTTGGTTCTGGTTTGTGGGGTTTCATGTTTCATTTTATATTTCCAAACAAAAGGGTAGAAATGTGCTTTTAGAAAACAAAACAAGTGAACAATGACATCTGAAAAGCATTGTCCAGTTGAACAAACTTGGTTTCCAGAGTTGCCTTTCCTAAGTCTTTTTTGGAGCCTTCCCCCAAATCGTGTTTTTGAGAGCTGCTGGGGATACACAATTCTTACTGATTTCAGCTCATTGTTTGTGCTGGCCATCTCTGAAAACAGATGAAAATAGATTTACTTTTATTTAGGGGAAGAAAGAGAGAGCTTGCCATGCAAATTTAGACATCGTCATTTAACGATTTCTGTCTTTATTTGTGGCAAAGGCAGGGCTTCCTGAATGATATAAAGCAGTGGTACAGCACTTTCAGGAACATTTCTCCAGACAAGTCGAGCGCCTGGGGGTGCGAGGCTCCCAGCAAGCCACGCGTGCAGCCTGGTTTGGGAGCTGTTCACGTGAGCAGCTGAAAGGTCAAGTCAGCAAGAGGGAGCAGTTTCCACACTGCTCTGAAATGGCTCCTACAGGAAGGTAAAAATGGAAGAAAGTTAAAGAAGCTGATCCCATTAACCCAGACACCCTGGAAGAAACAGAGGCAGTACTACCCAGAGTCAGAGCAACACTCCATCTAGGCTGGGATCCCATCTCTGACCTGTCTCTGGCCCATGCCATAAGATCGATAATGGATGTCCTTACTTTTAAGAGACGTATCCATCAGTCAGGAGCTGGATTGGGTACTGAAGGGAAAGGATTCACATCACTGGTTTTGTAAAAAGACAGCTCCTACCCAGTGTAAGCTTCAACCCGTTTGGATTTCTGACCTGAAGCTGTTGTGGCATATTCTTGGATGGTTTAGGAGTGAGGAAGATGCTGCTACATTTTTTGGTTGGTGGGAACTTTCTCTGCTACATGGCCACACACTATCAGAAAACTTGCCAAACTGCTAAATATCACCCTAGCTATTAAATACAGCCAAAGCTGGACAACAAGATTTACAAGTTACTGGTGAGAGGAAAGGAAGGTGTGCATGTTTGTTGTGGTATATGCAGACAGAACACAAGGCATGAACACAGAAGATGCATTTCTTTAAGAAATCAAGGTAAAAACACTCCATGCTTTAATGATGGATATTTGCATTATATCACAAATTCATCTTTTTAAAGGTCCTGCTGTGGTCCCAGCCTCAAGCACTGTCTTGTGTGAGAGAGCTCTCAGCCTCCTGGTTATAATTTATGCTTGCACAGACAAAAATTTCTGTTGGAAATTTTAGAGTGTGTTCCTTCTGAATTTCCTCACGATCTTTTAAATGTTGTGATGGTCATTGTATTCCCTGACTCCTTATTGCTTATCTTTCTTATCTGTTGCCATCCGGTTACTCCAACACATTTTGTCACACTCACTTATGTTATTTACAAGTTGTGTCTTGTTTTATGACTTCTGTCAGTTGCTGAATGCTGAGTTAGGACTTCTGCTTCTCAAGATCACCTCCTTACAGCCAGCTCAGCTCCCCCAGTTAAGGAGAGTGCTCACACAGGCTGGGCTGCTGGACTTGTGCTCAGCCATCCCTTGTCCCTCCAGACAGTGTTCTCCATTGCCAAGGTAGTCCTTCAGCATTGAAGGCTGCCAAATGAGGTGACTGGTGAGAGGAGGGGGGAGTGAAACTCGTGGCAGAGCTGCTTTCTCCCACTTCCTCTCTCCGAGGCACACGCAGGAGGGAGAGTTTGTCCCTTTAGGGGATCCCTGGACTTTGGGCTTGACTCGTGGTGCACACCCCACCCGCTGGCACCTTCCCCTTCTCCCGTGTCTGTGCTGGGAGCTCTGTCCATCCAGCTCTGACCTTGGCACTGTGTCCTCACAGTGCATTTTCTTTCTATTGTTTCCTGCCTCTGAAATATTCCATCTAGTTCTACAGCCAGGTTCCTGGTTCCTTCCACCCTGGGCTTCCTTATTCATACCTCAGTGTGTCCTGTGCTCACACCTTGCGGGACAGGCCAGAGGGGAGGGTGTGACTGACATCCAGAGGCAACCAGCTTTCTACAGCAAATTTATCCGTTTTGCACATCAACTCCTGTCTTCCACCCATCACCCCACTTTGCCTTGTGGGGAAAGCTGCACTCATTGCAGGAATATTGTGTGATTAGGGGGATCTGCCACTTAGTTCTGTCCTCCAGTTGTGAGCAGCAAATGCTTTCATGCATATGCTGATGTATTCAGGAAGTGTAAACACTTGAGTGGCCCTTTAAATATTTTCTGCTGCAGTCTGACTTTTGATATAGACACCAGCAGAAGACTGGTGGGAAAGAGGAATATATTAAAACCCTTGCCATCAAATTGCAATGCAGAGCAATGAATGTGTCACTTAATGTACTCTGTTCTAAGTGGGGCAGTTCTTCTCAAAATTTAACAAGTCAGCGAAAGTACAGGCTGCTTCCCCCAAAATGAAGAGATTCCTCTGCCAGAAAACTTCAAGGGATCCAGGCCTCCTTAGAGTCTGTGCCCTGTGAGTATGAACTGAGGGTGAGGAGAGGGCCCTGACCTTACTCCAGCAATATCAGGCTGGGTGTTTGCCTGGTATTTTCAGAGTGCATGCTTAAGGATGCATGTTTGTTTGAAGACAGACTGCTCGTGGGCTTTGCAGGTAAATCATCCTGCAAAGTTCAGCCATGCAGCCTCCTTTCTGCCAGAAGCTCTCTGAACTGACTGTCGTGTAGTGACTGTCGTGTAGTGTATTTATCCAGATTTCTCTTTTGATCAGGCAGCCTTAGGACAATTCTGGTGTTTGTAGCTTAAGGGGATGTAATTGGTTATGATTGTTCAGGCATCTTAAAAGCTACCGCTAGTTTGCTTTTTAAGACTAACTTTCACTTCATAATTTACTTGGGGATTCTTTTTCCTGCTGCACAAAGGGTGACTGCTCTATGATAGTTAACTTTTTTTGTGAATTTGGGAGAAAAACATCCTTATTTGTATCTAATTATTTTGGGGTTAATGAAGTATACTAAAGGCAATTAGAATACAGAATTTCTTGTAATTTTCCTGTAATTTTTATGGTAACATCTGAATTCCTTGTAATTATCTCCATTTGTCTGAAAATGTTATACCAAATTGTGCACACTAAACATCTCAAATCCTCTTCTTCCTCTGAGATTTAGACTATCATGGAGCAGCTATGGCATTAAATGATCCTAACTAAGGTGTGAGGAGAAGAAGAAATGTGTTTGTACTTTGAGCTGCACTGTCATGTAATTAAAAGCTACATTTCTGCAGGTGGCAGAAAATCAGCAATTATCTTGTATTCATTTTCAAGGTGTGACGGGTATTCAGACTCTGTGCATGAAGATCAAGCAGGCAGTTCCAGTCCCAGGTATTCTCCTGTAAACTTTGCCTGAAATCTATTGGCAGCAAATGAAGCTGTGACTGATTCCATTAAACCACTAGGAAGAAACCTTTCTTCTCAAGTGAATGCAGAATTTCTGGGGTATTCCTGCAAAAGCTGTTAGTATTTCTGGGAAATGCATATTTATCTTGTATACTTTTGTGTGATCAATATGAAGATTAATTACTGTTGTTATTATATAACTAAATATATTATGGTCTTTATTCTTAACTTCATATCATATTCCTGTCATTCAGATGCAGCTCAGATGCTTATACATTGAATTTTACAGCAGCTGGTACAAAGCAGTAGTAAGCAGAGTTTTGCAACTGTCCAAGGATATGCTCATTGCTTAGTGTGTCTGGGAAAAATAATCCTTCAAACTGTAATTTAACCAAAGTATTCTTGAGGCATGCCTCTCTCATGGCTATGTTAGTACATATTGATTGCTGGAGTGTTCAGCTTAACCTTTGAGGAAGATTTTTAGATCAGATGATACCTTAAAATTAGCAACACTTGTGCACATCGTTGGAGTGCCCATGGGCTATAAAGCTGTAACTATAACAACTGCCTTGGAGCACACTTGCAGAAGGCATGGGCAGCAATGGTGTTCAACTCCATAGGCACCCTGCAAGCATCCATCTGGATGCTGATGGGCCGCAGATGGAAAGTGAGTTTGGCAGCTCAAAATCCTTAGGAGAAAACATTGAACTAGCAAATTATGCTTTCTGAAAAAAAAAAATACCTCAAGGGGATTTAATTCAATAGCCCTCGACTCCCTCAGCTGTGGAAATTTCACATCAGGAGAGAGGTCATCTCGCAGCTAACCCTTAGGATGTTACAGCTGAAGCTAACGTCTGAAATCCCACCTGAAAGCTGAGCTCCAGCCAGGGATTTTGGAGCAGCGATGCCGCCCAGCTCATGCTGCCAACTCATCAGGCAGCCTTGCCTTCTGCATTGCGGTAACTTCATGGCACCGTGGAGATGCTCCCAGTGGAAGGCACAAGACCAGGCTAAGGCTGGAGTGACTGGGTGTGGATCAGACTAGCAAGGTCTTCTTGGAAAGAGCTTGCACCTGGTAGTCTGGGTAGGGATTGAAAATACCTGTCCCAGATCCCCGATTAAGCATCCATGAGTAACAGTGTCTGTTTAAGGCACCAGGTGTGCCTCATAAAGGAGGACATTTTCTCCAAACTGGGAGCACAATACTTGTCCCTTCCAGCCAAATATATCTCTGGCTGTTCAGACCTTACTTTGAATGGCTTCCACCCTCCTTTTGTCCAAGGGCCCTCAAAGCCAGAGACTGTCAGAAGGGAAGTGTGCTGTAGGAAGGAATTATTGTATGTGATGGTATTTTTGTGAGATTATAGCTTACTGTGAATCACTGGGTGGAGAAATTCTTATCCCTGAAAAAGACAGTTTCAGATTTAATTTGGGGAGCTGTAGGGCTGAAGCCCAAGAGTGCCTCTTGTTGGGGTTTGGGGACACCTCTAAAGCTAACATTTAAGTAGCTCCACAGTTGAGTATGTAATAATGCTAACAGTAGTTTAGATCCATTACTGACGTGTAGACCACTAAACTTAGTAAAAGCAATATGCCATGAATAGCTAAAGACTTGTTGCTCTTCTTCCTTCATAATGTTTTGACAGGTGTCTGAAATTCTGCCTGATGCATTTCAATTTTATTTTCTTACAGAGACGATGATAACAAAGAAAATTACCCGGACAACTCTGCTGTCTTAGAGGAAAGGCAGCTGCCTTTGCAAGACACCCAGCAGCACAAGCAGCAGGTTGTAATTGACTGTGCTCTAAAGCCTGAAATGGGCAACTTAAAGCTGAGGAAACCTAAGCCCATTGCAAAACTGGAGAATGGAAAAAGCCATGAGGAAAGTCAGGTAAAGAATTAAACTTACCGGGGCTAGGTTTGTGGCACAGTGTCTGAGCAACTTTTGAAATGCAAAGAGGGACTCCCTGGTAATTTGTGGTGTGATTTGAGACCCCACAATAATCTACTGTGATTTCCAGGGACCTGCAGTCTGGAACCCTCCTGTAACAACAGACAATTTTTCTCAGCCAGGGAATTGCAGAGAGGGTTGTGCTGCAACTGCTTTCAGAAGTGAGTGGAGAGCCTAGCTGAAGATGTGCAAATATTTCTCTTCAGTTTTCCTGTGTTTCCTTGCACCAAACATAAAAACTTGGTAGCTGCAGCACTTGATTAGACAGTTTCTGTTTTGTTTATTTGATCAAGGATCTCTTGCGCTGGCATTTTGGCTGCCAATAGAGATATTTCATAGTTTCCCTTCATCTTAATTTCAGTTTTTCTCATATTTAAATAGTAAGTCCATACCAGTGCAGATTCTGGTAGCAGTGCTCTGGCCCACCATCTTCCTAGGCTGAGCTGTGGGGAACAGAACTATAACTTTTGTAAAGGGTGTAAAGGAAGAGTAGAAATGAGGAAGCTTCTGCTGCTGTCTCTGGAAATACATTTGCTGTGTTGACTCTAGAATTACCCCTCTCAGAAGCTGCTGAAAATGCCTCTGTTCTTCCCCGGTGCTTCCCAAGTTGTGTTGGATGTGGGGTGTAAGGGGCAGAGCTCTGGTGCAGATTTAACCCCTCAGCTGGAAATGTTCTCACATCCAAGACAGTTAATATTAATGTTGGTAGATTTGTTGGTCTGCAGTAGGCACAAGGCCTGACATCTGTAAATGCAGATGTCTGTGTTTACATAAAATTGTACATACACAAATACAGATGTCTGTATTTCCACCTCTTCTTTGGTGTATGATGTATGTGGCTACTTTTGGTCTCGCCTCCCTTCTTGGTTGTGGATAGAAATTTGCAGAGCTCTTTCTGAAGTGCTTCAAAGCCTTCATACACTAGGAATTATTTTGGACCAAGTTTAGAATGGGATTTCATCATTTTAGACAGAATGTCTTACCTTCTAAGTGACAACTATCCTTTTGAATCCCTGAAAGAAAATGAAAAGCAAATGGCATCCCAATTGTATTTTCAGAGTCTCTTTCAGAATATTGATGTCAAACTCTAGCCCTGATCTTCCTGCCTGTTCTTCTGGAGCTCATCCCAGAGACGAAACAATAACTGGGCTTTTTTTGCAACTGTACTGCATTACTAGGAAATATTATTTAACCTGCAGGGAGATGAGGTGTGCATGTTTATCAGCTGAAGAGGAAAATGATGGGAATTTTGCCCTGTGAAGAGCAAGTGGAGGCAGACCAAGTAAAAGAGTCATGAATAAGCAGTGAACAGGGCAAGGTCTGTATCATAGGTCATCTGTTGCTTTTTCAGCCTCTTCAGAGCCCCCCGTGTGTGTCCTGCCTGTACCTCTCACCCAGCAAAAGCCAACACAGCACGGATTTGCTGCTCTGTGGCATTTTACATGGCCCCAAGGGGTTAACTGGAAATGGTGATATTCTTTCATGGGAAACTTTTTGAGTATATAATTAGACTGCCATAAAATACCAGTGCAACTTAGGTATGAAGCCTCTGGAAGGAAAAACTGTGCCAGGCAGATAATTTTCACATAACTCAAGGGTTTGAGTTAGGAAAAGACAGAAGTGATGAAACACTGTAACTGCATGAATCTTCCTTGGTGAAACCCCTTGCCACCAAGCCATTTGCTGGGATTAATGATGTACTCCCAAGCAGCTGATGTCGAGCTGACAAACAGCATTTTCTGAGCACCTGCATTTATGAAAGAAAAGCGTGATGCACTGCACATCATGATTAAACTGTTCATCCTTGTTTTCCTGAGATTATTGACAGAGTGCTTTTTCAGCAGTCTCCTACTTCCCCAGCCTGACTTCTCTGTGGCAACAGAAAGAGGGACACCAGAGCAGTGATAGAATCTCTGTTAAAGGTGTTGCTCTGATAAGCCAAGGAATTCTTTACTATTCACTCCTATGTGTTATAAGCCCATGAGTTGCTTTTACAGAGAATTGTCCTTTTAAAATTAGAAGAGGCTACTGGGACATGAGTAAGTTTGCTGCACGTGTTGGAGGGATTAAAATCTGTTTGGATGGGAACCATTTTTGTGTGCCTTTCAGTTGTGAGAATCCAAGGCGTTTCCACTGTAGAAAGGTCACTGAGAGGGAACAGACCACTGTGATCAAGTAGAGGAAAGATGGCCAGCTTGGGGATTTTGAGCTTCACACGGCTCTCAGTCAGCTGAAGTGTGATTCCTGTGCCTCTGATATTTTTGGTACAAGTGTAGTCCTGTGCTCATGCCCCCTAGGTGTTCATGAAGAAAAGGTTATTAGATTTACACTGATGATTAACAAACCCAAGTTTAATAAAAGAGCAGTATCAGGTGATTTCACTTGACCACTTACCAGATGACAAAATGTCCCCATAGTAAAGCTGTACTTTGCATGTTGCCTGCAGTTATTTCCCCGGGGGCAGGAGCTGGCTCTGGAGGCAGCTGTAACCTTTCCAAACAAAGCATGGGAAGAGAGGAGGCTGCTGGAATGTGGCTGCACCGCTGCACTCCAGCTCTTTGGTTTCATCTTTCCCATGGTTCCATGAGCTTCCTTAGCAATTCTGCAACACTAATCTATAGAAAATCAAATTAATTAGGATTTATCTGACTTCGAGAGGTGAGGAAGCATATGCCCAGAACATACTCCAGGGAGTCAGTGTGAGAACAGATGGTAAGGAATAGGAAGTCTTGGTTAGGAATAGAAAATCTGCTTTTCTTGCCCAATCCTTTCTCCTGTCACTCACCTTTGGTGCACAGTCACGAATATAGATTCTTAAATGAGTCATCCTCAAATTCCCTATTGATACTGAGACATATTTATAAAAGGACACAAATCTTCCTAGCTAATAGGCAGAGACAGTAAAAGTTCAGTTTTAAAGTGTTATTATCAAGGTAAATGGCTATAAATATGAAATGGTGGCTTGACAATCAGTGCCTAGAGATGAGAATGCTGAAAATTGCTGAGTTAAGTTTTGTGTTTTGAGTATAAATGAAGTGGGAAAATTGCTTGGGTGTCAAAGAACTTCCAATAATTTGACATTAGAATTGTGATTTTAAGTGCACAGCAATCAAAAAACCAGAGGGGATGTTGACACATCAACTGCACAAACAGGTGAACACATCAGGCAGTCTGCAAGTTTTGCTTCAGTTTCCAGGTATACTCTGTTTGTTTGTTATGATGCAACTTCATTGTAGAAGTCACCCTCTTCAGTGAAAAAGAAACAAAAATGCAGTAGAAGACAGGACTCTGCTGCTGGTGCCTGGGACACATCAGGATTTCACTGCTCTTTAGAAAGAGGTTCCATCGAAGGTGTTTCCCTGGTGTTACTGGTTAACACCCTAATGACATGATTTATAAGCAGCAACAAAAACATAAAAGAGAAAAAAAATACATAAGCAACCTGAAACCAGCCAAGTCCTCAAACATGAAGCCGGTTATTGCCAGCACATGCTCTTGTCCTCAGCTTTCCCCTTTATCCAGCAGAGAGCACCTGGAATTGCCGTGTTCTCTCTGCCCTGCAAGTTCCCATCTGAACAGTCCTATCCAAACTTCTGGCTCCCATGCATCCAGCAAAGCTTTGGAACTGGAGCAAAGTCAGGTACATTGCTTTGCCAGGGAAGGGAACTCTGCTGTTTCACAGAGCACATTTTAATTTTTTTAACTATTAGACTAAAATACTGGATTACAAAAGCTTATAAAGAGGTAGGAAAAAAGTCCCACTTTGATGATCACATTTTCAAAGATCTTCATTAACTTACTCCATTGCAATGTGAAGGAAATATTACAACCCATTTTATTGGTAAGGAAATTGAGATGTGCCAAACACATCTTGTTACAGCCCTACCACTGGTTCTCAAAAGCTTTGAGTTAAATGGATGCTTTTCTCATTCCTATTCCTTTACTCAGTATTTTGGACTAAATTGCCTTTTTTATTTTCTGTGTGGCAGATTGGGTGATGTGGCTTTTTTTCCCTTCACTGCCTTCCCCTCCTCCCAGAGTAACACTCTATTCATAAAGCTACATATTCTAGGGAAGTGAAAGAGGAAAATGGTTAAACCTTACAAATCTTATTTAAGTGAACTGCATTTGCCTTTGTCAGCCAGAATTTTTTTGATGATACCCAAATAATAAAATCTTACTGACATGTGAGTAAATAATTTCAAATGAATTCTGTGTATAGAACCTCTTAGCTCTGAAGCTGACATCTGTTATTTAAGTAATAAACAGAAAATGGGTTACAGTCTGCTTTGTTTTCCAGTGAAATAACATCCTACTTTGCTTAGAACCTTTTATCCTCTGTGTTTTCCAGTTGTTTCCAGATTATTACCAAAAAATAGCAAGGATCCACGATCAGCATCTGGTCTCACAGAGCAATTTTTTTCTGAAGCAAAATATTCGGCTAAGACTGGATTGGTACTGACAGGGTGCATTCAATTTTTCTTTTTTTTTCCTCGTTGTGCAGGAGCTGGAGTGTGCGTTGCCAGGCCTCTCAGAGCGGCAGGGGAAGGCTGCATCCTCAGCTAATAACTATGCACAGAACGTGGCTTTAAAATGCCAGGAAGCTGTCGTGAGATTCCAACCAAGGTAAGCCTTGGGATAACACAGCACATTTCACTTCTGATTATCTGTAGGAAAGGCTAATTCATTTGCTGCATTCTGCATAAAATATTCAGACTCCTGGCTCTCGTTGGCACTTATATTCTATATTTATATGTCTAGGACTGTTTGGAGAAAGAGGAAGGGATAAAGATAAGAATGCAAATTTCATTCTTTGAACCCCTTATATCTGAAGTGGAAAGAACATCCTCAGTTTAGAAACTTCAGGTCCTCCATGCCAAGTTTCAAAAATACTTCTCCACTTCTTTTCTTTTCCCCCAGTGCTGAATTGCCTCTCTTTCTCAGAGCTGCATTCTCATTGTGAAATGGGAATGGGAACATTCACACCTGATTTTAGCAAGGGTATCTATTTATGTGTAGTTTAGACTCTGGGTGCTGTGGCTTGTTCCAGGGCTGGGAAGGGCACTGTGTTCAGGTCAGGCATTAACCAAGTCTTGATGGCAGGTAACTCAGCTGGTGACGGAGTAACTCAGCTCTGCTAAATATTGGAAGTCACAGTTTCTACTCTCACCCTTCATGGCCATGTAAAAGGCTGAAAAGGGGGTTTCAAATCACCCAACTGACCAGTGAAGGTGTGTCCTAAGGATAAGATTTAGTCCTTACTAAATCTGGGGCACAAATTTCCCATGCTCAGGTGCTGGTTTGGCTCTGCTTTTCTGTGCACAGAGTTTGTCAGGTGAGCCAGGTATCTGCTCTTTGTCATCTGTCTTGAGGTGCACGACAGCCTTGGTGCTCTGTGGCAGAGTTTATGGCTCTATTTGGAGGGTCTGGAGCAGCAGCAGTCCATCCCAGGGATGCTCAGTGGCTCAGGGCACAGCTGGTTGATAGCTAGAGCTCGCTGGCTCCAAGGTTTGTTTGCAGTCAGCCCTGGGACAGCAGTGGCAGCTGCCATCCAATGGCACTTTGGTGCTTTATGTGACGTGAACTGGTTGCCTTCACCACAGCTTTTAGGAGGCAACGTTGTAAATGATCTTAATTTGTGCTCTCAAAGGAAGTTTAGCACAATGGGGAAGCATTTAATTAGCTTGGACAACAAAGTGCTTTTGCCCTCCAATGCTTGTATGTGCAGTTGAGGCACTGCATCTCAGGAAGTGTTTCTAGTTAGGAAGCCTGCCTTCTCTTTTTTTGGCATTCCTCATGTGAGGAAAGAACCCCATGGATTTCTTGTGAAGAGGAGCTTACTGAGTGCAGTATCAGAGAGTCAGACCTACCCTGGCTCTGCTGGTGGGATGTTTGTGTACAGGTAGGTAATAAAATAACTGGTTGATTTTGCAAGGAACATGATGAAAGGCACATGGACTTTAAAGATAAGAACCAGAGTGGAGAGTGCATGAGTAAAACAGCAACCACAGCAAAATTCCCCTGTCCACTTCAACAGTTTGGCCTTTCCAGTTTGCCTGGTATTAAACCATTGTTCACTATACTGCTTATTCTTGTTTGACACCATGCTAGCTCCTTAGAAAGCCTGCTATTCACAAGGGCTAAATCTGTTAAATAAGGAACTTTAAATATAGAGTAAACAAGCAATAACACGTGGTCTCTGGCCTCACACACACACTGCACTCTCTATTTATTTTAACTGTCTTAATTGTCCTTGAAAGGACACTCCCACCACCCAGCTGTGGCAGGGCACTTCGACTTACCTGTGCTGAAGTTCCCAGTTTCAGTTTGAGGATCGCTGTGTCTGGTGACTCCTCCTAAGGGTCAACACCAGCTGCCCCATGCCTGTGCTGTCAGGTGGCCTCGGCAGGGCCACAGCAGGTGAGTGTCCCTATCTCAGCTCACATGGATCTCTGGCTGATGCACTTGACTGTCAGGCTCACAGCACTGACTCAAGCTATAGGCTGTGAAACTGCTGCCAGGGGACGATGTCTTGCCTGGTTTTCTGCCTTCTCTGCTGCGGGATGTGCAAAGGTTAAGCATTCAGTGTTGGCAGCAGGCAGCAATCATAGCTAGATTTGGATAGGACAAATCTGCCAGCACCACAAAACCCAAATTTCACTGTCTTCCACTGGTTTTGCTGGGCTGCTGGTAAAACTAGCAATGCTCTGGGACACTGCACCTGCCTAGTGTCCCAAAGTCAGACTAAAAGCTCTCCGGTCTTTAGGAGGAGAAGAGAGGGACACAGTGCTGCAGGGGTGCCCCTGAGCAGGCTCTCTCCATATATCAGATGTGTAGGCTGAGGACAGGAGAAGAAGGATTTATTTCCATCTCAGATGAAGGATCAAGGTTGATTGATTGTTTCTAGGGCAGCCTGTTGTTACTTCTGCTTTAACTTAGTTTCTACAGGGGGCTACACCTCTGCCATTTGTCTCATTAGGGATTACCTCTGAACTCTACAGAGGTTTTTAAGAAATCTGTTCTGGTGAATGTGAGGCAGCTGAAAACCAGATCATCTTAACTTGTCTAAATATGGATTAAAGACTGCTGAAATATGAAAAGCTTTTCAGTACAGTCCCTGTTAAGCAGAGAAAGCTAAGTTTAGGGTATTCTAACAAGGGATGCTCATAAACAGATGTGTGACAGAGAACAGAACAGGCCATGTAAGAGCAACAATCCACAAAAATATGACTTAGAAGCATGGATTGTTTCTTTGAGGGGGTACTTTGATTTTGTGGTAACCACTGAAACAATAATGGAAAGATTTTGTGGGATTTGAGGAAAATGGAACAGTAGACTTGGTGAGAAGATTTGCAGCCAGAAGAATGAGGGAATAGTGTCTTGTTTTTGGCTGAGCTGTACGTGCCCTGTGAAGCAAGGATTTCAGTCTCAAGAGGTGTTTATCATGTATGATTTATGAACATCAGCATTAATTTAGTAGATGAAATGTCAATCTGCATAGAAAGAAACATCTACATTTTGTTTCCAGACACTGAATTTCTAATACTATTGCTAGTGATTACACTGAATACTGCTCTGGTCATTGTGTGTAGCTGGGTTTGGATGGGACTGCAATATAATCTGCACCTTTGGTAGATAAAAGTTATATGCAGGTCCTGGGGGCAAATAAAGGAATTGCCTTTTTTTAACAGAGCCTAGAAAAGCCAGTATGGAACAATACACATGATTACAAACAGCTGCTCCTGCCAATTGCCTTCTCAAAGGCAATCAGCACAACTGGAGTGGGCTGCAGGCTGTGTGCAGTTACCTGAGCAGAGCCTGGTGCTTTCCTCAGATGCCTGTTACAGAGAGAGGAGGCTGAAACAAGGCACTCCTGGGCAGTGGGGAGGTCAATGCTTCAGCGAAGGCTGCGTTTCAAGTAAGTATGGAATTCAGAACTACACTATGGGGTGAAGTTTTCTGCCAAAGAGAAATTCCTGCAACTTCCCCATCTTCACCATTCCCCAAATAAATTGGGAATGAGGTGGTTTCATTTAACAGAACTTATCTGGTCCCAGGGTTGGTCCCTATTGTGTGATTCTATAATTCTATTTTTGGCAGAGGCTGTAGGGTGGCAATTGTTGTCAGACCTATGATTGTTCTGCAGGAGAAGTGGAAAAGCTGGTAGCCCTGGTCTGCCCTGGATCTTGGGGTCAGCCAGAGTGTCCTGAGGTTTCTGTGCTTCCCTGAGGGGAGGCCAAGCTCTAGCAAGGCTTTCAGTATTTAAGTTTGCAAGACAAGTGCCTTTTGAGAGCGCAGATCCAGGTGCGAGTTCTTGCGGTTTCCAGGCTTTCTGCTGAACAGCTATAACTCAGGGATGAGTGGGAGGCAGCAGGGAAGCTGCAGAGCTGCTGATGTCCCCATGCAGACCTGCATGGGTGAGGCAGAGCCTGAGAGGCTGCATTTCCTCACCTGCACAGGCAGCCAGGTGAGCGGGGAGAAAGCCGGGAAAGGATTGACTGGTTCCTAAGAAGTTTCTTCAGAAATGCTGGTATTAAAATACTGGTGTTTATGGTTCCAGTGTTACATGTATCAAGGCATGGAAAAGTCTCTGACCAAGCCTTTGGGTTGAAATGCAATTAAAGAAAAAAAAGCAAAAAGGGGAATGGGGAGAGGATAGAGGAGCAAGAAAAGAACAGCTCTTGCTGCAGCCCCAGTGAGGACTGTGCCTGCTGAGTATGGGATCTGCTCGTAGTAAGAATAACAAGTGCTGGCTGGGTTACGTAAGGGCTGGGACTGATGAGACAGGCACTGTTACGCTGGCTCTCTGCCTGACTTCCTATTCCAGCATTCAGGGACTGCCCAGGGAGTACTCTTGGGCCCTCCGAGGTGGATTTTTCTTTCGTTGCAGGTGTGCCCTTTGTTCACCCCAAAGCCTGATGCAGTTCTGTGTTGCTTTCTGAGGAGTCATAGGTATGCTTTTGAAGCATCCACCTGCAGCCACGTGCTGAGGTGTTTGGAGCTCATGATGCTTTTTGCCATTTGGGAAGGTCTCAGAAAGGAGCCGTCTCTTTTCCTGGTGCTGAGATGTGCTGGTTGTGTTTCTGCCTTTCTAAGAACTCGTGTGGTATAACTCTGGACAGGCTGAATCAGTGCCGTGATAGGGAACTGAGATTTCCATTTATGAGCTGTTAACTTTCTAGGTCAACCTCATGGTGGGAAGGGTGGAACTGACTCCCAGACTGCACACAGGGGAGGAATATTGGGCCAGGATAGACTGAAGGTGAATCTGGAAAAGGAGTTTCATCCCACAGAACACTGTGAGGTTGATGGGCAGGACTTATCCTGGCATCAGCAGTGCCAAGGCACCGAGCACTTGTGGTGTTGTGGTGCATAAACACATAAACTGCCTGGGGATGGGATTAGTGTGATCAGAGCTGGACTGGAGGGAGATTTGCAAATTGCAGAACGCAGTGCTCCTTCCTGGGCTTCACAGAGGAAATGGGATGTGAATTTGCTTAGGTTATCTTCAAACATTTTTCCTAGCTTTTAAAATTATGTGGTTTTATTTGAATTTTATGCACGTTTAAATGTGATGTTGTGCATAATTCAAAACTTCACATGTCCTGGTCTGTTTTTTAAACAGCACAGTGCTCATGCAAATTTATCTACCCCTTGAAGTCTGGTAAGAGCTCTGTTATGATAATTAGTACTTAGATTTGCTTTTTTCTTTTATGTCCACAAGCCTCAAATGTACATGTTACTTATTGCATCTTTGCCATCTTTGTCATGGAGAAAAGGATAATTCTGCCAAAGCCAGAGTCTATAAAGGAGGGTGAGAGACATACATTTGAGTAGTAGCCACAGAGAGAATTTCATTTTCATTATTTTACAGGATGTAAATTACACAAAATAAGGGCGCCTGCAATTATTCAAAATTTCAGCTAAGGCCTGAAATAATTTTAATGTACTCAGCACAGATGGAAAATCAGGGCTTGTTCCTGCTGCTTTTGAAGTTAATGGATGTTTTGTGATTGACTTTTAATGAGAGTAGGATCCAAACCACAGTTATTAAATTGTAAGCCCTGTGTTGCCTGGTGACAATCAGAAAACCTGCATTTGCCTAGCAGAGCAATTAATCTTGGTGAAAATGAAAAAGCACACCCCAAAACTCTCTGTATAGAGTAAGATCAGCTCAGCACACATGAGACTGAAAATGTAAATGCTTGTCACAAAAAATATGAAAATGATTACTCACCTTAATGATTTCAGTATCTCCAGAATCCAAAGAATGCAGAAAGAAGAGCATCTTACTCCAGTATTTTTAGTGTAAAAGGAACACTAAAGTGAAAGATTAAATGCATCCCTAAAACAGCAGGCAAGAACACCAACCTGAACGAGAGAGAGGTGGTACTTCATGGCTGCTGTAAACCTTTTACTCTCCAGAGTGCAAGACTCATGAGTGATAAAGCTGTGAATGATGTAGAACTTTGTACAGTTCCTGTACAAAGTGCTGCTAGCATTTACTGTTTCTTTTTGTCTTTTAAAAAAATTTGTTTTGTTTTTATTTTATTAAGGAGAGTTCCTATTTGCACCCTGAAAGGCGTCATCCAAATGAATATCAGACGTGTCCAAATCTGACACCTTGTTTTCATCCCTTCCTTCATGTCTAGCTCCAGCTCAATGCAATAAATCACCCTAAATATTTTTTCTTCATTAGTGAATTAGTTCTTCAGCTGTTTGTAGCCTTGCAGCTGCCTCTTTACGTGCTATTAAACCAAACTACAAATATTTCACTCTTTCCTATTAAATTAGTCCTTTTGCTGTTCTCATGACTCATTTCTGTTCCTATGTGAATTGCACATCTTGGATCCTGTTTGGAGCCAAGTGGTTGTTCACCCGGGTGTAGCTGTGTCTGGTTTGGTAAGAGAAGTGGCATAGCCATAATTTCAGTCTTTAAATGTCTCATAAATCCAGGAAGAACTACAAAAACCACTTGTGCATCTGTCTGTCCTGGTTTCAAGGTCTCTAGAGGCTTTTACACCTATTTGTTTTTGCTGGGATGACTCTGAGACCGGTAAAATATGAATTATTTTGTGCAGAGGAATCTGGGTTTTTGTGTTGGGTTTGATCACATCTCTGTGTGAGTCTCCAGGGGCCAGCAAACATCACCACCTTTTCAGCACTGAGAAATCTCATTCTCTGAGACAGGTGCAGTTTTCTTGCTTCCCCCGAGTCGAGAGCCAGCTTGTGGTACACCCATGTCAGGCTCTGACATCACATGTGGGAAGCCTCAGTTGGTTTTGGGGAAGGACAGAGCGGTGGTGGGAGGCTGTTGAGGTTGCTCGCTTAATCCGTGGGAAGCTGTTTTCAGACTTCCGTTTCTTTCCTTGGTGGAGTGAATTAGTAACTGACTCTGAAGCTGGGCACTGGGTGGGCCACATCTGCCTGGATGGGGCACAGCTGCCTCAGTGGCCACAGTCAGAGGGAAGAGGTTTGCCCCTTACTAGTCCAGGGCCTTCCCTTCCCACGTGGAGAAGCAGCAATACACTGAGAGAAGGCCAAAGGTGTGGGCATACCTGATGACAGCAAAGTGACGCTCACTAGAAAATGGGGACATCTCTCTTACAGGATTTCCAGGCACCTGGGACCTTTCTGAAATTTGCAAAAGCAGAAAGCTGAAGATTGGGAACCTGAAATGCCATCAAATTGAAATCTGGAAAGATCTATTCTTTATGGCTGTGATATGGGAAAACTCTTGTTCCTGATTTAAAGCATGTGGGACAAATTGTGCTTAGATTTAAGCATATGTTCGAGCTTTTTCTTGGCTTTAACCCTGTTAGCTCACCAAGACACTGATCATGCATCTGTAGAACTTTTTGACATGACAGAGTGAGCTCAGACATTAATGTTATGGTTTCCAGGACTTCATTAACAGTTTAAATGTATTATTTAGGATTCCTGTAAAATCACTGTTTCGAATGGGTTAGAAAATAGAGATGTTACTTTCATAGAAATGTTATTTTTTTAAATAAAACAAACTTATTCTGTAATTTATAAATTATATACACACACTATGAAAAGTTTGATATATTTGCAGCACAGATAAGGAATCTATTGAATGAATTTTTTAAAATTTTGTTTTGTAGAATAGATCAGAACGCAAGCATTTCACCAAAAGAAGCAACTGATCAATTTAACACCTTAAATGAGGTAAGCTTAACCAAAAGCTGAAATGTGATGTTATAAATTTTGAATTTGGTTTTTGTTAATTTTCAGGTCTTGGAATAATGTAATTGTTTAATAATCCTAGGTTAGCTTTTTAATGAATCACTGTAGTCATATTTTTGGAGAAAAGCTTAAAAATATGATATGAGACTACTAGAATTGTTTAAAAGCTGGAAGCAAGAGATTTAAAAAAAATTTTAAGCCAACTTTAAGCTGCTTTTTGTTTGTGCTAAGAAAAGAATCGAACAGTATTGACTGAGTGGAATGACGTCTTTGAAGAATGTTTGATTTTTTTCCTCATATTACAGCTCAAAGGGGTTTATCCATTAAATATGTTTTGTTTAAAAACAAGGAGTTCTCAAGGTTGCTACATCCTGCATAAATAAACTGTGAACAGTACAAGGGAGGCTAAAAGGTGCTCAGGTTGTAAGATGGAAGGCGGGGAGAGCTGAAGAGGGCAAGCAAGGGAAGCCAAATAACACCTGAGACACTTGAAACAAGCTGCTTTCAGAGGGATTGTGCCAGGAGCACAGTGTGAGTGAAGCACAGAAAAGCTGTTTGTGTGATCATGTGCAACACTGGATGAGCCTGGGCGAGGTCCTCACACTCAGCAATATCCTGGGAGGGGCAGGGGGTAAAGCCAAGCTTTGCAGTTATGCAAAGTGGGAAACTCTATAAAGCATCTCCCCACACCTGGGGGATCTGCACCCCAGCACAGAGCCCATTCACACTGCAAGGGCAGTGGAGGACACGGGACTTGCACAGGGAGCAGCTGGGATTTTTAGTGTAGGCCAAGACAATACAACAGCAGAAGCAGTGGGAGAAGAAAACTGGGTGAAGAGAAACCCATTCCTGACAGACCCTGGAAAAGAAAGCTTTGTTTCCATGATGAGCCAGAAAGCATCTATGTCTATTAATAGATGCCTGACTTTCATTAGGGGAAGACCACAATGCATCCTTTTAAAGGACTTCAGACCTAATCTTCTCCTTGCAATGAATTGTTTCCTCTGCATTTGTGTCACTGTTGTGCAGCTCACTGTAGAAAATCTCAGTGCTGACAAGCAGGGCACATTCAGTGACAGGGAGTACACTCGGCCTCTGCCGAGCCACCTCGGGCCCTGGGAGAAATCATGAAATTATTTCTTTTGAGAAGCCCCACTGCAAATATTCACTGAAGCTTCCGCTTGAAAGCGTCCATTTAAAGTCCTTGCAAAGGATTCCTGAAAGGCTAAGAAAAAATATTGTGACAAATTAATCAGTGTAAAATATTAAAACCGATGATTAGATCAGAAATTAAAATAAATTGTTAATAACCAATGAGGAATGAATAAGAGTTACAGCCTGGTACTTTCTTTTGCAAAATCTTAGATTTTGTTGTATTTCAGGTCTACTGAAAACCCAAATGAACCCGTGTTGTAAGAAAATAAATTCTCTTTCTGGAGTAAAGAAAATGCTGTCTCTCTTCACTGCTCACCCGTGGCATTATGCAGACCCAGGGCATATCTTGTTCTATCTTATTGTTGCTTGTTTGTTGCCCATAAAGGAAGTTCTGAATTGAAAATGTCATATGCCTCAAGGCACAAATATTGCCTTAACAGATACTGCAGAGATTTATTTATGTTCGCATAAAATGTGCCTATCTTATTTTAACCTGGACTCTCAGATTAAAAAGCTGTTCCAATGTGACATATAAAAGCATTAATTTCCTTAGAGTGAAAAATCTGAACAGGTTGAAATTTGCTCAGTTTCTTTCCAATATGAATCACTTTAAAGGCTATTAAATGCTGAAAGCTTGGATTATTCTCCTTCTCTGCCCCAGCCAATTTCATAAATCCAGTAAATCCATCAATAAACTATAATGGAATAGCTGCCTTCCTGTCTGGGAGGCACAGGAGCAGGCCCAAGGGCAGGGTGCAGGCATCCTTTTTGTTCAGGAACACCGTGTGTGGGTCAGGGTGATATCCGTTTATGCGGAAAGCACCAAGCCCCGGCTTTGCTCCTCATCCCTGCTGCCAGCCTCCTGCCTGAGAGTGGGCAGAGCCCAAGGCTGGGGCACACCTTGGCCTTTTCCCTTTCCCTCAGTTCTTAAATTTATCAAACCTTTGGATGTCCACAAGGATGAAACAAAGGATGCTGATAATAGCAGTGCTTTATCAGGGAAATGAATTCCTTCTAAGGGCAGAGGGTCTCATTTGTCACATTGTCTCCTGCCAGGCTGTAGCCTCCTGGACATGCTGACCAACACATCCAAAGCACTGATCCTGCTGGCCATGGCCCCATGCCACATCAGGGTACTGCCTCTCAGTGCCACAGCATTTTGGTGATGAACTGGGAGAATTTGTTCTTTCAGTGTCCCATACTCCAGGGGGATTTAACAGTGTGTGCCATTCATCTCTAGATGTAAGAGATTATCTGTTATCTCAGTAATTCCTTGCCTCTTCATTATCAATAATCACTGGTTGGAAGGAGCCATGGTCAGTGGAGTCCAGGCTCAGCTGTTTGTAGAGAAGATGTCTCTACTACAGGCTGAGCTTCCTCTGGGAGTGGCAGTCCTTTTGTACTCTGCTTTCTTGAGCAGCCAAGGGTATGACACTTCAGTGACTGTATTTTCTTAAAGCACTATCAAAAATAAAAAACAGGTGAGAAGGACCACACTGTTTCTCTTCCTGTCTCCCTCCAACTTCCTATAAATATCTTTATTTTACCATTATTTTGAATAATGTACAGTGCTTTTTCTCTAGTGGAATTGGCTTAGCTCAAGATCTTTGAATTCTCAGTTGCTCTAAGAGGACATGAGAAGAGATAAGAAACTTTTGTTCAAGACAATTATAATTGCTTCTTTTTCAAACTTTCAGGATACTCTTCTTAAGAGACAACAATATGGTTATTTTCCCAAGACAATTTCAGGACCCATTTCAGATATTGATATGTCCTTTCATTTGCATTATCACTGATACAGAATGCCATAGCTTAAATTACTTCAGTTATACTGGATTTCCATGTAGGCGCTTTCTCAAGTTGATGATGGTGCCCACCATGGCCTAACTTTTCCCTCTGCATATTTCAGCTGTCTGCACTGGCTTCTAACAGGTTTAGCAACTTTTTTTGACCAGCCCCGAGCAGAGGTGGCCCAGGCAGGCCCCGGGGACAAGTCTGGCCATGGGAGAGTTGTGAGCAGCATGGGCACAGGCTGGTTCTGCCCCGGTGCAGATGTGCTGGCCTTGTGTTTGGCCTTTGCTCTAGGCTGTGTCTCCTGCCGTGTTTTCCTGTAAATCTGTGGTGACTTTTCCTGGATAGCGCAGTGTGGTAGTGCCCTAACACTCTGCTGTGGTTTAGGAGTAAGATGGGGCTGGTGGCACGCTCCAGATTCATCATCTCCCTGGTAACATCAGAACGATCAAAGCTACTTAGTGTTTTTCTCTCTACATTAAATCCCTGTCAAGGGCACACTCGTGAAAATAGATACGGTATTTCTATTATTATTATTATTATTATATGATTTTCTTTTAGTGTTTTGGCAGTGGCTGGAAATTTGCCATCCACCCACCTTCCCCAGATGGGTGAAAAATATCATTTAGAGCAACTGAATATAAACCAGCTGGTGAATTACAGCATAAGCATTGCTGAAGTAATGTTTAACAATGTAGTCTGTGAGAATGCTTTTACACTGATCTTCCCATAAATATTAATGTATCATAAGGAATAGTGATGCCAAGTGAATGTATTTTCTTGAAATGGGATTTTTCTTGTCAAATGCTTGAAGTAACAGTCCATGAAGGTTAAGTTCTTTTGTCAGACATTCAGTTATGTTTTCCTTATTGGCAAATTCTTACGGTTTGTCATCTGTGTTCTCCCTAATTTTCATCAGCTGTTCTCATGGTAAGGTCCAGGCTGGGATCAGAGTCCTCACTGATTTGTAACTGGTATAGTCATCATTTGCTGGATTCCATTAATGACTGTAAAATTCTGAATTCTGCCTGTGATAATTCCACAGCCACTTTGTTTGGGTTCAGCTGGGATGAGAGACAGTGGGAAATGAGGCCTACCCAAAACAGTGCCAAGTGTACGATACAAGTCAGTACTTTTCGCTTGACAAGGAAATTCACTGCCACCTGAAAGCTTTTAGGGGCGAGAAGGTTTCCTAAATTCTCCTGAATTCTATGAAAGGAACAAAAGGATAAAGGCAGAAAGTCTTCCCTGCTGTTCTCAGAAAAACTAGGTTCTTTTTCTTTTTTTTTAACCTAAAGTTATCCTTGGGTTTATAAAAGGAGTGCCTTACAACAAATATAATGCAAAGATGTATTAAACTACTCATTGCATAGGAATATATTGTTACACAAAGGAAATCAGACCAATTAATGAATTTATTTTTCATTAAATGAATCAATACATTTGTTTCAGGTATTTGACAGAGTAGGGAAAGGAGTTTTCAGGGTATAAATTTGAGGAATTTTTTTTCTCTTGCAACGCAGATTATTTTCTTCGGAAAATGCCCTTCATAAATCTGTACCACTAGAGTGACTTAATGTTATACGTACATTCTCTGAGTGCCAGCTGTGTGGTTATTAGGACAGCCTTATGTGGTTTTGTTTTATGTTTTAAGCTGCATTTCCCTTGAGATGGGGGAGCTGAATGTGTGGGGCGTGGGGCGTGACTCATTTTGCTCAGTCAGATGGTGATCAGGGCTTTCACAGCATTTACATCACAGCGAGATGCTTGTGTCAGATCGTGCAGCTCAGTACTGCATGCAGCATTGAAAATTCAAATCAGAGATGGACCATGCGTGGCACAGAGGCTGGAAGGGATGTGACAGATAAGCGTCCCTGTCACTGATCCGCCTGCAGCTGGTGACAACGATGTGTTGATTTCACCTTTGCAGCAGATCACAACCGATCCGCTGCCCTATAGAACCGGCAGCAGCCTACATAAAAGCGGTGTCTACATAATGAAGTATCTCTAAAACAGCCAATTAAAGAAATCTCTCTCCCAAGAATCCCATGAGTGAGCGTGTTCTCAGTAACTCTTTGTTCACTGCTGTGTGCTGCACTCACAGGCTGGAGAGGCAGATTTGATTTTTTATGAATGGTAAATGGGGAGGGACATAATGTCATCAGATCGTGATGTCAGCCCAATGAATGAAATACTTCCCTAATGTATTGCTTCAAGCCCAAGAAGAGGGACACCATCTCAGTTTGGCTTCCTAGAATAAATCGTCTTTTGCTGACAAAGTCATCTTTCCCACGTGCCATGAATAATCCATGTAAACTGGGACTTAAATAACCAGGAGTGAAGAAACTCGTGGAATAGTGCACGTTTGTTCTCCCCACGTTCTCCCGGAGCTGGCAGTGGAACACCCCTTTGCAGGCGCTGCCGATGGGCTCCGGGAGTTGAAGAGCAATTGCTGATCCCTGTTGTTCTCTACCCAGCCCAATGTTCTGCTTTTGTCTGCAGAATTCTTTGTTGAAGCTGCAAGCCCTGGAAACCGATCTGTGCTCTGCGTTTCTGCCAGCCCAGGAGGAAACTCCCCAGCTGCCGGCACCCAAGGACACAGCCTCTTCTCCAGCCCAGAGCAGTGTGCAAGCTGATGGGGCCAGTTGTGGAGGTAAGCGAGCGTGCCATGATGTGTTCTCATTTGCAATTATAAAAAAGCCGTGTGACTTGCACTTTAAAATCAGACTTGCAGCCCTCTGGGAAACAGTGCAGAGCTAATGCAAAGCACCATTTCCTCCTGCAAATGCTGTGTAATGTGAAAAGGGGTGATACCTGTTAAAATAATGGAAATTAATGGCTGTAACCCTCTGATTTTCTGAGAGGGAATTTTCCTTTTCAGACAGGTTTTAAGAATCCCAATTCCTTTATTTTTAGTTTTAATCTGTTATTTTATCCCAAGTAAATTTACGCTCTTTACTTCCTATGTCTGTATTGTGTGAGATCACCTGCCATATCATGTAATTCTATTTTTGTCATTCTTTTTGTCAGAGCAATATCACTTCATTTCTCCTATTATTGATTTTAATTTAATGCATCAGCAGAGAGATAGCGAAGGTGAGTTTTACAGCATGTGGATTTTAATCATTCATGATCCTGTATTATTACCCAGCTGGGCAAACTGTGGTGTGTTATCTCTCCGTCTTCCCTCAGTATGGAAATAAATAGCCCTAAGGCTCAGCACTATTTTTGTCAGTTCATAGCTTGTAGTCTGAGGGCTGGCAGAGTCGTGATGCTCAATAGAAGAGGAGTCACTGCTAGTGAAAAATAGGTCAAAGGCAGTATGACTAATGCATCTCACAGACAAGTGACATGAATACACAAATACCTAAATCGTGCACCACGTATGGTTCAAATGAAGGCAGGTAGGTCAGTAATCCCTTCGCAATCGATGTTTCAGATCAGAATAAACGTTCTTCTGGGTTCAGAAGAACTTATTTTAGGAGCTGCTTGCTCAGCATTTTTGGCAAGAAATATCATTAAGTTATTTATTAAAAAAAATAAAAATCTCACAAATGATAGTGTTCTGCTTAAAAAATTCCAAAGTTTGAGGTTGGTACTGCAAAATTAAAGAACAATGTGTGTAGAAGTCAGATTATTATAAAGATGAAGGAATGTAAAAATGCTAAATGTCCTGGCTTTTAATTTAAAAAAAGAGAATGCTTTAGTCCAGCCAGGCAAATACCTTAATAGCTCTTGGATACGGGTGTGGAGCCCGGACTGGGGCTAACCTTGGTGTGGGGCTGAAGCAGAGACAAGTCTCATTTGTGTGCTGCATAGGCAGAGACATTCTGCAGCTCATCCAAAATCTGCACTGACTCCTTTCCTTTGTGGCAGGGTGGGGTTTTCCTCCTTTCCCAGTAGTTTGCTGCATTATTTTTTTCTGGTGGTTTCACAGGTCATTGTTAGGATGGTTCCTAATTGTTCCCCTGGCTTACTTTTTGCTGTTTTGATTAGATTTTCTTTTTATTCATGCTGGTAGTGACCCCTGCTTCCAATGCCCTCTCTACTCCCATTTCCCCTCTGCAGCCACATGGGGAAATGTTGCATGATGTAGCATTTCTCTCACGCAGTTTCAGAGCATGCTCTGCCACTCCAGCAGTCCAAACTCGTGCTTTAGTTAAAACTTATCTATTTAATGGGTTTTAATGTGCCCTCATTCCTGCTAACATCTGCTTTGTGGTTTGTGGCATTTTTAGTAACTTGCCATTTTGCACAGACAGAGCTGGTCCTAATTCTGTCTCTTAAATTACTACTGAAATCTTCTGATGCATGGAGCAGTCACACAGGACTATTGGCTGTTTGAGCTCCACCTTGGATGGAAGGCCAGGGATTTGTTCCAGGCTGGGAAGAGAGTTTCTAGAGGACGTGCCATATATGCTCCATCTCTAGTTACCAGCCTTTCCTCAGTGAATCAGACAAAACAAACACAATTCTTTCGTTTGCCTCACAGTCAACAAAAATTAGAGAAGTGTACATCATATGCATTGAGAATGAAGACAGAACAGCCCAGTAAGATGTCAGGGTGCTTCAGGATGCAGATTTTAAGGGGGTGAACAGTAATTTACCTCTGAGCAAAGTCAGCAATTTCCAGTTTACTTTTGAATATGTGAAAACTGAATTAGAGTTGCCAAAGTGAGATCATAAAGAGTTGTGAGGGGTACCTAAGCTAGTTTGTAAAAGGGTAAATATAGAAAAGTAGGGTGTGATTTCTGTAACTTTTGGATATGAGATTCCATCAAATATGTGCCTTCAGCAGTGAGCAGCTGAACCTAACTACAGGAAGTTCTAAATTACTTTTAAATTAAAAATCCTGATAGAGATATTCACAGATGTAATGTGTTGAGGGCTGAACACACTGTATCTGCATATTATTTTCTCTGTACGAGAGATTTGTGTGTATTATTGTTTTACTTGAAGAATATGACAGGCATAAACACAGACTTGTACCACAGGACTCGTTCTCATACGAAGTCCACCTGCTGAACCACGCTGCAGATCATCAGATACTAGAAGCTGGCTTTAATTCCTGTGGTGTTCTCCTGTCAGTACTAAGCTGGATGGAGTACATGAGATGGAATAGATGCTAAGGGAAAACTCAGTGGCTTGGGTAGAGGTGGCTTTAATTTCCAGTTTTGGCAAAAATAGAGGCTAAAATTAGACCAGACACATGAAGACAGGTAGAAGTTTGGTCAGTTCATGGGCTGCTCTTAGGATAATGTTTAGTGTCGTGTTTGGGATCTACACAGAACTGGAATCAGGATGATGGCTTTAAGTGTTAATTAAAAATGGGGTTTGTTAAAACTTGTCATCACCCTGAGATGTCCCACTATTACAGTAATTGTGCCACTGAAATGAATCAGTCTGAATTATTTGCTGACCACTTCTAACCATTAGGTAGTAAATTAGTGTACTTCTGGTAGGGTTGGAACTAAACCCGTTCTTGGGCCATACCAAAGTTGCACCAGTGTTCAAGCCTTGCAGAGCGTGCTGTCAGAAGGCCCTGGTGCCAAGGAAATGGAAGTGCCCTGACCTTTGGGAAACATTCCCAAATTATATATCATGCAGGTTGTCTCCCTTTTGTTTGCTGGCAGGATAAAAGAACCTCCTTGAACTTTGTGCTTGGTTTTACACTGGAGCTGCACCAGCCAGTACTTGTCCTTTGCATTTAACTTCCAGGAGTGCTAAGTCTTGAGTGTGTGCATTTCTTCCATTTCTGAGACTGGGCTGGGCCTATAAAATTGCCTTGTTGTAGATGTGAGGGGGAGCAAATGTCTGTGACCACGTGGTTTATCAGTGGTACAGGCTGTCTCCTGCAAGAAGGGCATTTCTAGGAAATCAGAGTTCAAATGCTGTAAAGTTATTTCCTTCACCTACCACACACAGACTGCCTGATCCTTTTATCACATCGTTTTCCTTTCACAGTGAGGGCACTGTTACTTAATATGACTACAGAAGAATTTATTCCTTGTAGTAATAGAACATGAAAAACTCTGCAGCTGTTCTTAGTCAACCTATTTCACAGTGATTACGTGTTTCTTGAAATTCAAAGATGGTGAAATTAAAGCAAGGGAAGCCAGATTTTTCTCTTTGACAATACTGTTCTTCAGAAAAAAACAATCCAGCAACAACAACAGATCAAAACCCAACCAAAAGTATTAATTTTTAAAAATCTTACCGGGTAAGGAAAGAGTAGTTTCCAAAAAGAGAGTACACTTTTATTTGCAGAACATCAATTATTCCAGCCATTGTCACTCCCAGGACCCATGAGTGCTCTACCCCTGCTTCTCCCAGGTGCATTCCTGAGGTCTCTCTGTGGGAGGATTTGAATCTCATAAAAGATTTAGGAGATTTGGGTGTTGCTCTGGTACCTTGGAGAGCTGAATTTGACCTACAGAGTATGAAGTACTCAGAGGAAGGATGCAAGTTTAAAATTAATATTCAACTACATTGTCTCATTGTGAAAATGCTTAACATAATTATAATTGATGATGATGTTAAGAGTAGATGAGCTTATAAATACAAGAGTCACATGTAACTTTTGCTTGACAGACTAAACTGTGATTATACAATAGGATTTTTTTGTTTTCTGTAAAGCAAAAGCAGTTGGATAGTGCCCAATAAAATTATATTTAAGCCATCATAACAACTATTTTTCAGCTAAATATGGGGTTTTTTGTTGCCATTCAGAGCTGTTTTTTCCCTACTGTCCAGTGCAGCAATAGAGATTTGCAGTTTTGGTATCTGTTGGGAAGAGGACAAATGAAATGTACTAAAAGGTTCCATTAAAATCCTAAAAGAAATACTCAGCATGTGAATGTCACGTCCCATGTGGAAAGGAGAAAATCAATAGAAAGTGAAGGTGAAAGAACTTACCTAAACCTGACAGTTCTTCTGTGAAAGACATGTACAGTTGTTTTTCTGTGAAGTTTCAGACTTCCATTGAATAAAAAGATTCTGTGAAATGTATTAGAATGCATGACATGTGGCAAATATAATGCTGGTTAGAATTGACACACATGCTGCCTGGAAATGAGAAATAATAGATATTAAATTAAAAGGCTGTATATATGAATGGGTCTAGAAAAAAAATAACCTAGCTGGTGTAAAATATCTGTACTGTGGAAACTGCTGTAGGGGAACCTGAGTCAGAGCACAAACTTTGCTTTAAAAAAGCAAGAGACAGAACTTTTGGAAAAGAACTTTTATGAGGTTGTGGAGTTTCTCCCTAGAAAGTATAATCCGTTTTAAATCCCAATCATCTGATAGCAAAAATATTGATTAGGTTAGATCATCCTCATCCATTTCAACTACTGAGGGTGAGGAAGAAGATTCAATGAATATTCCCTTCAATGTGTTCAGGTACAGCACAGTGAAGATGAACCCCTGTTGTTCCCTGAGGTAGGCACTGTAATGTGCCCTTTTTGTTCACGTTACCCATAAACAGAACCGGTCTGATGAAGTTCATCAATTCCTACTTTTTCTAGCTTGACCATCACTATGAAACAAATGTTACCTTTGAAGCACCTGAGGTGAGGTTTGCATTTGCAGTTCAAGACATTGTTAACACAAGCACGACTCCTTCAAGGAGCAGCCAGTGCCCATGACATCGAGTAAATAAATTGAATATTAGTGGTGGTGGTTTTTATTTTCTTACCTTGTGTTCTTTGAGCCGAGAGTCTGTTACTGCAAACCTGAACAAAATCCTGCAGGATGCTGCAAGCAGCCCTGGAGGTTCTTAGCACCAGGACATATTATATTTTTGACCTTCCTTTCTCTTCACCAAGGGAGTAAATGGTAAATCACAAAATTAAACTTATTGTGGACACTCATCGTCTTCTTCAGGAATGTGGCTTTCACAAGCACACAGATCTATGAAAATATAAGTAATGCTTCTATTCTGGGAAATTCTCCATCTTTACTTCATAGTTTATAAATACACCCATCCACCTCCTCCTGTGGAACTCAAAAAGGATTTATGCTAAGCCAGTGACAGTACTTCTATTTTCTCATCCTCAGTGCTATGTCCACCCTGCATGCGACACTTTGCTGATCTGTTTGCTGTTCACTTTGAATACTTATGCTTGGAGTACTTCTGTAAGGACAGATTTTTGTTGACCTAGGTAGCTCAACCCCATGTGAGTGTGACCCTCAGTCCACACTAATTTATACTTTCTTTCTAGAGCCAGTGCCAGCCCACAGGGACTGGCAGAATGACATGGAGAGCAGCCCACAGGAGCATCACTCCCTAGGGACCAGCCGACTGCTGTATCACATCACAGATGGAGACAATCCTCTCTTGTCACCACGCTGCTCTATCTTTAGCCAAAGCCAGAGATTTAATCTAGACACAGAGTCTGCCCCTTCTCCACCAAGTGCTCAACCTTTCATGATGTAAGAAATTCTATTTTAATTCTTATGTATTTTTAAACCTTTTTCTGCAATCCACAACCTTTGACCCTACGTGGGGTTTTTTTAGTCATTGTTGTGTCATAAAAAGGAAATTTTCATATTGTGGCATATTTTGACACAGGTAATTTGCAACACCAGAAATAGGAACTAGCATTTCCTCAGTCGTAACGGTGTACAATATTGTTCAAAGTCTTTGTTAACTATAGTTAGCAAGGACAGTTTTAAATGTTTGTTAGTAATTAGTACGATGAGTGAACAGAAGATAGAGAAGGCTATCAAGGTACAATACTGAAAAATTCAGCTGTAATTGAACTATAGCTTGAGTCACTGATGAGAGGTGACCGTGTCATAAAGTGTCTGAACAGTCCATGTGATTTCCAGAAACCAAGATGTGAGTTTCAGACATAAACCAAACTTCCTTAGAAGCTTATATACAGAGCTTTAGCTTCAGCTGCATATGGATAATAATCAGCTCTATTGACTTACAACTGTAAATAATCAGAAACTAAACTGTCTTCAAAACGATGTTTATTCCCAGTAATGAAAAACTCCCTGAGCTTGCTTTTACAAATCACGTCACCACAGTCTCCTGCCATACTTGGAGGATTTGTGAATAACGCTGTTGGTGTTCAATGTAAATACTGGATCAGGCTTTTGCCTACTAGATTAATTTTTTGAAATATATTCAGAGATCCCAAATTTAATTTAAAAAAAGAGAAAATGAAAGACAGATAGTGAACCCATTAGAATACCCTAGGGGTACCTTCAAGCAAAAGCAATTATTTTATGCTTACTTTATAATCTAAAAGAATAGAATAGCCATGAATTCTGAAGTGCAAACTAAGTGTTAAGTGTGGCTGAAAACAAGGCATGGTCCATTACAGCCATCTCTTAGATCCCACTGCTCTGTTTTTGGCTTTTGCAGGCCAAGAAGTTCTTCTAGATGTAGCTGTGAAGACTGCAAAGAACCACAGACAGTAACACAACTTACCAAGCATCTTCAGAGCCTCAAGAGAAAAATTAGGAAGTATGAAGAAAAGTTTGAGCAAGAAAAAAAATATCTGGTAAGACAACAACTGAAGAAGGAAAGACTCCAAGAGGGAGGGCAAGGATCCCAGTGTATTTAAACTTATTCAAAACAATGTGAGATAGGGTATTTCTGGTAAAATGAAATAGGAAAAACTTCAATGAGGGAATAACTTTTCAGCATCTTTCAGTGTATGCAGTAGTTCTGAGACTCTAATTTACATTTTCTTTGGATTACTTTTGTTGCAAAATACCCATCTTTGAGAAGTGTGAATCAGTGAAACACGGCTGACAGGCTTGTGAAATAAAATGGTGCAAAAGATGAAAAGCAACTTATTTGCTTTGTAGGAGTCATTTGCCTAGAAACTTGTTCTGCTGTGCATATTCCTTCATTCAGGCAGACTCCTGTAAACCTCCAAAATCTGGGGCTCAGTAGAAGCTGACAGCAAAAATCAGAGAAATAAAATGTGTGGGGGTTGTTTGAGGTCAGTGGTGAGTGCTGTGCTGGGAATTGTGCAGTATAAGAATCAAAACATGCCTGATGCTCAGGATGTGTACAACATGAAACAGAGAAGTTTGTGACATTTTCTGACTATATTAAAATTAAGCAGATGATATATTACCTTGTAATCCCATTAATGACTGAAAACTTAAAACTGTGAACTCTATGGCCCTGTGGCCGTCATACGCTCCTAGGAGCACAATTTCATAGCTAAACAACCCTCAAACCATGGCCAGAAAAGAAATTATTTCAGAAGTTTGATTTTGCAAAACTGCTTTGCCATTTTAATTATCTGAGTTTTGAAGATTTAGTGTAAATTCATTTTAATTTGGATGCAATTTCTAAATGCAAAAAAACCCCGCTATACAAAGCCTTTGTTGTTTGTTTCTTTTGAAATCACTCTTGCACAGGATTTTTCATTTGATTAATTAAGCAGGTCAGTTGAAATTTTTAAAATGCTGTTTCCCAAGAGAATCCCTGTCTTCAAGCAAGGGCTTATTCCTGCAAGGGACATAGAGTTTCAGTTACCATCCTAGAAATCACTTAGGAACTTGACTAAAATTAGGTATTTGATCAATCCTTTTGAAGTCACCGAGATTATTTATCCAATTAGTCAGAGACTGAAACATTCATTGCTGTAGTTTTTTTGGGATCAGAGACATAACACTGAGATCCTTGTAGCACTGTGTCACAATGGGGAGAGATAAGCCATGACAAATTATTGCCATGATCAAGCCAGATGCTCTGCATGACACTGATAGAGTGCAGTCAGAACTACGGACGTTTTGTAGCACACTGGGGGTGGGGAGGGTTTTATCTGTTGGATCCTTTTACTGTCAGTTCCTTCTCTTTCTTTACATTCTTTACGTTTTCCTTTGCGTTCAGCCTTCGCACGGTGACAAGACTTCCAATCCTGAAGTTCTGAAGTGGATGAATGCTTTGGCCAAAGGTCGGAAGCAGCTCAAAGGTACATAATAGCCAGTTGTGTCCCTTTGCTGCTGAAGCTTTTGGAAGTGGGAGTGTACCTGGAACATTTTAAAGTCATTTTTGTAACCTCACTGCTCTGCTTATTTTTCACAGTGCGTGGCAATAAGCCTCCCAATGGCAACAAAGATACTCTGTGGTATGACTTGCCTTGATTCCTGAAAGCAGGGATTAAAGTGAGCCAGTTCAACCTTCATACCAAGGCTAGGAAGGGGAAGGGGAAAAAGCCATCATCTCTCCCTCATCACTATCAACATTCATGAAAAAGGCGATGATGTTCTGAATACTTTTATGAGTGTCTGAAACACAGAAGTTAAAAGTTTCCATGTAATAGCACAAATGTGGGTGCAAATGTTTAAGACTGAAGATACACACCTCTAAGGATTTTATTTATTTCGATCATAGAAACAGATCTTTCCTTGATATTAAATTTGGCCTTGAGGGTCAGGTTTTGCCCTTGACTGTCTGCATACCACTCCATTAACGTCTGTGGGTGGATCAAGGTGTGTTCCCTTGAGGACTCTGCAGCCAAGAGTGATCGATTTTTTTTTTAAGGCTATTTATAATTTATCTGAATGTTTTTTTTCCCCTGTTATAAATGGATTCTCACTACTAAATAAATTGTAGTATTACCTTTCATCTCTGTTCTGGATGTAGTTAATAATGTAGACATAGAGGATGTGATTGTGGTAAATAAAGAATTAGAAACTCGTCTTTCAGTAAATTTCTTCTGGAAAGTTCTCCCTTGAGTACTATCCTGTACAATTACCAGATGATGATGATGATGATGATGATGATGATGGTGATGATGATTACTATTATTATTTCCCCTTGAACTCTGTGTTGCTAATCCAGGAACAACAAATGAGAAGAAATGGCCGATCTACAAGGTTACCTTTTTGAAAATTGTATCTCTGACTCAACCATCACTTCTCCTATCCAGAGGGTCTAGCTTTCACAGATCAGCCTCACCTTCACACCCAAAATGCCTCAATCCTGTGACAGCCCTTGATTTTTATTATCCTGAATAATGGCACTGCTTTTAAGTGAAGCCAGATTCACGAGGTTCACATGACAAGTACAATTGAAATGGAAAACACTCAAATGCTTGTAGGTCCTTCTTCAAGTTTGCAAGGCCTGTCTATCCTTTCTAGAGCTATGGGTTTACTAAAAATTACTGGTTTTCCCTACAAAGCTGGCCTATATCCTCAGACTGTCACAGCTAAAAAATTATGTTACTGTTTCTGCATGGATTTCAACAAATTTAACACAGTTGGAGACATCAATCTCCTGCCTTGCCCAAGGTCCTTCACCAGACAGGCGTATGCTTGGAACAAAGTCTGGTTTTATGGGAGCTAATTCAGATTTTAATTCAATTTCCTTGTTGCTCTGTGCAGGTCCCTGGAGCTCCAGGGGCTTTGGCTGGGTGTCAAGTTAATACAGTCACACGCTTTATCACATCCAGGCAGGCTGCTGACTGGGAAGCTTCTGTCTTCTGCTGGGGTGCTCAACTGCTCTTCTGCCAAGGGAAGTCATTTAAGAAAGTGGCTGCTGCTCCTTGTGAGGACCACTTGAGCAGCCTGGCTGGCATGGCAATGTGGCCTCTGGAAGGGAGAGGGACAGCTTAAATTGGTCTAGGGAGAAAAAGATGTTACATGTTAAAGTGAAGCAGAATTACTTTCCTACATATCTGTGGTATGATAATAATTGTATGCAAGAAGCAGGAAAGTTTTGGGTTGTTTTTTCCTAGTGGTGTCAGAGGAAACTGCTTTGCAAATACTTCCCATCTATTTACTTGCCATGCAATTTGCCTTTCAGAGCTGAAACTCAGAATGTCAGAAGAGCAAAATTGTACCTCCACAGTGTCCCAAAGAAATGAGCACTGTGAAAGCAGTGGGACCTCTAAAGAGGCTGGCACACAGGAGGCCACAAGCACGGAACCAGCTCCCTCAGTGGAGGAAACCATGGATAGTGTGTTGAGACGACTGAAGGAGAAAAGGCAACACTTCAACCTTCCTGAGACTATTAAGGTATTTAAGAAGCATGGCTGTTCCCTCAGAACTCTCTCTCACCTGAGGCAGATATCGGTGTGTGGCTGGCTCAGGGTGTGCTGGGGTGTGCACATCCTCGGTCTGCTGGCACTGCAGTGCATTTTCTCTCTAGTGAGGTGGGAGCTCTAGTGCAGTTTCCTGAAGTGACTCTTTTGAGAAGAGTTGCTCAGGTGCAGAGCTGCAGAAGGCTTTTCCAAGCAGTGCTAAGCATTTTTTGCTCAGAGATGCACATGTGAAACTGCCAGGCACTGCTGGCCCCTGCCAGCAGCATGAGGTACTTGAGGCTGTGTGCCCAGAACTGCATATCCTGGTGTACTGAACACCTTGGTGGCAGCACAAGCACCTTGAGTCCACAGAACCTGTGTGCCTAAAAACAGTCCCGAAGGTATTTCGATGATAAAGGTCCCCTCTCAGCTGAGAAATGCTAAAGCCTCTGCACAGTCAGTAGCACACAGAGCTGACAGGGACAGCACAACCACCCAGACCGCTTTGCTCTCCTGATCTTGTACGTTTGTGCTGATCCTGCCTCTGCTCTTCCATGTTCTCAATTGCTCTTCTGAACGTAGGAGCAATATTCCATGAAACGTGGTTGCTTGGCTGGGCAATGAGTTTTTGCTTTAATACTAGTACATATATTAAAATTTATCTGTGCCTTCACATTCCTGGCACACTATAGGGTTCCCTAAAACAATATGTACCCCTCAAACCCCCACTTTTCAGGGGGGCTGTTTTTGCTGTCAGATGATGTTGCTGTCCTGATGCTATTACAGCCAAGCAAGACAATAAATTCTGCCCTCAAAGGTACCTAAAATCCAAATGTTGACAGTAACATTTAGACTTTGGCTGGTGAATGAAAAAGGGGAATGGGTGAGGGGGTGAACAACTAAATGCTAAACTATGTGAGAACTAAGAAATTATTCTGTGTGGATTTCAGTAGCAGAGCATACCTAGCAGAGATAATTTTTAATTTTTGTTTTGTTTCTATTCTTGGTTCTTAAACAACTAGTTGCTATATAAAAACCAGGACTGTGTGTAACAATGCCATGCTTCCCAGATCTTTAGCTCTGCATACATGACTGATTTTTTGTTTCTTTTTATATACTACTTTTTTATAAAGAAAAATGAAAGGAAAAAAGTGTTTCATAACCAGAAAACAAAAAAAGGCAACAAAACCATGCTGACCAGTATATAGTTCTAAAATCCCAACAGTGCAGACTGTAGGATAATATTTTCAGTCTTTTTTTTTTTTTATAATTAACGGGGTGAGATCAGATGACACCAAAACAGATGTCTGTGAGGAAATCCTGTACAAAAAACTTCCTTATAAAAGTAAGTTGGGTGTGGGTATCTGTCCCACTAATTTTTCAATTCTTTTGGACTTCTCCTGATTTTCCAAGAAAACCTTCTAAGTCTGTGAAATAGCAGTGCTGACTTGAAATGTTCTCACAGAAAATGAAGTAATGTAAATTAAATGTTTGCACGTGCCAATATTTTCAATTTTTTTTTTTTAAATCTTACTAATTTTCTTCTTGTTTTCTTGTGGAGAGAACTTGTGCTGTGAAAACTATCTGTTAGCAAAGATGCTTGGTAATAGTTGTCCAAAACTGCTGGGGAACAGAAGCTTGAGCAGGAATAACATGAAATCAAATTGATCTACTTCAAAATGATATATTTTAGTAGCTCCCTAAGCATAACATTAAAAAAGACTGGATTTTGATTATGAATCATCCTGGACTTTTGTGGGAGAATGAGGTTTGTGGCACTGACAATGTGAAATGAATCAAGGATTCTGTGGTAACAGCAAAGATCAAAGGCTTAATTTCAGCTACAAACAACTTTGGTGTTACTGTACATGTATTTTATGTGCAACATTTTGTTTATAACATTTAGATCCTGCACTAGAATCTGAGCTAGATTAATAGTAAGCTAAATAGCAGCTAAATGTTTCTTTTTTGATATTTAGTCATTTTGGGCAAAGATAGCATTTCTGTACCAGCCTGCCAAGCTCTCCCCTGATGTTCACTGTGGAAAGCCTCTAAAGCCCTGCTGAAACACAAATGAGAGAATGTGTGTCCTTAGAAAGGTGCAGAGTAAAATCCCAGTATGTCTAAAGAGCACAAACCACAGGATCTGAATAGGAAACAGCAGAATGTGGTTTCCAGAACAAAACACCCCTCCTGCAAAAAACCTGTGAGTAAAGTTATTGAATGAGAAGGCGTAGGGAAAATTGGGGTTGACCTGTGAATAGCTCATAACCCACAATGGGGTGGCCACCTGTTACTGTTTGTGTCACTAGCTCCTTGTGCAGGGAAATGGTGATTTATGTATAGCTCACCTTGGGTTTAGGTACAAGGCTTTAGGAAAAAATGAAGATGAAGAGCATGAATGTAGGAGTTCAGGAGACACTCTTTGAATAAACACATTTTGAATCATATCACTCAAAAAGGTGCACCAAATCCCCCAAAAAACAGATCCAAGACCCAGCTCCCAGCTTTGAATCCAATCCGAGTGTTTGGCGGCTGGGGCTGCGATCGCTGCCTCGGTGCCCTGCGGGAGCAGCAGCTCTGTGGTGCGCGGCTCTGGCTCACCAGCCTTTCCCAGCGGGCCAAGCTTGGAGCTGGCCTCACCTCGGCTGACAGGAACTGGCAGCGCTCTATGGAGGTGTCATGTCACTCGTTGCCTTTCTTTAAACTTTTTCTTTCTAATTTTGTGTTAAATGCTGCTTTGTAATGAGCCACCACACATCCCCTAGTAGCAGACTAAGGCCCTGGGAACCTGACTCTGTGCCTGCGTGGAAACAAAGCACTGCCTTCGACAGGGTCCAGGCACGCCCAGCCGTCACCGGACTGTCTGTCCTTCTGTCCCCAGAGTTTGTACTTTCTGTCTGGAAAAACAACAGCAAGCTTGAAGGCATAAGCATGCAGGGAACAGAACAGACTAGTAAGGAAGATAACTGTATATAGCATTTTGTGTGCCTCTGTTCCAAGTTATGAAAACCAAACTACGACCTGATCTTTAGGTGAAGTCCCCCTTTTCTTTCTTTATATGTTGCAAACAACTTCTGCCTGAATGTTTGCAGCCTGTCCCCCAAGGCTTTGCTCAGACTGTTCCTTTATGTATCTGTCTTCTCATCATTGACCCACTTCACTTCATCTTCTCCTTGGCTATGAAGCAGTGTTTCTATTTAATTAGCATTGAACCTCCTGCTGCTGTATGTAGCCTACGGTCCTAAGATGTCTCAGACAATTCTGTAGTTTGTGACTCCAGCTGCCTTCTCTGATTTTGAAATTATCAGCTGTTTCAAACTTAGCTGAATACCAACCTGTCTTGAGATTGCTAATAAAATGAGCTGATGAAATAGGCTCAAATGCTAAGCCCTCTTGAGATAATTTCTCTTGTGTAAAATCAATATTAATGATCACCCCATTTCTTCCTAACCATTCAGCTGCTCCAGGCTTAATAGTTTTTGAAAGAATTAACCTTGTATTAATTGCAGAACTAGCAATAAATAAACAAATTAGCTGATTTATAATACTCCTGCATTCTAGTTAGCAGCTCATCTCTTAACATGAATGACAGACGATTTTACAGTGATTAACTTATGCAGACCTTTTGGGAAAATGTGATTAGCAGTTCTGATGAATGGCTCTGCGCTGCTTTTGCATTTGAGCATCAAACAAAAAAGGTTTTGCTCCCGCTGAAGTTAATAGCAAGGTGCTCTAATATTAGAAGGGTGTCACTTTTCAAGGCTGGATATATTTTTAAAAGTAGGGTCTAATTAGGAAAAGCATTTCTCCAAGTTGTCACTAAAAGCCCCCTCATCCTCGGCTTTCTGCAGAAAGGTCCCCTGTGTGTGTGCGCCCCCAACTCCATGGTTCTTCACATTAATTCTTCTCCCCCACCTCTGAACACTTGGCCCTAATTCAGGCAGCTCCACTGTGACCTGGCAGAGACTGTGGGCAATGACATTCCCTTCATGTGCTCCTTGGTGTTCTGGCCCAGGTGAATGGATGCAGGTGTCAGGAGCAGATCTTGTTGGGGAAAGGGAGGAGACAAATAACTTTTACACTGTGTGCTCCCCACAGCAGACACCTGTACAAATACTGATTATTCACCAACACTGAGAAATCAACGTTCTTTTGGTACCAGTGATTCTTATTGCAATTTTTGAGCAGAAATAAGCTGTTCACCATAAACGTGTTGGGTTTGCATTGCTGAATCTTTCTGTTCTATATTCCTTAGCAGCCAAGGCAAATCTATTTCTCTTTCTTGATGAATAATTAAAAAGTTGAGGAATGTCCTCTCTGCATTTTTCCAGTTTTCTGAGTATTTTGTCTAGAATGGTGGTTGTTCTCATTTTTTGCAACTAAACATAGTTAATATATAAGTCATGTTATTTTTGACTCTCTTCTTGCTAAGTTAATGCCAAGTCCCCATTGACCTCAGTGCAGACAGAAATAGAATTCATTATCAATGTTTATCTGGGAAGAAGAGATTATTAAACAGATATGTACCTGTACCCTTGTCATGAAATCCTGACTCACAATCTTATAAATAACTTTTTTAAATAGGATATGACAAAAAAGCAAATGGCTTTGGGTTAAATCAATCTTCAGAAATGTCTACTGTATTTTGAGAGTATTCATGGACAACCTGTAAGTATGCCATGGAAAGATAGGTAAATTAAAAATTATCTAACTTCTCTAACCAATATTTTTGGACTGGTACATTAAATATATTAGATGAATTTTACACAACATAATTTTATATATTTCAAACTAATTTTCAGGTATAAATGTTATTGCCTGATACTGATGAATTTGGTTTATGTGTTAGAAATTAAAGTAAAATAAAAAGTGGCTCTGTATCTCTCTTCATGATTGGAAAATGCAGGATTTGAGGATTAAGCTGGAAGATTACATATTCACAGCAGATTTGGCTCTGCTGTCATGCATGATTCGAATGCTTATCAGCTGAGGAAGTTTTTATATTGGGCACCATCCGAGATATGAACTACAAAACTGCATGACCTGTCATATGTGTTTGCCTTTACTACACAGCAGGACTTAAACTATTAATTAAAATCACTTCAAGGGACTTCTTTGCTGAATCTAGGTGCAAACCAAAAAAATGCCTTAATTGGTCAGATGATGATTTGAAAATTTGTCTACACAGCTGAGGAATTTCTTTTAGATATCAATGTCTGTATTCTTGTGACTGTCTCTGTTTCTGGCTAGTAGTAGTTGTGGTAGAGGAAAAGGGAGCTGGACCAGCATTTGTCCAAAAATATGTCAGCTGTTAAAATAATGATCTGATTCTGACCTCATTTTTGTTCATCTTCTTTGGGCTTGGAATAAGAGCTGAGGGATGGAGTGAGTATACCAGAAGGGTATGAAGAAATTATATTTCCTAAGAAGGAAAACAAAAAAGAAATTATTAGTGCTATGTAGAGGTAAGAGACTTGATTCAGAGATAGAAAAGAGAATACCAGGGCACCTTTGTTGCACAGGGTTCAGAGAGGGTGTTTCTTCTCAGGGCTGAAGCAGGTCTGTAACAGCAGCCTTGAAACACAGTGGAATGTGCTGGGGCTGATGTTTGCGCTGCTGCTGTCTGGTGTGGCTCAGCACCATCTTTATCCAGACTTACCTGAACAAGGTCAGACAGGGAGGCCACTGACCATGTTTAAAGCAAAAAATGATCTATTCTGGCTAGTTTGGCATTCCCTGGAGCCCTTACGTGTAGTAGTTAAATGGAACGTGACGCCTGGGGAAGACAAGTGGCCTGGCTGGAATAGGCAATCCCTGACATTCTGCAGTGAAGTGTGGCTCTAGAAGTGGTTCCTAAGCACTCCATCAGCCAGACATGTGCAGCGTCACCACCCTGAGTTTGTCTACTATCCCCCTTGCTCCTGCTGACCAGGCATTTGTCTGTCTGAGCAGCTCTGGACTACTGCCTGTGCCATCAGGCAATCTGTGTCTCTTCAGATCTGCCGTGTGTTCACTCATCTGAGCGGGTGCACCTGGGCCTCTCTGCAGTGCCAAAAATCAGTGAAATTGCACCCAGTCGGTGCTCATAGGTGTGGGAGCTGATGAGCAGAGGCTGATGATGGACTAGTGTGCACATGACCCTGTTTGGACGTTTATCCACTGAGGAAAATGTTACTTTGGGGGGTGGGGGTGTGGTGGTGTGGTGTGGTTGGTTGGTTGTGGGGGGATTGTCTTGGGTTTTTTTCCCTTGAGAAATTTGCTTTTTTTTTTCCTTAATGCAGTAAGTCAATCTAGAGCACAGCTAATTTCCCTATGGTTTATTTTTGTATTTGTGAACATTTGCGGCTGGACCAGGCTCTTAACACCTGATTTAAAATAATATTCTCTTCCAAATCCATGCTCCAAGAGCTCATGTAAGACCAAGAACAAAGCAAATGAGCAGATGAGAGCAGTACAGTCGGTAAATCCCGACTGTGGAAAGCAGCTCTGCTGAGGAATGCATGCAGCAATCCTGCACGGAGCCAGCCCCACGTGCAGGCTGCAGAGCTGTGTTCTTGGCAATCCCACTGGGCCCATGAGTGCATTGTCCCAGGCAGGCTGTGGCTTTCCTGCTGCTGTCATCACAGCTAAGGACGTGAGCTGGTAATGCAAGGCACAGCAGCAGCACATCTGAACTCCCACTGCTCTAGCAGCAGCCTCAGGGAGAGAATAATTTACCCTCTGCCTCTGTGGCTCAAGAAAGTGAGGAAGCCACAGTGGGTATTCTCCATTAGAAAACAGATTATCATTTTCCTTTTTAGAAATTGTATGGATTAAATTACAGTTCCTATGGAATATTTGTGGAAGCAAAATACACATCTGCTCATCCTCTTCTAATACCTTTCTCAGCTTTACAGGAGAAAATGAGAACCTTTTAAATTTACTTCTTATTTTTTAATTTTTGAGGGCTATGTTTTGTTATGATTTCTTTTTAGGTAACTAAGCAAGAAAAGAGTCTCATGAAACCTCTTTACGACAGATACAGAATTATCAAGAAACTTCTTGCCGCTCCCTCTTTGATCACAACAATTGTAAGTTGGAAAGAATTCAGCCATTGTCAAGGAAACACAAAATGCTGTGTTTGATTTGTACCCGTATGTCCATTTGGCAGCAATAGAACTACCGCTATCCAAAAAACCTGCTCATTGGCTAATATAGGGTGTTGATACTTCAAATAGAGCAAATACTCTGTAAAATTGAAGTTCTATGCATGCCAGAGGTTCCAATGTACAGCAGCAGTTTCTGAGGCAAGAACTTCAGCGGGCTGGGTAAGGCATCAAAGGCTGGCATTAACTTTCCATCATGGCAAACATCTGCAATACAGAAGGAAACCTCTCTCTTTCCATGAAGTGCTCTGCTGTCACTATATCTAACTTCTATATCTTATCAACAATGCTTTTATCAATCATATAGCACATAAATGCAATTCGTAGTACTTTAATAATATATTGGTGTAATGGAACAGTACCAGTCTCATAATCAGTGCAGACAGTGAGTCTGTGTGCTTGGAAGTTAATTAGCATGTCCACCAAAAATACTAACTTAATAGTAATTGGGGCTAGGTCGATTTTAAAAATTATTATTGTAATGTTAGATGATAGTGTAACTTTACATTTATTTGGAAAATCCCAGTGCAAAGCTTTGTACACCTGCACATAGGTATTTTACTGAAAAATTTCTCTGAAATTCCCCCTAGTGTTACTTGTTAGGAGCTTTGCCCTATGGAGTTTTATGTTTAAGCCTTAGCTTCAGTAGGTCAACTTTTCTTCTGAGGATGGAGGAATGTGAGCAAGACACCAGTATCAATCTATTTTAGTAGTTAACACTAGTGGCTATAAAACTGTGGAATCTCTCCCTCCAACTCTTTTTACAGTCAGAACATCCGGATATAATATACACACTGGAGATGGTACGTAAGAGGAGTACATGTTATAGACAGACTGCACTGCTTACATAAATACAGAATGTTAGTTAAATCTTTGCTACATATAGGGGCTTTTGGGCAGACAGAGATAAGATGCTGGCTGGAGATACTCAAGAGCAGGGCAAACTTCTGTCCTTTTTACTCCTGGTGGGCAGTACACAGTAACCCAGTGACCCCAGGACTGCTTTCATGAACAGCCTCAAGTAGGCCTGGTGTAATCTGTTTCAATGAATACATCCCGGAAGCCAGACCCTAATTCTTTATGTTGTCATCCTATTAGCTGTGTTGTAATTTAAACAATTAATTTAATAATGTTTTGCATTTCCCAAGCAGGAGGAGGAAGACTCAGATGAGGACCATTCTCAAAGCAGCCATGAATTATCATCTGGTCCCAGGTCTTGCTTCCCTGTTGAAGAGCACCTGTGTTATTCTCAGGAGGAGAGTGAGCCTGCACATATTTCACCTCTGGATGAAAAGAAAGTTTACAGGCAGACAGCCTTGTCTATGTCCAATTTACATGAAGCAACAATGTAAGTTTTCTCTTTTTTTCCTCCAAATATTTAAAAACATTTCATGTAGACTTTGTAAGTGACTTATGAGCCATACCTGTTGCATAGGAATATTCTATACCAAAGGAGTGGTTCAGTGTTTTCTTACGAGAGAGAGGAGGCAGAGGCGATTCGTTGTTAGGGCAGCATACCTGTGGTTTGAGCTGTTTATTCAAACAACTTTGTGCCAACTCCAGGAAGAGAAAGGTAACTTGTTGAACACTGTGCCTTCCAGGAACAGGTATGTTCTCATAGCTTAGGGAATGGTATCTTTCTTTTGTGTTTTGATTGGGAGGTCTTAATGCATAAATGAGGCTAACTAGAGTCTAACACAATTGAGAGTAAATAAAAATTACTTAGATTTCTATGTAACTCAACTACGTGTGCAATAGTTTGCTCATAAATAGTGGGAAGATATTTCTGTGCATTTTGTTATTATGCAAAAAAAAAATTACCAGGAGCAAATGTCATAACAGAATTCTTTCTCTGCTTAAAACCCTTTTTCTCTGAACACCAGCTAAAACATGGCCTCCAAAAATGATGCTTCAGGGTACCACTAGCATTTCCACTGCATCACAGTAATGATTGGGAACAGCTGCGAACAGGAGCAGGGCTTGGATGTTGACTTCAGTTCAGTTACAGCATTTCCTCCTGTGAGATGCTGAGCCCTGTCAACTCCATTAATTCCACAGGGAATTAAGGCCACTAGCAAGACTCAGTCCTGAATGCTTCTCCTCCCCTGTTGACCAGAGTCTCTGCCTTCACTTTATTAGAAGGGTTGGAATACCAGTAAAAGGGAAGGAGCACACCTGTGTACAGTGTGGTGGAATGTCTCAGGGCTCTGGTCAGTACCTGCCACAGCCCCAGAGCAGAAACTCTTTGCTACCCAAATCCAGGGCTTTTACAACCCTTCCAAGCACAAGGGGGCTTCATGTTCTTGTCTCTGTTTCACAGGCCCGTTCTGCTTGAACATCTCAGAGAAACAAGAGCTGATAAGAAGAGACTTCGCAAGGCTCTTCGAGAGTTTGAGGAGCAGTTCTACAAACAGACAGGAAGGTAACTCAGCAGCTCAGCAGAGCCCTCTCTTAGCCCCTTTAGGTCCTGGGCAGGAGTGCTTTTCTCTGCCAAAGGGGCTGCACCTAAGGGCTGGAAAATACCCTGGAGTTGTCTGGTCTCTGCAGATGTCCATCTATCTCCCTGCTTAGTTCCTTCAGAATGTGGTCATCCGTGAGGAAAGCCTGGATTTGGGGATCTTCCAGGACACGCCTGCAGTGGGTATAAACCCCACCTCAGCACAGGATATTCCCTGAGCTGAAGGGAGGCTGCTAAAAGACTCTTTCTGAGGATGTCAGTCTGCAGGGAATACACTGGCAGTTGGGCCATTTTTAAACAGCCAGATTTTAAAAACAGAAGCCACTGTCTCTTTTACCCAGAATAAATACTGGCCATTTTTCACTCTGTTTTTCCTCCTCTTCATTTAGCAATCCTTTTTGTTGAAAACTGTGGAGGATATGGGCACTGACAACAGTGGTAACTGGTAACAGTTTTCAAAGCACTGTTATGACTTCTCTGCATATTTGAGAATCAAGTAGTTATGCTTCCACAGCTGTCAAGGAAGTTGTCTGGTATATGAACATTCAGTATTTTAAATACTATTTTATTTCTGTATATTAGAGCTCTTTGGTCCTGTCAAATTTTCTTTAGTCTTTTAAAGTCAGTAAAAAAATCCAATCCTCATCAGTTGTTGCAGAATTAATTTTTAAGACTTGTTTCTCTTCTTACTCATAGAAAGTGATGGTGCTTTTATTTGCTTTTCATAGGAGTCCTCAGAAAGAAGATCGGGTGCCCATGGCTGAGGAATACTCCGAATACAAGCACACAAAAGCCAAAATCAGGCTCCTGGAGGTTCTCATCAGTAAGCATGATATTTCCAAAACGATTTGAAGTGAATGCAATGCTGTGATATTGTTCTCTAGAAAAAAAAAAAATCCAAGCAAACAAACAAGTAATGAAAAAGAGAAAGTAATTTCACAGGTCTTGGTCTGCTGCACAATTATTTGACACACTGAGATTTTTGATGCACTTTACCAATTATAATAGCTGGGATGAGAGAGGACAGCAATATGCAAGAATATTAAGCACGGGTGAGTGGACTATAGTATATATTTTTCCTTTTGAAAAAGCTTTGAAGTGCACTGTGAAAATGTTAAGAAATTAAAAGGACACTGAAGTAATGTAGATTCTCAGTTTGACCTGCTCCAAAAGTGTGAGGAAATGCTCTGCAGGTTTTTAATACATCTTAGTACATGATAATGTGCCACACGTTTGTTTCCAGAATTAACATGCACTATAATTAATTAGTAATGTTGGCTCTCAAGGTGCTGATTCACTGGATTAAAAGAAATGAATTAAAGTGAGTGAAGGAAAAACTAGAACATACTCTAGCTTCCCAGGCAGAGTTGCCGTTCAATTCCAGTGGCTTCAAAGGAAGGTGCATAGGAAGAACCAGTGCCAGGGCTGGGAGCAGAGCAGAGTGACGCTGCTCATGCAAGAAAAGGCCAGAACACGACTGCCACATGGAACGACTGGTGTTTAGAAATGAGAGAAAGTGCTTGGCAAAATGAAATAGCTACGGGTTGCTGAGAAGAGATAGAACAGATGTACTGGCTGCTGTCCTTTTCACTCGTTTACAGGACCTGGCTCACAGAATTTAAAAGTCAGTAAATAGATCAACTACATGCTAGCTTTGATTTCTCTATTAACCTTTGCACTTTGGTTTGCCTGACGCTATAACATTCGCTTCTCTAACTACCAAAGCTCGTTTAGACGCATGCACTTTGTAAAATGTTGAAGTACTTCTTGTGTTATAAATTGCCACATATATATATAAAAACAGGACTAGATTACTGCATAATGCTAAGATATTTTGAATAGATGAAGTACATGGTATATAAGTGAGTGTCACAGTTATCTGATGAGGACTGCTAGACTTCTTGTTTACTGAAAATAAGTTATAAAAAGTTATTTTTCCATTGGAATTATGCATCTTTCTTAACTTTCAGAGCACCACACTTCATAATATTAAGGAGAATTGTCACTGTTTGTGATAGGCCATTGGTGTGAAAAGTGACTAGTAACAGAAGGATTATCAGCAGGCTTTGTACTAGAAATGAAAAGCAGGGATTCTGGGAAATACCTAGCCCAGACAGAAAGGAGGGAAGAATTACTTAGAGGAAAAAAAAAAGGGAGTGGAACTAGTTGAATCGTGTTTAGTGTTTTGCTCTACCTGTCATTTTGTATTGACCACATAGTATAAGCAACCTGTTTTCTATCTTGGTAAGATTTTGATTTTATAAAGCCTATTATGTACCAACCATGTTTGTATTTGTCTAGTATGTAATGGCATGATTTGGAAGATGTACACATCTTCAAGTAGTTTGGAGGAAAAAATATGAACACTAAAAAAGGAATTTTTTATTTTGCAGTCGTTTGTTGTTTCAGTGTACTGACTTAATAATTTATAACTTAACTTTTATGAATCAGAAATGGTCTTCATAAATCTGTTTTAATTAAAGTCATCTAGAGCAACAGGAACAGATACAGAGCTATTTGAAGTTTACAAACTACATCTTTGATAAGGGAAAATGATTTAATGACATATGTATACAATTGATATTAAAATGTAATCTATATATTCTATATGATTGTATAATATTTTATACAACGGTACAAATAAAATATTTTTCTATTATATTTATTATGTCGAGACACAGTTTCTGTTTTCAGTTAGCTAATATAAATAACATAAATAACACTGTCAAACAACACGTTGGAAGTGCTGACATTTCTAGGCTCTGAAATTCAAATCATGCTGCAATTACAACCTTTCATGCTGTTCAGTTATCCCAGTACTTGTTCAGTAGTTAAAATGAATGCATATTTAAACACCATTTATAAGCCGTTATTTTTATTTTGCTAAAGCAGTTTATATAGGATTTTGTTATGTTTGGCAAGAAACAGAAAACAATTTTTGCAGCATCTAGGTATAAATGGTTGCCAGAAAGAAATCCAGGACTTCTAATCATTTAAAGCATTGGGGGAACAGAAGGGAAAGAGGGAGAGAAGAAATACTAAGAAGGCTATTGGAGATTTTGAAGACTGGTGGTTGCTTTTGGTGACAGCGGCATGTGCATGCTTCCGACAGAACCGTCTGACTATGGAAATGGGCAACAGAGGTTTGAAGGCTCCTAAGGAATGAGGGAAGTTTTAACGTCCAACACTGATATTGCAGGTCTTGCAGCTGGGATCTTTCTTTGCATTTGCAGTAGACAAGCTCATTAGTTGGTGACCAGTAATTTCCGCAACTGTGCCGAGGGAGAGATCCACAGGATCAGTGTAAATTACTTCCAAAATAACATCCTGGGCATGATGGTAAACCATGACCCCGTCTTCTTCATTGCAGGTCAGAAATTTGTTATCTTTTATATTTAGCTGAGGAAGGCGCTGCTTACAGAACTCATCTCCTGGTGACCCCACGGGGGCGATCACAAGGATGACGTAGTGGTAGGCTGTGTACATGCAGTAGAAGTCTCCAAAGTACAAGTTAGTATTTGGGTTGAAGAGTTTTTCAGCTGCAATCTCATACCTGTATCTTCCATAGGGTGAATCTTGGGGTGGCTTCCCAGTGTTAAACTCAGTGTTGCAGCTAAAGAAGATGCCTTCCAGCTTCCCACTGATCGGAGAGCCATGGCTGCCACTGTTATCCTTAACAGAGGGCTGCATAGCATTCCCATGATGCTCTCTACAAATGAAGGATGGGTATTGTTTATTTTGTAACACATGGTAAAGAAAAAGTGGAAAGTTAGGACATCATGCTGCTTAGAAACAGGACTGGAGGGACACAAAGGAAAATCATTAAACAGAAAACTGTGGTTAGTGTTATGGTCTTAGGACCAAGAAAATCAAGTGACATCAGACTTGGGAAGAGCTAGAATAACTCCTCCTCAAGGGGAAAATCTGCTTTTCCAGGCTGCCTTCTCTGTCAGCTGTCTGGGTATTACACGCAGGCAAAAAAAAAGCACAAACAAAAAAGCCCCCAAACCACAAATATCTTTAATTAGCTGATTTGTTCAGTCTTACACTACCTTTCTAACAATAAACACATGTTGAGTATTGCAAGTCAGTCTCCATATGCTGAATATACTGTTTGTTAATATGTATTTTTAGCACAGGCAGTATATAGCTCATGCAGAAAACTGCCAGTGAAAGTTACTTCTGAAGGATGCTGTTCAGAGAGGTTATAGGAAGGAATGTACTGTCTGCCACAGTCTTTTTTCTCCCCAAATGATCATTTCAAGTTTAATTGGTCTAGTGCTGACTTCAATCAGAGCAGAGCTGGGCACAGAGAATTAGGCAATTTGGTTAGCTTCCACTTTGGTTGGTATCCAGCTTCTGCAGTCACTAATCCTAAGGGGAAAGAAAGACTAACTTTTTAAACTTTCTTTTTTCTTTTTTTGCAAACTTAGCTCAATTTCATTCCAGTGAAAAGAAATGTACAATGCACAAGTGAATTTAAAAAACCCCAAATCCTGACTTGCACTCAGCAGCCTTAGGCTGTTAAATTTAGGAGAACACTCCAAAACACCCCATCTAATCCTCCTCAGCACCTGAGATTTTATGTATAGCAGGGCATTCCCCAGGATTTGTGCCCCACACATCTCTGGAAGAGCCCAAGTGGCAGCTTTGGCTCTCTCTGCGCCTGCAACCACATGATACCTGAAAGGCAACCATCCTCTTTTGTAAGTCCTGCAAAACACCATATTTTCTAGGCACCCTCAGAACAATGCCTTTATACACACTGACATGACAGACTAAAAATGCATGAGGCTGTGGGGCTGGAGATCCTTTTACCCCCCCGCCTTGCTTTGATTTTACTTTTTAAAAATTTTTTTCCTTCCTTTCTCCTTCTTTTAGGAGAGGGGAAACTAACCAAGAAAGACTGTTCTCTCTCTGCTTTTAACTTGCACCAGGTCCATGTAAAATGGTGCTGTGTGGAAGGAAGAAGGTTTTACTTGGTTAAAGTGGGAGATAGCAGTCAAAGCAAACAAACTCAGTGTATACATACAAAACAGCTCTAAATCAACTCAGTAATATCTCCAACTGTGATTTTTTTTTTCATTATTTGTAATCTCCTCAGCAGCACATTTTTATTTTACTCTAAGATACATTTCAAAAGCTTTCTGGGCCATTCAAATACTACCTAGTTATTGTCTCAAGCCCTATTTCATATGATGTTGATTGGAGTGGGGGGGTATAATTGGTATTTTATAACTGAAGAGATTACTAGGGAGAAAAAAAAGAAAAAAAAAGTTCAATGAGCTTAAATAACCACCCCTGCAACCTGAAAAGTCAGGCTTCATTCTGAGAAAGTCAGTTCCATTTCTGTGGCAAGATACTGACATCCAGTGGCCAATTAGGCTAATTATAGGTCGCCCTTTCAGGGGATCTGAGCCGCTTTGTGGCACTCCCAGCCCAGGTAAGTTGCCATGATATGAGCAACCCTTCTGAGCTCTCACCTCAAACCCTCCATTTAGGGGCTGCTGCTTTAGCACTGGGAACAGCCGCCTGTATGCCAATGCTACCAGAGCTTTTCCAGGCTGTGTACTAGTGATGACACCACAGAGGCCATTGGCAGGCATGGGATGACAAGGAATTTTCCCTAATAGGAAGCACATGGTTAGGGTTTTTAACATAACATGCAGAAGGGTGTTTTGTGGAAGGATTAGCCCTTGTGACTGTATTAGCCTATTTCCAATCAAAAGAGGTGACCACCAGCCAGTTACTGGTATTGTAGTTTCCCACTGGCCTGGTAAACACAGCTTTTTGTCTCCAGCTCACTGACAGCTCACTGAAACAAACTCATCTCTACTGGTGTCAAGCCAAGAAAGAACTTAACAGGAAGAAGGGGAAAAGATACAGTGCAATCAATTAGAGTCACATTTGGCAGAACAAGGCCAAACCCACAGCTGTAAATGCACCACAGTGGCAATTTTCAGCACTAATGAACACAAAGGCAGATGCACTATGATTATGTAGCTGAAAACAAAGCAACAGGAGAATCAGAACAGCACAGGCATTTCCCTTCTGTGGTATCCAGCCCAGGATGGCGGCAGTGGTTTATGAGATCCTCAAAGAGCTTTAACAACTGCAATTCATTCTCTACCTCCACTGAGTTTTGCAGCTTTGTCACTATGTGCAATAAAATAATCCTTCCAAACCACAGAAGGGGAAGAGCAAGCCCATGTTCTGCCATATACAATACACTCTTGGAATAAATCGGATACCCATGAGTACAAAGTGGGAATATTTCCAAGGGTGGTGGAGTCTGTTCTTTGAAGCTGGATTGCCTGGAGTTGTTTTAAAACCTTTCCATTCTAGGCAGGTACTAGTGTGACACTCACATAAAACTGAAATTATGTGGCCCAGCAGGAGCCCCATCGCCCAATGAATATTAAAGAAGCACAGTCAGTGCTGCAGCCTTCCAACACACTGCTTACCTCTCATCCATGTTCTTCTAACAGGGGAAGGTTACCCTGTGTGGCTGCTCCTGCTCACTCAGCACATGAGCTTTGGACTCCTTCTCTCAAAAAGTCTGCTTTTCTCTTGTACTGATGCTTCTGGCCATGTGTGGGAGGGCACACTGGGTCTCCAGCAGGAACAGGGAACCTACCTCCAGCTATCCTGTTTTTTCATTCCAACTGAAGCATGGTGTTGTAACACTGTGTAAACATCATGCCCTCTCCCTCCCCACAAGAGCTATAAATTAACATTCAGATTGCAGAGTCTATATAATCGCATTTGGGCATGGAAATGGGATGGTTGTATGTGAAGAGCAAATATTTGAGATGGAATTCTTACATGCAGGCAAATGCCTATGCACACCATTGTACAACTCCTACTCTCAGTCACCTCACTCCTAATTTCTCAGTACAATAGAAATATTTGGCTACCAAACTCTCCACTATGATTACAGACACTTTAATCAGGCTGGAGGCCCTATGAGTACCTCCATTTCTGCTTCAAAACACAGACTTTTATTGCCTAATGGAAGTGCTGAGTTAAGCAAGGTGAAAGAAACGAGCTGTATTTTATTCTTTGCCTTACGAGCTGTATTTTATTCTTTGCCTTCTGAATGGGCTATAAAGCATACAGACATTCTGCTCTAGCTTTAGCACAGCTGTCTCTATTTACGTATTTTCATTACTCCTCTAATTTTCCACAGGACTATGTTTAGTTTCTTACCTGATATAATCAAAGTATTCTTTGTGCTGATTCCGATAAAAAACGGACAGTTTGAGCATACGGCCTGCAATCACTTCAGCTTTTTCCAATAGCTGTGTTAGGTGAACTTTTGAATAATCTGGAAAGGAAAGACAAACTGCTAGTACAGGCGGCAGGAAAAACCACAACACTCTGCAAAAGCCACAGAGACATGCAGACTGAAAACTGGGATCAGTCTTGGTAATACATATCACATCATGCCCCCAGTTTTCGACAGTGGCAACAAGCAAATCAAATGGCAGGAGCAGGCATTTGTGATTGTCCCCACTCCTTCCCCCATGGAAGATTCTGCAAGCCTTTCTGCAACTTTCAGCTCAGGATTTCCTATGTTAGAGCTGGTTTCCCTGTATTTGGGACTGCAGAGGAGCTCGGGACTGCAGCGGAGCTCAGGACTGCCCTCTCTGGCTCGTATCAGTTGACAAAGTGTTTGCTACAACATACCTGGTTGTGAGCCAACAACCAATGACAGAATGAACAAAGCTTGCTCAGGACCCAGCTTAAATGGCTTCCCAACCAACATGGGATTCATACTGAGCTTGCCTGTCTTCAGCTTTCACACAGGCATGCACAGTGGCAGCAGGTCATGAACATCCAAAGGAAGCCTTATGAATCAAAGACAGGCCAGAGTGACCCTCGAGATGGGGTGTTGATGGTGCTGAGGCTTTGCAGCGTGCAGAGAAGACAGAGCAGCAGAATGTCTTAAGCTGCCAGGGAGCTGCTGTTCTACCTTTTCCCCACAGGTGCTGTAGCCAGCGACAGGCACACAAGTGGCCCTTTCCTAGCCTGGGACAAGCGATGGTGCCAGGCACAGCACTTTGGGACAGCTAAGCTATTGCAAAAGAAAAGGGAGTCCAGCTGCCTCTGCTTGACGTGCAAACCTCGGCACATACAAAGGCTAAAGTTCTAATTCCAGTCTCCAGGGGTGACTATTAAAGGCTACCAGCACAGTTGGCACTGGCAGGTGACCAGCCCGGTCTGGCAGCAGAGCCAGCATTAACTGGCTACAGCCTGTGGAGATCCTCAGCAAAGTTACCTGCGGTGCAAAACTCGATGATTTCACTCCATTCGGAAACGACGTAATCGCCATCGACCTGCTTTGAGGCCGTCTGCACTGCTACCGTGTACTCTGTCCTGGGGCTCAGGAACCAGTGGCCGCGCACTGTCATGGGCAGAGGAACAGCTTTGGCCACCAGCTTAGTGGGTACATCCTGACACAAACAAAAGGACAGAACGATACACGAGTCAGCAGTGCAACCAAACCAATCTGCCACCCTTTCCTTCACTGTTTTTGCAATGTAATCCCCAACCCCCTGCTCTTCCCTGCAAACCCCAGTTAGTTTCCACAGTTTGTTGGTGCAGCAAAGTGAGCAGTGGCAGAGGACAGTGGTGTAAGGCCTCTTCTAAGAGACATGGGGATAACTTGCATGTACGAATTAATGATTTGTTCCAAGTGACTGTAGAGTAATACTATTATATATAGCCCCAATATATAATTCAGAGTAGGGCCATTTGTGCTTAAGCATGCTAAGAAAGAAAGACATGCTACTAAGAACAAAGGTATCTTAATTTAAGAGCTTCTTGTGCTCTAATTGTTTTCTTTCGGCCAACATAATTAAACAAAATTCCTCCTGCCATCAATCAGTCCATCTACACTGCTCCTGCTATCTTCTAAACTAAATTTCAACAGAGAAAATTAAACACATTGCAGAGTAACTACGGCTGGATTACATTTCTCAAAATACCCTTCTGTACAGGAATAGCCAGAAGAAGCCAAACAGCTTGTGTCTATCACTGAACCTCTTGCTTTCCCCCCACTGCCCTTTCAGATCCTCCGTTTTGCTCTTCCCAGTACATTATAGCCCCAGGGTGCAACAAAGAAAAACAGCTGCTTGTTGGAGTTGAAATACTTGATTTCTACAGTACCAAAGACTTTGGTACAGAACAGCAAGGGACAGAAAAAACTGAAGAACTGGACAGTCTATGCTAGAACTGTGGGTGAAAGGACTCACGATGGAGTTGAATGATTCTTTGTAGTGTACCTGAGGAGCTGTGATAGAATGAGAGATATTTATTATTGAATTTTCACTAGTAATAACAGAACAGTAAGATGGCTGCCACATGAAAAGTGGGCACTTTAAATGACATCCATAACTGTCCACCTATAAATATTAGTCCACAATTACCTACCTATAAATACTAGCATAGTAGTCCTTTAAGGAAAAAAGGAATAGAAGGGAGATATTTTCTGGTCATGATCTCTAAGCAAGGTCTGAAGGATTTTTTTTCCCCTTGTCTTCTATTATGGAAAAAGATCTTTCTCCTTTTGTTTTCCTATCCACAAAAAATAGTCTTCAGTTTCTGTATTAAGAAACTGTAAAATTAGCAGCTGGGGATATTACAAGAACTGATGTAATTGAGTGATAATCAAGGGTAAAATTATATTGTCATGATTTCTCTTTTGCCAATTCCCATTTAAATCAAATAATAGTTGGGAGAAAACTTTATCTGAAAAAGGAGACAGTTGTGCATGCTACAATGAATAATATGTAGAGAAAAATTACAGAGAAAAAAAAAGAAACACCAAATGACATTTAAAGCTACCACCCCGAAAGGCATCCCACTGGACTGGGTCTGCTACTGCTAATGCAGTCAGCAGGTGCCACAGTTAACATCATTGGTCTTCCTGTCACCTCTTCTTTGGTTATGGCAAAAACAGCTTCCTCCTGGGTCAGATCTCTGTGCTCACACCCCAGTGGTGGCTTTTGCCCCATTAATTTTGTCAGTTCTCGTGTAACATTAAAAGCCTTGTTGCCCCCAGGTGTCAAAGCCTTACCTTCCAGCTGTGCATCAGGAACCTCTTTTAACTGTACCAAAAAAAGGGGAGACTACCAAAAAGAAAAGGGTAGAAAGAAAGGGGTAGACCACCACATTAAACTGAGGGGTTTATGTCTTGCACAGCTGGAGAGGAGGGGCAGATGTGCAGCTTCTCATAGCTCTAATCTGCTGGTTTTTTTCTAAGCAAACACCATTTTTTTTTTAAGGCCACTATACAGAGAAAATATTCAAATGTTCACACTGAGATTCCTCTGAGAATTCTCCATTTCTCCTGTTCATCTCTCTTCTGCTCAGCTCTCATTCCTGGCTGATCCACCAAAGAAGTGCAAAGCAGGTACTATGCCAGCTCAAGGAGAGCCAGGATTCTGGAGTGGCAGATGGCTGCTCTACTACCAGCACCAGACAGCTCGAAAGGTACCTGGATGGCAATAATTTCTAAGAACAGCCTGCAAGCTCTGAATAACTAAGCAGCAAGGTGTATGAGGCACCCTACTCTCCTTTTTGGGAAAAGAGGCACCTTTTAGTCTTCAACTTTCTCCCATTTCATGTTACCCTTCTCTTTTCCAGGTCTGCTCATAGAACACACTGGGTGAACTCAGCACACCCAGATTCAAGTCCCAGTTTTGCTGAATATTTGAGCATTTTTCTTATAATATGGGAGTAATCATATTTCCATATTTTAAAAAAGACACGAGGTATGCAAAATGAATTGCAAAGAAGACAAAATCTTACTACAATTCTAGACTTTGCACACCACTACCAATACAAACCATCTCCTTCACAGAGATGATGACAGTAGTCATAAATAATAAGACTTTATGCACCCTAAGTATGCTGAATATACTTTATATATTTACCAACAGAAACAGTATTGAAAGGATGAATCATTCACGGATGCTCTCCCAGGTACACAAGAAAACAAACAGCTCCCTTTCCTGAGGAACAGCATGGATGTATCTGTCAGGTTAAGTCTATATCCCAAGTCACTTACTCACAGCCATCTGAGCAAACTGTAATATTTAATGTTAATTCTGTATAAGTTAGAAATTGAGCTGGTCCTTTGGGTTATCACCTGTGAGAGAGATGGGCAATTGTAGTGCTTTACCCTACCTGTAAGCTAAGTAAGGATGAATTCTCCTTGCACAGGCACCTTCAGGGTGCTTGGTGACTCCTAGGAGTAAATCCCAATGCTCTTTTTTATATCTAGGCAGTAGGGCTCACTCTTTTCTCTCTAAAAAGCTCTGCTAGGAGAAAGGGCAGTGCTGTCCCTCACCTTTATGCAAAAGCTTTGTTAGGAAGTCAACGGATGGGCGGGAACTGAAGTCAGTTCCCTGCTGTGAGGATTCAGCCCCGGGTGCTGCAGCTGCTGGGATATCAGCTCCTGCTGCTGAGCTTCTGCTGGGAAACTCCTATGGCCGACCTTAGAGGGAGGAAGGATGCTTGTCTCTAACCACACCTGGGTTACACATTTGGAATTTGAGCATTTCAATTATCAACAAAAGTTCATTCTAGAAGGTGTGTTAAAAATTGCATAGTACTAAAGATGCATGAAAGTGAACACTCAAGTGCTCTGGCACCAAATTGGAGTATTCAGTCTGTGCTTTACTATTGTCCACCCTCTCTGCTCTCTGGATCTCTGTCATTCAGGCTTGGGAATAAAACCTCCAAAAAATTACACAAAAAAGATCTTAACCAATGCACTAACAGAATTAGTAGCAAGCAATGTTTAGTTAATTCTGACAAACATCCAACTTATTAATCATTTTAATTGATAGATTTTAGTCTCCTGTTCTTACAAAACCAATTACCTCTGTCCTTTGACTAAACATCACTGCACAGTAAAAAGCTAGGGAATTGCTGAGAAACAAAATAAATCTAATAGCTTATCTTTATTACATTACCAGTACTGTTCCCCCCCTCCATTTTAAGTCTCATCACTGTGATAAAGATTTTGAAGTGTATGTGGTGTTTGCTCTACTAGGATGGCTCTAGTTTTCACAAAAAATAAATGTTCCAATTTTACACCAGTTTGCACATGAACGAAAAAACATGTAGAATAATAAAATGAATGAAATTAAAAAGAATCCATCGCAGTAGGCATTTACATTAGAATATATTTATTCCTGCAGTGTAAAATGGGAATTTCAATTCAAAGGCTGTCAGTCCAAAATTAGTAAGAGTAAGGAAAAAGCAAACGTACCCTACGTTATTTGCTATTAGAATTAAAAATGGGGCATAATACATGCCTATTATAACATTAGGTTTAGTAGTGCTTCACACACTGGTTCCTAGCAACTGCAACACCCTGGCCAAATATGCAAAATTCTTCATTTCAAGCAATAGTAAGTGATTTTTCATTACTCTTAATGCATATGTTACTTCCAACCAAAAAAAAAAAAGTCAAATAAGAAAACTATACACTTGCTATTAACAGAAATCTCATGAAAAATACTCTCACAATAAAAAGCCTCAGAGAAATTGGTGGGAATGTTTTCTGTTTATCCCACTGGCTTAGAAACCAACAGTTATTTAGGTGCTGGTAGAATTACAGCCCTTATATTTGTTTGGAAGGCTATTTGTGCCTTGGCAAACCTTATCTTTTAGATAATGCCAGCATTACTTTTAAATTTGCAGTGTTCTATCTCATTCCATGTTTCTCTAGACATCTCAGTATTTCAGCTGTTCTGAGGTCAAAGCAAATTTTGCTGGATTTGGTAAGTACAGATTCTGCAATGCCTTCAATATATTCCTGCACCAGAGAATTGAGGAAGGAGGCCAGATGAATATTCAGGTCACAGTGCTGAATGCTTCAAATTAAAATTGCTGGAAGCCTTCCTGAAGTGCATTAGAATTTGTGGCTCTTCTGTTGAAATGACATGTGTTGCTCTCAGGAGTCTGCCACTGAACAAGGACAGGCAGAGAATACACACATTTTATAAATAATGATGAAGAGCTCGTCAGGAATAAAAATGGCTGCCTTGCACTACACTGTACAGGTTCCAAAGGTGCTTTCAAATGAAACAGAAAAGGTAATGTGCAGTTCTCTGCAAAGCAAATGTATTTGTGTGTACATGCACATAGGCTGGAGACAGAAACCAAAATTCCATCAGATTAATCAAAACCCACCTTTGCTGGATGTCCAATTCCTGTTTCCCATGGCTTGGCTTTGAAAGGTTAATAAAACATAGAGATTCATCTGTTTAAAATAAAGTATTTGTGCCCTGATTTTGTAATGAAAATTACCTTGTGTTTGAATTTGTTGGAATTCTTGTTTTCTTTCTTGTTGAGATCAATGAAGTAATGAGTAATGCGATCCTTGGATTTAGAATCCATGTCCCAAGAAATCTTGAAGGAATCACACGTGATGTTACTTATTTTGATGTTGTGTGGGACTGGAAGCTCCTCCATCTCTGCAATCCCACTATCTTGTGATTTATTCCCTGCATAGAAAATAAGCACGGTTCGTTCAGTGAAGGACCCATTTGATCACTGTTTTGTGTGCTCTAGTACAAGCACATCCCTGAACAGCCTTTCACAAAGGCCCACAGCAGGTACTCAGGAGCCAGTGAGGTACAATTAGGCAAGTCTGGATGTCAGTGATGGAAAGCATTGGAAAGGGATGAAATTCCTCAGGTGAATAAGCACTAATACCATGTAAGCAGGGTGCACAGAGTGGCTGGCATCACCACTGTGTGTGTTTGCAGGCTGACAACACAAACCAGGTGAAGCTATCAAGCGCTCCAAGGTTCAGTTAAGAAGCCAGCAATGTCCACAGTTAACATCATGGCCTTATCCATATCTGTCAGCGAACTGAACACAAGCAGAAGTCATATTCATCCTTAAACCATTTTTCAAGCACAAAGCACAGCCAGTCTCTGCAAGGTTTATAGATGGTGGATGCAGATGCACATATGTATACACTATTTAAAACAGAAACTCCTTTGAAATGAAACAATTAACACTTTGATGAGCCACAGCAAAAGGTACACACAAGCAAACTTCCTTTTCTGTTCTTTATTCTTTCCATTTTCCCAGCTGAGACCCTGCAGTTTTCTTGGGAAGTTATTTTCTAATATCTCTAAGTACATATGAGAGATGAACAAATGACCACTGACCCCAAAAAGAATCACTGGTTCTAAATTTAGGTCTCCCCTTAGTTCCCAAGGCAACTTTATAGTTCAGCATTCCATGAACATTAAAACTCAGAAACGTTAGGTGTTCTTGCACTTATATAAGACCCAAGTCAAAAGTGAATATATAGAAAAAACCAGAAAGCTGAGAAAAAATACTGGGTAAAAAAGGAAAAAATCTCGATGATGTAAGAGAAGAAGTAAAGAAACAGAACAGAAAAAAATGAATATTGAATGTAGATAAGGATAGATAGAAACAAAGGAGGGAAAAAAAGCTAATGTCTGTGTGAGAAAAAGGAAGGCTCCCAAATTCTGGCCAGATGAGGAAGATGGGAAACTCATGCAGGGACGTGAGGCAATGCATTGTCAGAATTGTCACAGTCACCTCTAATTATAGAAAAAGATAGTGTTTATACTTTCATCATAACTGGTAAAAAAAAGATAAAAAAACTGAACTCAGAGGTGTTTGGGCAGTAATAAAAGTAAAAAATTTACTTGGAAAACATTAGGAACATTTCAGCCTCTCAACATACTCTGCCAAAGACTTATTCCAGCACTTCAATGCAGGAATATCACGGTTGGCCTGATTGTTCAAAATTCTCCTCATAGATATGTAAAATTCAATCACAGAGCCTGAAAAATTCATAGATCTCCAGCTAGTATTATGAATAACGTATTTTTACTGATGACTTCAAGAACTAATAAAACTATTTTTTATTTTTGTTTTATTTTATGCATTTACATCCAAAAGGTTGTCCATTCTTCAAAAATTCTATTGCTTTTTTTTTCTTTTTCAGCTAATACCGAAATCAGTTAGTGCATGGTCTTGCTCAGAATGCCCCCCTATTTGTGCCATACACAATGACATTTTCAACAGCTGCACTGGCTGCAACAGACTCAGAAATACCAGTCATTACTGAAAGCTTTCTCTTCATATGAAAGACGTGGTAAGTGCTTTTCCCAACATGACATTTCAGGAAGCCAGCAGGGAGAAAATGGCACTGCTTTCTTTTGCAAGCAATTTGTATTTGAAAGATGACTGAAAGCTCTGCCAGGTACACTGAAAAGGCTTCGTATGATCGGCTCTTCCAAGAGCGAGGCTCTGTGTTTAAGCAGAAGATGGAGCGTTGCTGCTGAGGTTCTCAGAGCTGGAGGGCTGGACAGACTGAGACCCCGGCACCCTGAACGCTGTATAACGTCCTGAACAAACATGCAGCCAGGAAACCCAAGCCATAAATCCACAATTCCTTAATGTGCTAACTATTTGCCTAAAATGAGCTTCTGTGTTCCATACCCAGCCAAGCTGGTTTAAGCATCAGGAGCCGTGCAAAGCAGGAATGACCATTGACACAAAGTAATGGAGAGAAAAAAACATTTTGGAGAACACCAATGGCAAAGAGCAAAAGTGCTTCTGGAAATAGGTATCATTTTCTGTGCGTTTCTTGGTATTAACATCTGGCACACATCTTCAGATATCTGAACTCCCATTCCTTTTAATTTCTTTGCTTTTGAAGTGAATAAATAGCTTAAGCAAATGTCAAGCAGAAAATCTCCAGGTAATTCTTAGAGTTAGGGTAGGGGTTAGAGTTAGGATTAGGATTCAGAGAGTCAAAGAGCCTAGAGCTCCAGGAACACTGGAGCACTCCAAGGCCATCCTGGCGGGGCCCCAACATTGCTGCTCCTACATCTTTCTGGTCTGGACCGCCCATGGTGCTGGGGTTAGGGTAGGTAGTGGTTGGGGTAATTGTTAGGTAGTGGGTAGTGGTAGTGGTTATGGGTAGTGGCTAGATAGAAAACTAGGTGATACAACACACATATTTTAGGGGAAGTACAAAGACAACAAAGAAAAACTAAGCACACCTAACATGCCAAGCTCCTGAAGGACCTCCATCTCTAACACTGGCTTTTTTCCCAGGATTGAAAGTTTGCTACAAAAAAGAAAGCCCAGACTCAGTGGTGATTGTTCTGTTCATTCAAACCGTGTCTGTCTGTGCTCAAGTACCTCAAAGCAGCCTCTAGGTTGCTGCAATCTTTTTTTTATGGTGGGTGAGACACCCAGAAGCCACTGAATTAACTGGGAAAGACAAAAGCACGGGGAAGCCCTGGTGATATCTCACAACCAGTGACTGGGAGGAAAGTCAGTGGAACCATGGTGATGCCACTTCTGTGTCACCACAATATTCCCCTCCACTGATGTAATTTCACTCATCCTGGGCTGCTGTCAAGCAGAAGACAGTGCACCAAGTGCCAGGTGTACTGTCTCTGGGAAGACACATGAGACATTAACCCCTGCAGTCACTTCTGAGAGGTGTCAGCTCCATGAAAAACTGGCAATGTGATAAAGGAAACGTGACTCAGGTTCGTGAGCCAGAAATAAGCAAGGCGAGACTGTACTCACATAGTACAAAATTAAAAGCTAATGCTGGATTCTTAATACATTCTGGGAAGATACCTGAAAATCAAAAGATGTGTAGATGAGAATGAGAAGCAATTTCTGAGACCCTGAAAGATCAGGCTTATATATATACAGATACCAAGAGCACATGTAATAAACACACTAAAGGCCACACAAAATTTTATAAAATGAATTGCATTTTTAAAAAATCTCACCTTATTCAGATCTCAAAATGCATGCACTGGGGAAATCAGAATGTGGTTTTCTCAAGTTAACAGTTTCAATACAATGAGAGATATTAGCTATGGTATTTTGAAGTAGAAATGTTTGATGAGACGGGATTAACTTCTTAAGAGCACACAGATACCATGACATAAGAAATCCTCTTATTAGATGTGGATGCTAACAACTGAGAACAACTCATTTATGAACAGCAACTCCCATAACATGAACAGAGAAACCCTTACACCTTCTGAAATACAGAAGTTTCTACCTTTTCTTGTCTTGATAATTTAGCTGAGAGGTTATGTATCAGATCTATAAAGGTAAAATATTGTAATTACAGAAATCTGATATAGACTGACAATATTTAAGTGCTGGAATTGAGACTGAATTCTCCAATTCACTGAGAAGGTATTTAATTTCCTCAAAAATTCAATAGAAGGGAGAAAACTTCATTCTGTATAACCATCAAAAATGACAGGGAAGTGCCAGGAAATTACATATTAGCTGCATACTTTAAATTTAACTAAGCAAATACATGGTCTCGTATTTTTCTCCTGAGCTCTGGAATGAATTGCTCCCTGTCCAACTGCTGGCTATACAGAATTGCTTTACAGAGCCAGGACAATATGTCCTCACCAAGCAAATAATTAACCTGAATAACAACAATTTCAATGTCCACTGCAACACCTTGTTCAAGAGAGACAGTGAAAGCACACAGAGGAAATACAAATGCAACAACATTCAAAGAATTATTAAATTGAGGCTGTTATTTGTCAGGCTGTGTAAGTGCACGTCTCTAGGATAGTTATTCTATTTCAAAGCTCAGTTTTTTATCCATCACCATGGAAGTAATGTTTATGTTTTGTTTGTGCCTCTTTCATCTACAAAAAAAATGAGTGAAGTCTCAGACTCTTAAATACCTCTCTCTCCTCTCCCCCAGAATCCTGGTAAACTACCTCCCAGCAGAGATTTTTATATTTATATAAGCATATTTAGGAATATTTTCTAAATAAGGATCCTTGTAAAACCAATTCCTAAATTAGATAAAGAGAGAATGCCTGACCCTAGAAATCCTGTTAGAGGGATAAACCCCTCTAAACCTTCTCCTCATTTCCTCCTCATTGTCTGATACTACTGTTGTTCTTTTTCTAGTAAGAAATGTGCACTGTGTCCAAAATTTTTTTAAAATAGTTTTAAAAATAAAGCACTACTTAACTATAATATGTATATGTGTATTTACTGAGTGTTTTTGAAATGTTCATATACATTCAGATTCTCCTATTACTTGGTTTTAACAGCTTAATTTAGCTGTTTCCTGCTAATCTAGGACATTGGCTTCAGCAGGAATATTCCACATGCAAACCAAGAGAACACAACTGGACTCTGTGAGTACAAATGTGCCTTCAGTACAGGCACCTTCTTCAGCTGAGAATGCCCCCCAGAGTGTGCCCGCATAAACAAAGCACTGAGCAATCTCTGGATTGCCCGGTTTCTGTGCTGAAAAATTTGTCTCAGCCCCTTACAAAGGAGTCGATTCTTCCTCCTTCTCACACGGAAGATGAATGTACTCTACAAGTAGTGCCGTGATTCAGATCAGGAGCAGCCCAATCTCTCACTCCTGCCACGACAGCGAGAGATGTGCAGGCTCGCAGTTCCCAGGGAGCAGGTCCCGCTCTCTCCAAGCCTGGTTTCTCAGTGCCTGCTGCCAGCCCCGGGCCTGAAGCCTGGCTCTGTCCCGGCCTGAGGTGCAGCACGGCAGCCAGGGGCAGTGCGTGCCCACGGGAAACCACTGGGCACGGGCTGCGAGCTGGGCCATGTGCTCCGATACCGACCCGGCCGAGATGCTCATTTGCCCTTGAAGAAGAGCAGATGGGAGTTCAGGGGCTTCGTTTCCTCAAAGGTGTGTGTTTCACCAACACAGTGGGAATGCACACGCACGTGTGGCAAACCTGACAGCTGGCAGCAGCAGACAGAGGTACCGTGGTATCGTTTGGAACACGGTTATGCTGTCAGAACTGAAGGGCTCTGGTTCACAGCTCAGTCATTCTCTCAGCGGGCACCGAATGCAGCATTATGTCGATAGGAAATTAAGGGTATCTTTACAGAGGAGGTTACTATAATTAGTAAGCAGAAATTAAATAGTCCCATTATAACATTTCTGTGGAATATAAATTTTGGCATAGGTACTAAATTCTCAACAGAGGATTTGTTGGGCCATATGTATTCCTTCTAAGTTAATAATAAAACCCAAATATTTCTTAAATATGACAGCAGAAACAGTAACAAGAAAAAAGCCAACAATGTTCACTCCTGCAATAAAACTACAGAAACCTGGAATTACACCTGGAATAAATTTGATACAAAATATGCATCTGCTAATCCAAAAGCAAAGGCTACTGCCCAAAAGATTTTATGCCTATGATTTGCAATGATGTTCAGGTACAATTTTCATATGATGTATATGAAATATATCTATGAATTTATATATATATGTATGAATTTTCCAGACTACTGTGGAAACCATGAATACTTTTACTATGCTAAGAAAGACGAAAATACTGGCAAAAAACATCACCCTTGGGCAATGAGTCTCCTCAGGCTCACTTTGCATCCAGTGAAGAAAGGCAGTTTCCTAGATGGGATAATCTGAGTACCTACAGTAGCTCTCACATTTAACTTTGCCCTGGAGGAATCTAATTCTCTCCAGAGACTAGAGAGGGAGGTCACAGAAGTTAAGAGCTAGCTGAAGTCACGCTTTATAATTATTTCCTAAATGACATTTGTCAATTCTACTGATTCTCATGATGCAACAGCAGCCTCTGATAATTTGCAAGATTTCTGCCAGAGAAAAAAGAAAAAGAACATGGGGATAAAAAGTATGTTTTACACTGTAGCCAATTTCTGAATTCCTTAGCAAAGGAATCTACATGTCACTGACTCAGAAATATCCTTTGGACTGATACTTTAAAAGGGACAAACTTTTCAAGAATGATTTCTCTGAATTTCTGTGTCAAATACATCAGAGTTCAGCACTTATCCCCACAATGTTTTTTCTGAAAGCACTGATAGGATCAAACATCTCAGGACCATTTAAGCTTGAATGTGGACGAATTTATAACTTGCTAACTGCAATACAGATAAATTATTTATTAGCTGTAATTTAATTAATTTTAAATAAAAATAAATAATGCATTAAATTGCATCATTAAACCAATTCCTCAGAATAATTGTTTCCTCTCTTGCTATTACCATACAGAAAATTCAGATCTATCACTGTACATCGCCCTCTGTTGTTATCAGCCAAATGGTCTAGATCAGTGCCATTTCTTCCTTTGATTTTTGACCTATCCTTACTTGAAGCAAAAATTTAAGTAACAATTAGTAGCATCTCCAGAAATACCTAAATGTTTTAGAAAAGTCTCTATGAAACCAATGGAATTTAAGCCGAGTTACTCAAGAACTTCTGGAAATGTGATTGCAGCTATGTACACAAGTTTCACAAACCCAAAGCATAACACAAAACCTGACTGCAAATCAGATCAATGGCTAAATCGGCAAGGCTGACCTTATTCTTTCACTAAGATTTAATTCTTATTTGATATCCTGACATCTTGGAAGTATTTAATATTTATACCTTACTCATTCAACACTAAACCACATTTTCAGAATGTCAGTAGCAGCCAAACCCCTAGACTGAGTACTGAAATGGAAATAGATGCAAGTCCCTGTTGATACAATTACCTTTTTTAGAGTTCCCCTTACTCCTTACAGGTAATTTTTGGAAGAATATTTGTATGAAAACTGGATGCCTCTATGCTTCTATAAAGTACTTAGTGTCCCACAAGGCTGGGCCATTATTATAGAATTTTTCCTCTTTCCTTTTTGCAATTTTGTTACAGGTAAGTTGAGGAGTGTTAGCACACTAATATGCTAAGCTAAAAACACACAGGTTCACACAAAATTTAATTTCTAAGGAGCAGGAAAACTGTAAGACTAAAATACCACCTAGGCTAGAAGATTAAATTGACATCCATACTATCATGTTTACCCTTCCCCGTATCGAAGATGTGGAAATCTATTGAGATCTACTGACCCTACCGTGCTCTAAGGACTGACCAAATCCTTGTGGTAGAGATCTGAGAAATGCTGAGATCTCCTTTTATGACCCATGAATACCAAAACCAAACAAACTGAATCGGCCAGAGAAGCTGAGACTTGAGTGCAAATGTCACCATCAACCTTGCTGTCCTCTGAGTGACTCCTGCATGCAAAATAATTTATACCAGGTTCCCTCTAAAGTTCTTAGACTGCTTTTATTAAACACGGCTTCATTTTTTACTGTACCTTGTCATGTAAAGCTAAACAAGCTTCTCTGCGACCTTCTGTGAAATGTGAGTTGCAGTGTGGCGAAAATAGCTCCAGCTGCACTCCAGCTCCTACTGGCAAACCATTGGTTTTCATGGCTCTGCCATCAGAGCCAGGCAAGGGCAATTCTGTCTTCTGGAAATCGAACAGGACATTATAACAGGCCACAAACACTACGACACCACAGTATTTACTCCTAATTAAATGCTCCCATTTTGTTCAGCACAGCAAGCTTGCAGTACATGGGTGGTAAGTGGCTCGTCTCTGCATGTGTTGGCTACAAGATACATTTGAAAAACAAATTTTAATTAAAATGTGCATTTCTCAGTTGCTGAAAGGGAAAGAAGGCAACAAGGGATGTAAAAGGCTCTAAACCACCATCTAGGTTAATTTAAATGCCATTTAAAACTGGAAATGAACTTTACAGCCACTTACATAACTAGAGTTTGAGTATAAGGCATACCTACAGTTACACAGAATTCCAGATTTGGAAAGCCAGTAAGTACGTCAGAAACACTACTATAAAAGCTATCCCAGATCAATCTATCACATGTACTTCATTCATTTAGCAGAACTCTGTGTTATCAGGTCTCTATTATTATCCATCTATTGTGAAATTCTGACCATACTTCAGAACTGCACTCAGGCCCACTTCGTGATGTATTTTTGTAAGGATGCTATCTCACTGCAGTTTTGCTGAAATCTGGGAGTAAAATTTTTCAGCAGACTCCCACCCTTTTGGTTCCTAAAGGGGCAGATTTTGGAGCAGGAAGGGATACAAAGCTTTTAATGGCATGAGGTTTGTCTCTTCTGGTGACTAAAATGTACAGCTGCATCCGAGACTGTGGAAGTGCCTATGTCTCCAGGACAAAGGAAACCAGATCTCATAGATGAAGGCACTGACTGTGTGACCCCAGACAAGTTGCTTGGGGCCAGATTCCGATCCAAGTTACACTGCTCTGGGTCACTGGCCTAATTGCTCCAGTGCTCTTCATCTAACAGTGTAATTGAGACAAAGCACCGCCCTTAGTTTTCCACTGCTTTTAATATCAACTGTATATTAGAGAAGTGAGTGGCCTTTCATGATTTGTGCTTCCACATGTCACTAAACAAAAGAGAGAGATCAACAAACTCTTCCATTTTAGTTTATTACTATGAACCTCATTCATACCGGTTTACCTCATTCTTTGGCTGGCAACAACTTGTGCCATTTATTGCAGCTGTGTCTTCATCTAAACCGAAATGTGTTCTCTACTTCAAGTTAAGTCATGTGAGTTCAAATTTAGCAAGATGAGGCAGCCTTGTATTCACATGAGCTTTAATGTGACCTGCCAGCTTGCCTGAAAACTGCAAATGCCTTAATCACACAAGGATTTTTTTCATTTGAAATCCACTTCCTTTCAACAAAGGGAAGCCCAGACAGAAAGGCAAAACTCGTCACTTGAAGGGCAGCAGAGAGAACTCAAGGCTGGGGAACACAATTTTACTAAGCATTTTCCTTGAGAAAGTAGGGTGCTCAGCATGAGTGGGCTTTTGTAACTCTCTGGACACCCTGGCACTCTGCAGCATGAATGAGCATTTCTTTACTTCAGCGCACTAGTTATTGCTGTGTGCTTTTCACACACATCTCTTGTAAGGAATGGGATTTGGCTCTGGTTTACACCAGTTTGTGCTTTTTAGCTGTGATTTGAAATGTGTTACATATTCACAATAGTCCAGGAAATTCTACTTTGTAACTTGTACTGGTTTTTTTACATTTAAATTGTATGCACGTTTCAGAATTGTATGCCGATTTCAGACTTTCTCTCAGGCCCTGACAAATAAAGGATTTGGGGTTTTGAGAGCCCTTTTTTTTTGGCAGGAGTTGTTCTGTTTTGTTTCATTTTCAGCTGGTTTCCTAGGGCAACCAAACATTGGCAAGGCCTTTAGATGTAGGTCTGCCACTGGTTGACTGTTCCTAACTTTTGAACCTCTGACAAGAGCAGAGAGCTCACAGATAGCTTAGGTTGCTGCCAGTTTCTTTAAGGTGGGCAAGCATGCAGAAATGAGAGGATCCTGCTAAACACTCCCTATCAAGAGGAAGGCTACAATGAGTTCAAGCTTTTCACTGTCACTAGAATATAAAGATGACACAGTTATGTATATTGTAGTCAAAAGAAATCTTTCAGCAGAGTCCTCACCACACTGGAATTCACCCCTCACTCAGACATGGTATAGCATATTGACTGTGCATATTTATTACAAGTCTCAGCTGTAGCTCATCAACTTCCCGTCCTGATGGCATTTGTGACAGATCTCTCCTGTAGGTTATCTAATGAAAATTGTCTAGTGAAGAGGAGAAAACTCAAAGCGAAGTTTGATGTAATTAAATTAAAAGATACCTACAACAATTCTAAAAGCATCAGATTCAAATCCATGGTCCTCAATAATTCTCAAATTGCTTTTTTAAAAAAGCACAGCTCAGTTGGATGCTTACAATATTTTCCATTACAGATTTTTCTGTAGTCTTATTATGCAAGCTATCAACAGCCATTGGATTGCAACAATGGCACCAATCATGATCATGGCAAGACAAAAATTGATTAGCTATAGAGGAATAGCTGCACAACCTTTTACAAATTCACTACGCCAAACAAGTCCCCTTGGGTATGGTACTAAAAAAGAATTCATATTTAGCTTAGATTTTCATCTTTTGGATTTAGAGAATTTAAAAGCGTCTCAAGGAATGCTTTCCATTTCCCACTCCCTACTATATGAGCTAATCTAATAAGCATACTGAGATACACTGATGGATTTAGTTTCCCTCTCTGGCTTCCATCTCCAGCACTGCACACTTGCACTAGGGCTGACAGCCCCACCAGGCAGCCTAGGGGGCTCCCTGATGGTCTGCTCAAGGAAGCAACACGGAAACCAGCTGAGCATTACAGAATATACAAAAATAGAAAAAGGAGAAGCACTATTTTATTTTTTTCACATGGAGATCCTGGTTCTTCCCTGCACTTGTCCAGTTATGAGAAAGCACAGCATACTTAGATCTGTTGCTACCACACAAGTCATGCTGGGCCACCACCTGGCTACCTGATGTGTCACTAAACCTGAAATTAAACTCTCATGCTCTAAAAAGGCTGCTCTACTCAGATCCCTGTATATCAAGTATGATTTAAGAACTCCATGCTACCTAAACAGTGACAAAGAGACGTACAGAAGCAACATATTCTTTGTGTTGGGGTCCCAAAGCATGGCACAGAGCTGTTCACAGACAGAGGAAACAAAGAATTGTATCTGGAGTTTCAGGTGTCTCCCTCTAAGGGGGAAAGAAAGTAACCTCCACACATGGGCAGAGGTGAGACAATCACAATAAATGGCATGAGAAGTCTTACTGCCCAAACCTGTCCTTTCATGAAGAGTAAGGTGGTAGCTGTATTATCAAAGCACAGGTAACACTGCCTAAAATTCCAGTATGTTCCACACAAAAGGGACATAACTTCCCTGTGATCTATTGGATTCAGTGAGCAGATTGAGGGGATTTTCAGTTCCTGTGATTAGAGATATATCTTGGAATTATACTGGAAGTGTAAAGGCTAGAAATTAGTCAGAAACATTAGCACTCTGAAAGTCACATGTTTACCACTGAACACTTATATTTAATTACCAGAATAAAGTTCATCATGAAAGTGTAAGTGCATAATATTTACTTCATGTCATCAGATGGAAGATAGACCTTAAAAAATACAATCTGCTGCACACCCTGTTTTTAATTTTATCCCTTCCTTTATATAAACTCACATATCATTTCCCTTTACATAAGTTGCATTAAAAGGAACAGCGGCACAGCATGAGTCACTCCACAGATCTTGTACACTAGGACTTACAGCTGGCCAAGACTGAAAGAGCCATTTAACATCTTTTTATCCTGCTCATTTTGAAGTCCAAATGTTTTCAACTATGAGTACATGTAGAATTGAACTGTAAAAAAAATGCTCAGAATAATCTTTTTAAAATGTTATTTCTAGCCAAGAAATAAATGCAGATTACAAATACAGGTTAAATACATAACAAATATATACCTGTTTTATTAAAAAAAGACAGATTAAATCCACACAAACTGCATCTTATAGAGAAAAATTCCAAATGAGATGGCTATCTTTATGAAATAAGACAGAATACACACACCAAAGACTAGGAAAATACAGTAGTTGTAAGATCTTAATCATGCCACATTATGAATGCAAATTGGTTTTTACACGAAGTCTTACTGAAGCCAATGGAACAGCTCAGGAAAGAAATTTATAGGATGCTTCTGATCCTTGCAAACCGAAGAATCCTCCTAACAAGAGTGCTTGGATATACAAAGCTTAATACAGCAGTTCCTTCAACTGTGCTTCTCCTAGAGCTGCCAGCTGGGTCTGACTTTCTCCAGTATTGGAGAAATAAACTGCAGACTCCACTCCACACTTGGAACTAAGAGTGCAACCCTGATAATATTTTCTGTCGCTCTGCACGAATGAAAGAGCAACACCAAACTAGTTTTAAGGCTTCCCCTTCTTGGCAGCAGCTAGGCCTGTCAAGACTCAGAGAAACAGTTGTTAGGTTATGAAAACAGTACAGCTAATCATTGCTTTTGGAAACATCCATGCAAAACACCTTGTTCATTCAAGCAGAAATAAAACAAGAACACTGTGAGAACAATAAAATAAAATTGACTAATGATTCGACTCCAAACACCACTGTGAAAACTGATTCAGTTATGAATGCTACAACGAATTCTAACCAAATCTTCTGTGCTGAAGGAAAAAATGTCAAGGTCAAATAAAGAATGCTCGACTGTATAACAAATCCTAGTGAGGAAATCACACAAAGTGATCCTGGAGCAGAGCTTTCTTTAGTTCCAACTGCCTAAACACTGTCTTTGTTCATCATTTTCTATAGCAGTGACATATTTACACACATATCCTGTATTGGCAATGTTAGTAGTATTTCTCCAGATATGCTTACAAATTTTTGAAGAAAGTAGTCTGCAAGGAAAATGCTTAAAAATTCTGTCAAAAGAGAACAGGAGACAGTTTAAGACTGTGAGCTGTGTTCAGCCAGAATTAAATATAGCCTTCAGGTCACAAAAAGCACGAAAGGCCATGCATGCTGGCAGAACAGAAGATGTACCTATTGTCCTGAGTGGTGTTAGAAAAACTCAGACTGGGGAAACTTTTACAGACTACCTCCTCAGCTGGGGTGAAAGATACCACTACTTCTGCAGCACAAAGGGGACAGAAAACTACCTCATTCAGAAAAGGCAGGGCCTCCAAACCTGATGTTTGGAAGATGAACAATAAAAGATGGAGGAAATTACAAGGAATGGGTAAAGGAGGAGATCTTTCTAGATTCTGGGGGGAAAAATGGAAAACTAATGAGGCAGAGAAATCCCAGAATGAAAAACCTAGGTCAGGAAGACAGGCTTCAGTAAGCCTTTGGAGACAACAGAACACAACGATGCCTGACTGGAACCCATTCAAAAATGAATTACGAAATTACTAGAGAAATCTAAATAAGAATATGATAGAGTCTCTCCTCAACGCACTTTTCATGACAGAAGGGATACTCTGCCTGTTCTAGAAGCTATGGCTCTGGGACCAGGAACCTCACTGGAAAGCTGCTGGAAAGACTGAATTGGCCTTCTGGGTATACTCTGACATACATCATACAGGCAGCATGGCAGGGTAAATTGTGAATTTGGAAATATGAGCTCAGAACACTTCTTACAAGAGGTGGTAGAGCCACCACATTAGTAGGCTGAGAAGAAAATTGCTAGTAAAATAGAAAAATCTAGTTTAAGATGAAAGAGATTAATTAGATAGTAATGGCTTAACTGTTCCCCAATAAAAATAGTTTTAGTCTTTGAGATTTGCAGAAAATATATGAAATTTTAAGTGAGGGGTGGGCTTGGCTTTTTCTTCTAGGGGACTGCTTCTCAGATGCTGGAGGGGTTAGAATTTCCCTAAATGATTCCTCCTGCCATGGTGCTCATTGAGAACTACTGATCTGCAGGGCTGAACAAGGCCTGGCAGAGGTGAGACTGACATATGGAAAAACAAGAAGGGGCCTCAGGTGTCCACTGGTCCACCATAGAGCCTGTGGCTGGTTCCAGGCTTTGTGTCTTTGTGAATGATCTAAAGAGACATCACGTTTGTGTGCTGCAGACAACATTAAACAGAAGGAGCTGCAAGCACAAGGTGACTTAGAAGCATAGGCAGGAAGCGCTACAATGGATTCTGTTACAGAATAAATAAAAGAATGCATCTGGGAACTCTAATCTGAAACAAACACAAAGAAGAAGGGACACACACAGGAGACACTGATGATTAAAATGCTTTAAGTATAAAAATGACTAGAAATTAACTACAAAAGCTGTATTATATGTTTGAGTTTCAACCCAGCAATATCAGCACTGGGAAAGAACAGTGATTCTGCAGGTGAATCTGGCATAATTACACATCAAGCATTTCAGTAGCTTTATAAGGGATCTTGTAGAGTTACAGTGAAGAATAATTGAATGAAAAGGGGCACAAATAGAATGGCAGGCAAAATATAAATGGCTAATAAAATATAACTTGGTCACTGCCAGACTAAATAGCTCCTAATCAATTACGCAGATTTGAGTGCCATAAAGCTCTAAAAGAAGACGAGAAGGAGGAAGGAAGGAAAATAACCCTAAAAATTCATGAATATAAAGGAAGAACTTGGATGACTACATTTCTTGACAGCAGGATGTTGAATAGCCAGTTTCCAGCAAAGCCTTGCTAGTTAGAGACATTATTACTCATGACATAAACCAAGACAGGATGAAATACTTGCTGAAGTGGAAGATATAGGCAAATCATTCGTTTTCTTCTCTTCCACAACTCTAGTGATCATTCATGAAGACTTGTTGCTTGGCTCCATTTAGTATTTTTCTGTTCAAACAGTGAGGAATATTACGCATGAAATCTTAGTCTCTGCCAAGAATGTAAAGCTAAAACAGTAATAAGTAGTTTTCTTTGCAGCAAGAGAGCTTTTGAAGTGATGCACCAGATTTTAACTCCTACCTGAAGCAGCATTATTGTTTGTCACCAAAAAAAAAAATAATAGCATCACAGTGTTCAAGTTCAGCCAGGTTAGACATAATTTTTTGGAAGAAATACATTTCTTAGTTGGCCATTCCACCACTCAAACCCTAGAAAAGTGATACAGTTTGCATTTTGAAGAGAGCGAATTTAAATCTCCAAATTTGCAGCCAGGGAGTGGAAAAAAACAACAATAGACATAACTCTGAATTTTGTGTCCTATCAAAATATCATAAATACAAGCACTTCTCTATTATGTTGGATACAGAAACATGAACTGTGCTCAGAAGTGTCATAATTTTTTAAAAACCAAACAACTATTCAAAAACAAAGATTCAGGACACTAAGAATTACTGTGAAATTTGGATCTCTCAATTGCCCTTCATTTGGGAGTCTAACTAAACATTCAATTTTTTTCCATCTCTCAGACGTACATGATGATATTTCAGAAATAGCAGTGATACTGCTCCATAATGCCAAAAAAGGGATTTGAAGATCACATCCAGAGACTGGATGAGGCCACTTTATCCCTTCTGTTTGAACGGTGAACGTGTACACAATATGGCAATGAAAACCCCAATTAATGAACTCCAGAAAAATCTTTCTGAATCCTCCGATAAGTCCAGCATGATAATAAGCCCCTGAAATAAATTAGAAAACATGAGACATGCTCAAAGAACATGGAAAGCCAAAGATGCAGGCTGTTTACATAAAGCAGAAATGACATCTTAGCTTATATGATGTAATGTTTTTATACAAGCCTGTTAGACTAAACAGTTGTGATGGTGCCAAGTGTTTGGAAGGTGGTGAAATTGATTGAAACTGGCCAAGACACCAGTTCCAGCTCTGATCCTGCTGCCTAAATAGTATCTTCAAATATATGAAGACAGAAAAAAGCTTTAAAAACACTTGAGTGAGATTGTATAGTTCAAGCCGTCGATGGTTAGAAAATACCAGAATGAAGCATACTTGAATAACCTTAAATTGGACACTTTGTTTAGATTATGATATAGCCTTTAACTGTGTGGTTACACACTAATTTTTCCACACAAATTCTGACTCATTCAGCATACATAATGAATAGTGCGTACATAATGAACTATTTTTCTTGTAACAGTTATTTGCTGTTGTTCAGTGTGTAGTCCCAGGACTTATTTGCTACACATTATTCATATTCTTCTCTGAAGACAAAATTATGAATTTCATCATGAGTTTTTCCATGCACCTCGTGGGTTTTCCAGGCTACTACAGTGTCTGTCTGATTAACAAACATTCGTTAGTTTATTTTGAAAACATGGCTGTGAGGGGAGGCAGCAATATGCTTCCATTTTATACATGGAAAACTGAGGCACAGGAAAGTTACTTAAGGTGGTTAATGTTCTCTCTCAAAGCATTTTTTTTAAAGTCCTACTCTCACTGAAGTCAGCAGCAGCCACTGACTCTGAGTACTCCATGGTACCCTTCTCTGCTGGCAAATGAACAAGGAGAATTTGGCATCCTGGGGTCACGTGTGGCTCTGGAAGATGTCATGCACTGATATACACTGACCCTTCTCTGGCGGTCACACCAAAGCATGGCCTCTTCTGCCCTGGTCCTTGAACTTGTTCCTGTCCCACTTCCTTCTTCTTCCCCAGTCACACTTCAAAAGTCCTGTTCTTCATTCCTAAGGCTGTCCTTTGAGTCCCAGTCTCTTTGCTCAGCAAGTCCTAGTTCCATTCCTTTACTCCTAAGCTATGTGGTCCAAACTGCCCAGTAGCCCCCCCTTGTAATTTTTGTCTCTTCTTTGCATACAAGTCACCAGGTTTACTCTTCACATGTTCCCAATCCTCATTCTTCAAATTAATCTAATCTGGGTGAACATCCCCTCACTTTTTCCCCCCCAGTTTTACTTCCCTGGGCATGCTGCCTGAACTTAGACTGCCTTCCTTGCTCCTTTATCTTCATAACCCATTCTCAGGGTTATTTTGTCCACTTCTGCCCTCCCATTTAACCTAATCCCCAGTTTGCAAGTCTTTCCTGTTCTTCTGCCCTTGACCAGCCACTGCCTCAAGTCTGCTAGCACCTCCGGGCCAGCTTTCTTGCCTGACTCCCTCATCTGGATGTCCCAAGTTCCAGCAACCTCTTTGAAGGTTTGTTTCTCTGCTCTTCTGCTTTCTGCATTTTGACAGGTGTTGTTTTGATAGGTGTCTTCTGCTTTCCCTCTGTCTATGCCAACGTGAGAGCAGGGGGAGTGGATGACGGCGTCACCGCTCTCGGCGGGACCCAGCAGCCAAAGTGCATCATCTGTAGGGGGAGCACGGCACAGCCACAGTGCAGCTTCGGGAAATTCAGCTGCTGACATCCAAGACTGTTCTACCAAGCCTGTGAAAAAGCTTGGGTTTTTTTCCAAGACTTATGGTTTCCTGGCATCAGCTATATTTCCACAGCATTGGCGTGCTCATGACACAAAAGACATCCATCCATCTACTAAAGGTTTAATCCCCAGGTGAGGCTAATACAAATTTTATAAAAAGGTCACCAGAATGTTCAGCACTGATTAAACATTCATTCCTGGCCTAAGTTTACAGTAGTATGGCTACAATGTTCAAATATATCAAATGTTACACGTTTTCCTGTACACAGAGTGAGTTCAGGAGAGTTCTAAGGAACGACACGTTAGACTGAGCATCAGACTAACACTGAGCTGTGCTATTAGCCCCACGTAAAAGAATAAGAGCAAATAATGCACGATGCCTTTGTAAGTAATAGCTCATAACTGGCTTTAGAAAGTTGTATTTACTTAGAACCAAATCTTAGCCGTTTTTATCTAAAAAAAAAAAAAATCCAAAATGCATACATTTATTATCTCTTATTTAACACTTGTAAGTTTTTAAATTGCTTTGATTCATTATGAGAGATGACAATGCCTGCAAAAACAACGCTGAGAAAAACCCAGAAAAAATCCAAAAATAGTTGAACTGTCATGATATTATTAATTGCTTACTCCAGTTGCTAGATCTGTGGCTCCTATATATACCTCCACAGAAGATATAATACACTTTGCTGAATACAAAACATCTCAATATTAATCCTCTCATCTTAGAAAACAAGAAAAATATTTTGCTACATAGATTTTCCATTACTGCTTATGTTTTTACTGCAGCATTGCTTGCAATTCCAACGAAGTGTGTTACAGAATTTGTCATAGCTGGATGTATAATGTTATGATTTCACTGGGTGTCTGTACAGTTACTACAGCTTAAAGACCAAGAACATTTTCAGACTACAAATCTAGCATATTTATAATTAACTACGTGTAATACAATGCTATTTATCACAAAACTCTGTTTAACCTCAGTGATGCTAATCACCTTAAGAACATCACCTTTTTCAACAAAGATACCCTAAAATAAATCGCAAGTATTTATAATACAAATGTACCCATGTAGACCCTCAGGGATCTAAACGTATTGTGTATACATCTGCATGCTTATCTCAAAGATGAATGCCTTCACCTTTGCTTCCTTGTTTTGTGTTCCCATTAAAACAAGCTTTTTGATGTGTAAGTGCCACCTGTAGGAAATACCAGAATATGCTCAAGATCAGCCCTGTGCCAGCTGAGGCACTGAGTTGTCTCTCTCCCATCCCCGACATAGGCACCTCCTTTAGAAATGCAACCATGCATTGAGAAAGCAACGGCCCTGAATGATGGCAGCTTGCTTGAGGAATTTAGTTTGTAAAGCCACATCTACAGGAAAGTTGTTGTTTTTCAGTGAAGTCTAATCAAAAAGGAACTGAAATGAAAAAAATTACATTTTTCCATTTGCTTGTCTGTATGACATTATTCCATTGGAATCAAGCAGTCCTTCATTATTGTATGTTGATCCAAATAGAGTTTGTCGTGATTAACATGGAGTACTTCACTACAATTACTTAGGGTACGCAGATATGAAGGATTACATAATTTATCTATTTTTATTTAAATCTACTATTAATTAAAAGGAATATATGTGAAAAAGTGTTTTAACAGAAGAACAGTCTAACCTCCCCTACTGTAAACACAGCTCAGTTTCCTGTGGCAGTGAGTAAGGCATGAATGGATGGAAGTGCACATATCTAAATTCAAACATTAAAAGCAAAAAACCAAAGAATTTCTAATGTAGCTATAAAAATAATAACTGAAACTTTTCAATACCTTAACATTTTTTTTTACTATTATGAGAAAAATAAAGAGCTTACAAAAATTCAGCTTTTTAAATGTTAGAGTCTGCCTAGGTCAAAAAAAAGTGAAGTATTTAATCACAATTTGTAAAAAATAACAAAGAAAACTGGCCTGACTCCTTCTGTACCCATCAGCTTTAACAGTTATGCTCCAAAAATACACTCACGACAAGGAAATAGTTTCATTAATTCAACTGTACCAATCACTGATACAGTATCTCCATTCCTTGGTACATTTACTAGGTAACATAAATTCCACACCCAAAGCACGTTTTGCATCCAAAAATGAGAAGCTATTTTTAATAATTCGATGTGAAATGACAAGATAGAAATCATCTGGTATATGAGCATAAATTATATGCCACTCTACGAGGAAATATTAGTTCATTGTTTGACAGCCAGTGAGTCTGTTTAGTTTTGTCAGTCACAGTTGTGTACAAACGACACGTCTCTCTTCTCCCCTAGTCAGCCTTCGGTGTCGCTTCGAGCACGTACACTTGTTTTGGCTGTCCCTCGTCACCACCTGACATTTATCTGCTTGCTTCAACACAGACAACCTTTAACACCCGCACCTGCAACTCTGAAACCAAACTTCGTCTGCCTGCCGGGGGACGGACGGGCTGACAGGCGCTGTCCCCAGGGCACTGCGGTCTCCCGCGGCGGTGCGGGCGCCAGGCGCGGCGCGGCGGGAGCGCGGCGGGGAGCGGGCGGGGAACGCGCGGGGAGCGCGGCTGGGCGCAGGGCTCGGCGCTCCCGGGCCCGCCGGCGCGGTGCTGTCCGCGGTGCTGAACCGCCTCCCTCTCGGTCTCCCCCCGCGCCCTATCTTGCGAGCCCCAGGCTCGGTCCGCTCGCCGCCTCATGGCTCTCTGGAGCGACCGGCAACAAGTCTGGCCGCTTGCCCACGCCAGCCGGCACATCCGCCCGTGTATTTGAAGCACTGGAATTGCCCTGTAATACAAAGGACTTTGGAGACCGCGGGCAACAAAACCCCACCAGGGCCACTATCCCATCCCTAGCTCCGGACTCTCCGCAGCGCGGGCTCTGGCTCTCGTTGCTGCCTCTCCCAGAACAAGCCCCAGCGTCCATTCCTGGCAGGGGCAGGGTTGTGCATCAGGCTTGCCTGGGGTAATCGCACTGCAACGCCAGGCACGGCTTAGGGAGCGGCGGTTTTCCCTCCCTTCCCTCCAGCAAGGTGCAACCTTCTCTTCTTCTTTTGTTCTCAATGGCAGGCGGGTGGCGGCGGCGGCGGGAGGGGTGGGGAACACTTGCACCTACAAATTCATGGGGGATAACAAAGGACCATACGACGCGCGGATTAATTTGCATTAGCATCCATGAGGGTAGCAGCATCTTACGTCTGCAGGGATTAGCCGCGCAGAGCCCGGGCTTACCGTCCCTATCGCAGAGCTGAATCGCCTCCAGGCTGAGGTTCTTGATCACCTCCTCGCAGGGGCTCGTGGGGCTGCTCATGGTGTGCGCCAGGCGCGGAGCCTCCATCGCGCCCCTCGCCGCTGCCTACTGTGGCTTGGCCGGGGGCTGGGGCTGGGGCTGGCCGGCTCCGGTGCAGAGCCGCGCGGCAGCGCTTCCCGGCGCCGCCCGGCTCGGCTGCGAGCGCTCGGCGGAGGAGGCGGGCGAGGAGCGGATTTGTCACCGCAGCGAGCCGGGGAGGGGGCAGCAGCGAGGCGGGCGCCCGGCGCGCCCCGGGATCCGCGTTTAAAGGGGCCGCGGCCGCCGCGGCGGAACCGTCCCTTCCCCCTCCGCTCCTTATGTAACGGAGGCCGCGCCTCCACGGGAAGCTCCCGGGGAGTTCAAGCCCTCCGGGTCAGGCCCTGCGAACGGCCGGTTCGGGTTCCAGCCGGCCGGCCTCGAGCACAGCTGCCCACCGCAGCGGCGTGGTTTGTTTCGAGGTTACTCCATAACCCGAGAGAGTCGCCCAAGGCAAAACCACCCCGAAGCCGCTGTTAGCGACTTGCCCTTCTCCAAGCGCACAGCCCACCGTGACCGCTGCGTGCAATCACACCCAACTGCAAGGGCTCTGCCGTCCACTCGGATCCTTCGATTATGCAAGAATTTGCAGAAAGAAATATTAGCCGGATTTAGATTGATAAACATAGAAAAGCTGGCAGGTTACTGATTTCAAGAGAGGGTATGGGAATGAGCCATTTCTGGCTATCTGCTCTGCACACTTCCCACCTGCCCTTTTTGTGGGAAGGAGAAATAATCCAGATGGTAGTGGTGCCATTCCTATTAAGCTTTTTTGAAAAGTACTTATTTATCAGTTCCCAGCTTCAGGAACAAGAACAGGGCCAGAAAAGAAGAAAATTTAAAGAGCAATTGGCTAATAGATTAAACTGGTGTAGCACTGCACCAACATCGGGTGTGACACCACCTCCCCACCACAGGCCCGCAGGCTGGACAAAGGAGCAGCCTCTGGGCCTCAGGGGCTGCAGGAGTGCACTGCTTTCTCCAGGTCACAGACTGACTCGGATCAAGATCACCGTGCCGGGATATGATCACCAGTTTCCAGACCAGAAAGTAGTTTGAGCCCATTTCCTACCACACATTACAACAAGCATTCCTGGCACCAGTTTGGTGTTTCACCGGACCAAAATTCACACCATTTAGCCATTGATCTTGAGACACCAGCACTGGCTGCTTTGAGAAACAGCAGTTCGTTGCACACAGGCTCCCATTGAGACTGAGGCTGTGATGTTTCTTGGTCAGCATTGCATGACAGCAAGTCCAGAGTCCCTAAAGCTCCCATTTCTCTTTCTGCAGTTCCAAGACCACCCAGTGTCCTCTCAGTCCTCACTGATCTGGCACAGTAGCAAGCCCCATGCCCAGCTAGATGTCTGTCATTCCACTGCCACTGGACTTTGGGATCCTTCCATTTGTTATGATGGTTCTGGGGACACTAATCTCAGAAAATGAACTCTGGTGTTGCCTTTCACAAAGCCACTGCCAAGTGCTGCAGCCTAGAAGCAAGGAATAGGTTTTAGGAGCCTGGATTCCTCTGACACCTTCAAAAATCTGTAGTACATCCTGGGAAGAAAGTGCAATGCTGAGCACCCTTCTGGGACTGTGTACTTGTTACACACACTCACACACACTTTCTCGTTCATCTTTTTTTTCCTGCTCTTTATTTCTCTGACGTTTTTCATCAGGATGGAAAATGAGTGCAGAGGGGTCAGGCAGAGGAGAAATGGAATGAGTGGGAAGGGAACCTAAAGGAAGAGAAAATGAAAAGGAAGTAATAACAGGAAGGGAGAGTGTGAGTCAATGGGGAGGTGGGAAGGGACAGGAATATATGAATGAATGCACAGACAGAATGAGGACAAATATAGAATCAGAGAGGGAAGAAATGAAAGTGGGTGAGACTGCATTCATCAGGTTTTAATTTTGTCTCTGACAGGCATTAATTCTCTGCACTGAAGCAAAACCTTTCTCCTTGATATTGCAACTGTTCTTAGCACACAGTCATCTCCTACGTAAGGCTGGAAAATTTCTTTCTCTGTAGATGGTGTATTTAGTCTCTCGGCCTTATGTTCCACATTCATTCCCTTTCACAATGTGGCAGACGCTTCAGCAGCTCACACAATCTTGTTACTTCTTTGCTATAACATTATATAAAGTCCATTTGAAACAGACACTGTTCTTGAATACTGAGAGAATTCCCATTTTATTCTCTCTGCCTCTATTTTATACACCTTTCTCTCCTCTACTTCTTATTCTATGCAACTGAAATCAGGTTTTTAAGAACGGATGGATTTTGCATAGCTCTTTGAAAGCGGACAGCTTTGGGGGTGTTCCCATTCCTCAAAGCCCTCTCATTTCTCAGCTACCTTGTAGCAATAACCCCTGGCTGAGCTATATCTATTTCTCTCCTTACACCATTGCAATTTTTTTTAAAGAAAAGACTGATTAACTCTCCAAATAGTGGCACAGACTTCATTGTAAGTGTAGAGCAGAAAAATCTTTTCCATAGCTCCGCTTTTCTAAATCTGGACCTGCCTGAGACAGTATTTTGCAGAGTCACACTTCAGACTCCATGCTTCCTTCAGCCTATCACTCCTCCCATCACCTGGGCTAGGGATCAACATTTTTTAAAGCTCAAATTACTCCCAGATGTGATTCCATGCAATCACTTGGCAATGAATTTAGTCCCAGGTATTTCAGTCTCAGAGCACACAATGCTCTCATGGCGTTTTTCTTACCTGAGAGAACTACACTCTGCTTGTCTTAGCAAGGAATAGCATTGTCTGAGGCACAAGTTATGTTTGTGCCAAAGGATGACAGAGTCTCAGCATATAATCAGAAAATTTATTCTGTGACGGATTATCCCTGACAGTGTTTAGCAAAAAATGTCACATACCACAAATATGGGTCAACATTATGTAATGGAAAGTCTGCCAATGGCAGCACATCGTTAGAGACAGCAGAGGGTCATGTGTTTAGAACTGCAAAAGCTTGCAAAGAATTTGCCACAACAGCAACCTCTCAGACTTTCCACATTTAGATAAACAGAATCCTACCAACTTCTGTAGTTCAACAACAATGTGTCTGTTATTACAGTAACCTCACACAAGGAGAAAGAAGCAGCATTTTCTGGCGTGATGCACGTACCAGGAAACGTGAGCTGTGACACACAGCTCTTGCCTGGTGAGGTTCAACAATCTCAGCTCTCCTGCCTCAGCCTGGCATTCACAGTCCCCCAGGTAGGTCAGCAAGATCTTGCTGCAGGGCTACCACTCTACAGCAGAAAGGCAGAGAGGCTGCCAGCCAGCTGGAGAGGTGGGGGGCCTCTTTCCTAAAAGGCGCAACCTCACTCATGCCCTAAAGCAAGGGGGAAAGGGGCTATGTATTCCTTTCCTCCCCACAAACAAATCCCCCCCCCCCAATTACAAAGTTCAGCCCCACCTGTGTTGCACTCAGTTTTGGGAAAACTGCTGTGCATCAGCAGCAGAGCACAACACAGATCTGGGCAACCCCATTCTCACTATTTGAAAACTCTTTTGTATTTCATTATAGCAGGTTTTTATCTGCAAGTTATAAAATAAACCCCCTTTCTCAGACTTCATCAAGACTCAGAGTTCCAGCTCTGCCTTCCCACCTGGGAATAAAAAACGATTTGTGTTATTGCTCAGTGGACTGTGCAAGCAGAAGGCAAAAAGGCTACAGACATGGTTTTCAGGAAAGAAGAAGCAGGGAGGAATTAAAGACAGCATTTTGGGATTTTTTCCTCCTATTAATATGTCAGTTTTGAGGAGAAAAGCAAAATATTAAAGGACAGATAAAAAGAAGGATCAAAATCAGTATTGAGTCCTAAAAGGCGCACTGACTAAACTTAACATGTAATCCCTGAAGTTTCTCGGAAATAAATTCTTTGCAATTTTGCAGTCATTCTCTGTCTTTAATGGTCATGTCAAGTGTTTCAAGCATGCAAAGGCACATACTTGAAAAAGACTGTGTGCAAAATATTGTTGAATTACCATAGAACTGAAGTAAAATCCCCAGACTGGTGACAGACAAAAAAACACCCCAAAACTTAAGACCCTAAATGAAAGCCATGACTCTGTAGAGTTAATGTGCAGTGTGACACAGCATCCTTTGCTAACTGAGACAGACACTGATGTATGACAATTTAGAGCACTAGGCACAGTATCTAACCAGGAACCTCTTTGTTTTTTCTCAGATAGCAAAGCAAGAGCGTCCTCAAATGCTCAGACAAGAAGGATGATGGCAGAAGTCCCCCTTTTATACTCGAGGAAAATCCAAAGCAGAGCAGCAGGGTTTATTCTTAGCTCTAGAGTGAGTCTCTCTCCCTCTTTCTGCAAAGGTGACACCCATGCCCAGGCACCCTGACACCAAGTCCAGCAGTGAGACTACAGCTCTCCTGGAAATGTCTCTGCTTGCTGTTTTCTGCTTTGCTGTTGTTTGAGATGCTAGGAAGCCCCACAATTTCTGGGAACTCTCCAGTGAGGTGCATGCAGTAGCTCATACATCTCAAAATGTCTCTCCTTCCCTATTCAGAGGGCTTCATTTCAGCAATTGCATTCAGTTCATGCATTCAGGCTTCTCTTGCAAGGCCATAAAGCGTACTTTAAAACATCAAAGATACAATTCTGAGGCAATCTTGTGACTTCTGGGGCCAGGGAACCTACTCAGGAAAAATGGCTTCAGTGTAGGCAAAAGCTAGTCTACTACTTGGATAAAAGGACAATCAGTCAATGAAAAAGGCAACCAAGGGCATATGAGCTGGAGATTCACTGCAGCACAAGTGGCACAGATGGGGTAACCAGAGTCTGGCTGTGCCAAGTCTCCCAGTACAGGAATTAGAGGGCGTCAATTGCAGTTAATAGCAACAGCTTCAGAGCAAACAAAAGGAGGTGGTATTTCCTGCAATGGATCTAACAGTTGTAAGACTAAAGGACAGTGCCAGTGCTAGAAATTTTTGTTCATTCAAGGGAAGGCTGGAAAAATCATGTAAAAGGAATCCTTTGGAGTTACTAAAACCACAAGTGACTCAGAGTCCCTAAGATGAAAACTAATAGAGCCCAGGAAGGAGTTACTGAAGACTTATATGTGCTTGTCATACCCTTCATCTTCTGTAAACACCCGCTTTCAGCCACTGCTAAAGGGACTGTGCTATCCTGGGTAAGTCCTTGGTCTGACCTAGGACAGTCACAGAAATGCCCAGTACCCAAACCTTCATTCTGTACCACCCACCACTGCCACACCATCCTCATTCATAAGGGAAACTTCAGAGTATGGAGCCCTCTGATGGTACCGGTTGGGTGTGCAAATCTCAACCTAATCTAAGCAACATAAACAATTAAAAGGGAATATTCCTCTCAGATAAAAAAAGATATCAAGCAAATTATCATTTCATTAATGTTATTGATGGTGCTGCTTTCTGAATTTCAGTTTTCTGATTAACTTTATAAAGTCTGAATAAGCATCTAAAAAAGACAAATTCTTTCATACACAAAAAAAGTAATTGTAGTTCATAAAATTTATTTGTTTCCCTAATGAGCACAAAGTACTGTTAAAGCTTAGCATTATCACTTATTAATTTCATTTTACGTTTAGCCTCCCTTTATGAGATCCAGAGTAACCTTAGAGAACAATCTGAACCTCTCTCCTCTGTGCTGTTAATCAGTCTTCCTGCTTTTGTAACCACTTTCACATTTAACTAGTGCCTTATCCTCCAGATATTGGACCATATCTTGACCTTTAAAGGATACTACTGTCTGCTTATCCTTGACAACGCTGACTGCTATTCAGATTTACTTTCTGTCTACAGTTCAGTGGCCAGCCTTTGATACCTTTAAGTGAATTTTAGCCCCAGCTGACTTGTTTCAGTAATTTCCTTAAGATATTATGTGGCACAGCATCAAATGCTTTTGTAAAGTCTTGATGCTGTTCTGTCCTCTGCTAATCTTCTCGCTTCATCATAAAAGATGTGGAGGGATAAATGTTCTAATTGGCCTGGCTTGGTTTACTGCAGTACACCTGTGCCATATCAGGGTCTTGTTACACTATTCACCTCCATATAAATACATTTCCCGCTTCAGTTTCTCTATTTATAGTATTTGTTTCAATTTCGAGCCATGCTCATAAGACAATAGTTTCCATAGTTACTCTTTGTTCAGTTTTTAAGGACTTCTGGCATGCTGACACTTTATTAGTCTCCTGATACTTCCTCAATTCTCTGTGGGGCTTTTTAGCAACTAGCTGTTCCATCAGTTCTTTAAATATCTGAAGGGACACCTCAGATGCATTTGTTCAAGTGATGATATTTCATTATGTATTTCTTAGTTACTTCTTCCCAGCAGTTCATAATTACATCAATGATTTCTTAAGCAAGCCATTATTTAAAGTTTAATCTCCTTCCCAATAAACTTCATGGCAAAAGTCCAATTAGTTTTAGGGAGAATAAGAACTGGTCTCAAAATTTATCTCCTTATTACAAATTAATTACAATTAATATTTTCTTGGTCAAGTAATTTTGTGTTACTGTGCCTTCAGGACTTATAACACAGTCTTTTCATATTATTTTTAACCTCTTGGCAGCTGTTTCAGTGTATCCTCATGCTGTCCCTGTTTCTCTCCTGTGTACTAAACTTGGAATATAAAACCCTGTTTTGGTTACTCTCCAGTTTTCTGTTTCTAGTGCAGTTCATATTTTAGTTTTACTTGTTTAAGTAGCCCACAGTGACCCATTCTCTCTTCAGTGTTTCCCATTTTCATTGGAACAAGACACATTTCTGCTGGCTTTTCATTACAGTATCTTCTCATGTTCTCTCCCTACTGCCCTTCCCCTTTCCACAAAGCCTTTTCTGAAACTCTCTCAGCTGATCCTGTGAATGAGATTTTCCTCATATTACTACACCCTTTCACTGGATACCAAAACTCTTCAGATAGCCAAGAAGAAGGTACAGTTCATTAATAAAGTTAATGAAGAAAGTCTGATTAGTTCGTCAATGTAATCTGCTGATCTCATTTTCTTATAACTGTAAAGCTATAAGCATTTTGCATAAGCACAGAAGATGGGATCTAGGTTGACGTCACTGCTTTTGTACCATCACAGTCTGCTATGACTGAGGTGATATGGCAACACAGGAAAGACACCATTGGCCCATCCCCCACTGCTACCATGAACACAGTCAATTAACTGCTAAGGAAACACCAGGAAGATTGTGTTAAATCAATGACAGTAGGGACACCAAGAATTTCCCTCTCCTTAGCTGAGAGACTGGATGAGTAGTGAGACTAATCTTCAATTTCTCTCACTTGACTCAGTCACTTACTACAAGCTCTTATACTGTTTTTCAGATCTATGATTATTTATATATATGTTTTGCACTGACCCAGGCTGGATGCCAGGTGCCCACCAAAGCTGCTCTCTCTTTCCCCTCCTCAGCTGGACAGGGGAGAGAAAATATACCGAAAAGCTTGTGGGTTGATATAAGGGCAGGGAAAGATCACTCAGCAATGACTGTCATGGGCAAAATGGAATTGCCTTAGAGAAATTAATTGAATTTACTACCAACCAAAATCAGAGTACAATAATGAGAAGTAAAATAAATCTTAAAAACACCTTCCCCCATCCCACCCTCCTTTTTGGGCTCTACCTCCTCCCCAACCAGTGGCGCAGGGAGATGGGGAACGGGGGGGGGTTATGGGCAGTTCATCACAAATTGTTTCTGCTGCTGCTCAGGGAGAAGAGCCCTTCCCCTGCTCCAGCGTGGGGTCCCTCTCACAGGAGACCGTCCTCCCCAGACTTCCGCAGCTTGAGTCCTCCCCACAGGCTACAGTTCTCCATGAACTGGTCCAGCACGGGTCCCTTCCCATGGGCTGCAGTCCCTCAGGAACAGCCTGCTCCAGCATGGCTCCCCCACGGCGTCACAAGACTTGCCAACAAACCTGCTCCAGCGTGGGCTCCCCTCTCCACAGGTCTGCAAGTCCCTCCCAGGAACCTGCTCCAGCGTGGGCTTGCCACAGATTCACAGTGTTCTTCAGGGCATCCCACTGCTCTGGCATGGGTCTCGTTCATGGACTGCAGGAGGGTCTCTGCTCCCCTGTGGATCTTCATGGGCTCCTGGGGGACAACCTGCCTTGCCATGGTCTGCACCACGGGCTGCAGGAGAATCTGCTCTGGCACCTGGACCACCTCCTGCCCCTCCTCCTGCACTGACCTTGGTGTCTGCAGAGTGTTTCTCTCACATATTCTCAGTCCTCCCTTCCCTGGTTGCAATTACTTCTGCACAGTAACTTTTTTTTTTCCTTCTTAAATATGTTATCATAGAGGCATTACTGCAATTTCTGATTGGCTTGGCCTTGGCCAGTGGTGGGTCTGTCTTGGAGTCGGCTGACTTGGACTCTGTTGGACGTGGGGGAAGCTTTCAGCCACTGCTCCCTTAAGCCACCCCTTTAGCCATGCCTGTCCCCTCCTTGCTACCAGAACCTTGCCACTCAGACCCAATGCAATATGCGATCCACAATTAAAATGTCACAAAATTTCACCAGAAACAATTTCCCATTAGAAACAGCAATGAAGAGCTGTGTTTTCCATGGGTTTGCTCTGGTAGGAATGCATGGGCAGATTAGATAACAAGAGTATAGTATACAAATAGACAGTAAAATGAGCATTCATTTATAGCACTGTTTCTTTAACAACATCCACAAGCATTTTAATTAAACCATGTTCCGCTTTGAATTATGTCCTACCACTGTTACTTGTGTTCTGAAAAGAAGTCAGCCCTGCAGTATGTTGTTTATTGATAGTGTAGCAATCCTTACAGATTTCCAGTTGCTGTACATACGCAGTGCCCTGGAGTGTCTAAAGTCAGTGGAGGAGTTGTAGCATTCTGTGAGCCTTAAAATCTTAGAACTGACTCAAAATCTGTTAGTGACTGATTCACTGCTCCTGCTTCTTAAACCAGGCTGCACAGGAGGGTAATTGCAAAGGCCATCTTTAGCCTAAGGAGTTTATTTGCCTTAGGATCTTTCCGCAGTCAGTGGAGAGTAGAAAAATCCTCATCTGTGTCTCAAAGGGAGTTCATTGTAGGTGCTCAGAGCTGCCCCAGAGGAAATGCTTCCTCTTGATTCTACAGGAAGCAGAGGGAGAAAAACCTTCTGAGGCTAAATTTAGTCTTTGTGAATGCCCCCTAAATTGCTATCTGTATTTGCAAGAGCCGTCTTTGATAACCTGCAATATATTCTGGAGAAATGTGAACAGCAAACAAATACGGCAAAACTCTCTCTCCTGGGCTAACACAAGCTCCTCAGCTCCTTGTACAAAGTTCAGGGGGCTTAATCTACACATGCTGATAGGGACACGGCTGCCTGCAAAGCAGAACAAGTGTCCATTTATGCAGGCACAGCTGTTGCCTAATGACAGAGGTCTAACAGTGGCTCCTGTGTGATGGAAGGTGGGTCTGTGTTCAGACTTGTCCGATCACTGCTTATCTGGGACCTGCTGACCTCACATCAAATGCTCATCATTTGTAAATTCTTCTTCTCTAATTTCCTCTCTTTCCTCCATGTTAACTGCTAACCCAATATCTTACATTAATTTTTTAAACCAGATTAACTAGGGTTATTTATGTAATCTTTCTAATACCAGTATTTTTCTTCTGGATTCTCTCTGTTCTTTTATCCATTTTCAGTCTAACCTCACCTACTCCCATCTGAGAGCCAGCTTCTGATTAATGTATCTCCACGTAAATTCAATTTAGCCATTGACAGCACATTCTTGGGGTTGATCACATGACATTCACCTGGTTATTTCTGGGATGAGGAGGGAAAATAAGGTAGAAAGTAGCAAAAAATTGCTTTCCATGTTGAAGCAGTTGACTTTAATTAGTGAAATTAAATTTTATTGGGTTTGTGTGGCAAAGTTTTGGTTGCCACAGAGGTGACTCTGTGAGAAGCTGCTGGAATTTTCCCCCAGGTGCAATGGAGCCGAGGCCAGCCAGCTCCAAGGCACACCCACTGCTGGCCAAGGCCGAGCCCACCCACATTGGTGGTAGCACCTCTGGGATAACAGATGTAAGAAGAGGGGAAAAAAGCCCTGTGCAAGAGCAATCAGAAGAGAGGAATGAGAATATGCGAGAGAAACGATCCAGCAGACACCAAGGTCAGTGGAAAAGGAGAGGGATGAGGTGCTCCAAGCACTGGAGCTGAGATTCCCTGCAGGAGCCTGTAAGGTAGGACTCACGCTGGGTAAGTTCAAGGGGGACTGTCTTCCATGGGAGGGACCCTATGCTGGAGCGGGGAGGAGTGTGAGCAGTCCTCGCCTGAGAAGGAAGGAGCAGCAGAGAAACTGTGAGATGAACTGACCAAACCCCAAATTCCCCATCCCCCTGTACCACTGGCTGGGGAGGAGACAGAGAAAATCAGAAGTGAAGCCAGGGAAGAAGGGAGAGGTGGGGGGAAGGTGTTTTTAGATTTAGTTTTTATTTCCCATTATCTGACTCTGATTTGATTGGTAATATATTAAGCTAATTTCCCCGAGCTGAGTGCATTTTGCCCATGACAGTAATTGCTGAGTGATCTCTCCCTGCCCTGATTTTGACCCACAAGCCTTTCATTACATTTTCTCTCCCCTGCCCAGCTGAGAAGGGCAGTCACAGAGCAGCTTTGGTGGGCATCTGGTACCCAGCCTGTGTCAACCCACCACATAAATTTTCTGGTCTCTTGTCCGTAGCAAGCTACTTACAGTAGCTGCCTGTTGACAAGAAAGTTGTCTGTGTGGATTTTATCAATCTTATAACATATTGCCTGTCATGCTGTGGAAGTATTAATTTGTACACCTAAGTGACGGTAAAGTTTTCCAATACTAGATCGAGCACAGCAACAGAAGTAAGGGTAGGAGATAGAGCTATACAGTTTTGTGCTTTCAGTGCCAATCTAGATTAGCCCTACTATTTTGTGTGGGCAATAGCTACAATACTACAATTTAATTCCTTGCATTTTTAGAACAGTCATTAGATTTTAAAACATATTTTAATGCCGTAGCTCCATCAAATTAATTTAGAGGTTGCACCAGCTTAATTATACACACACCTACAGTGATATAGCTACAGTTCACAAAAACTAAGGACAACTTCCCCCCTTAATTTCTGTGTACCAACAAACTGCTCCTGCCAGGAATGAATTAGACCTGGTATTAAGGCAGTACTGAGCCCTGTCTGTGTTTTTGGAGTAGAGCCAAATGTTCACATATATTAAAACCTCTAGAAACTTACTGCTACATATGTTTGCATTCATAAAATTTATCAAGCAAAGCTATTCAGAAAAGAAAGATATGACACAGTCAGCCTAAGGAGAGATTGAAAACAAATATTTTATCACTAACCAAGGACTATTCTCACTTGTCTAATAGTACAATAGAAATGAGTGCCAAATCCTCTATTCTCTGCAGTTTGAGGCCTGAGCAAAAATGCTCCATTACCACACTTTATCATTCTTTCTTGAAGTTGAATAATATATCACAATAAACTACGTGAAACAGATGAGGTATAAATCAAGCTAAATTCAAAGGTTAATGAGATTAGCAGCTATCAGATCCATAGACTATCTATAGACTGACCACTAAGTCTTATGCCCTCAGGAGTTAATTACACAGCTATCACAACACTGAAAATGCACATGACTGGCCTCTACCTGAATTGCAAACAAATCTTCCCACTCCCAGCATGGGAGCAGTGATGACCAACAAAAATGTGACAGCAAATAACTCAGAAACAAAACACAGGAAAGTACTCCAGAATGTCTTCAGGGCTTCCTCCCATGCTTAGGAGGCATGAGGGATGCTCAGTGACAAATAAGACAAAAATTGGGAAGCCCAGCTGTCGAAGCAGAGGTTGGTCCCCCCACTCCCCTAACCAGGGAGTTCAAAAACTGCCGTTGTAATTAACTCTTGTAGAAAACGATTTAAAAATGTGCAGTGGTCATGATGGCTAAGGTGGGGAGGCCCAAGCTCTCTGGGTCTTGGTTCTGTTTTGGTGCAGTGCTTCTGCAGTTGGAATGGTGCCACGCAGCCCCTTTGGGAACAGTTGCTGTGAGTGAGCATTACGAACTTGCGGTCCGTCTGGACAAAGATGCTCATTCCCGAAGTGCGGCTGTTTGGCTGCAGAAGGCAAATGCCTGGAGTTAACAGGAGTGTCAGTGAAGAAATAGCAAGCAGTGGGGTTAGATTACAGTCACTTTGGGGGTTTGAGCACTCATTAAAATGACTCCATGATGGCACTAACTAAATGCAAATACTATGCAAACTGTGAATTCATCTTGGAGCAAAACCTCTTTCCTGTATCTTGCTGGCAAAACCACTTTATCAACAAATATATCTGGACTGAAATAGATCATGCAACCAACTTTAGAGAGAACATGTAGTCTTATTCCTATTTTCTCGTTTTGGATTTCTCCACCCTCTTGAGGGATGGTGGTCTGAACTCCTCATACTGTCAAACTCCCACTGACCTCAACAGAAAACAGCTCATCTCAAAACACAGCTGAGCAGAGCAGCCAGCTGCCTTTGCTTGAGCCAGCTGTTCCCAAATCGAGGTTGCAATTCCACATGCAGCTGCAAGGCAGGCAAGTAGAGCAGGGTCAATTCTCCAACCTATTATGTGGTGCTTCCACAGACTGTGGGAGCAAAAGCTTTGCTACAACAATGATCATGGGTATCATCTCCTTTCACTGCTTTAAAGTTGTTTTCCCCTCTTCCTCCCCCTCAACTAGTGATGGAGTCTTATTACTGCTTGATCCAGCTGAACCCTAAGGCAAAGTTTTCAGCACTGGGCACCCTCCTGCAGAGAGAGTTTTGTATGAATTATAAAGTCAGGGCATTCAAATACTACATCAATTCACTTCCCACAGGCTGTCTTCATGAATGCTTATTCATCTTGAAATGATGGTACTCTAAGAAGTCACTTAAGCTCTTAAGCTTTCCTGATCTCATGTCACAACTTCAAGAACAACCAAAAGGAAGAATGCTTGGAAAAGCATAAAAACAAAACCCATAGTCAGAAAAAATTCTGTTGCTGCAACTGCTGCTAAATAAAGAGATCAACCCCTGCACAGATACAGCATAACAGTATGTTCTGCTGTATAGTCCATAACAAACTTTGATTCAGTAATATCCGTAACCAAAAAATTATTGCTGTGGTGTTGTCCTTGTTTTGGGACATACACAAACATAAAAGCCCCTCTGCACACACCCTTCTGGAGACTGCAAAGGAGAAGCAAAGAGCAAAGAGATGTTTTCCTCACTTCCATTGGGGGAGGGCTGGTGGCTATTTTTGACAATCAAATACTCATTCTGGCAGAGACATCTTAAAAATTATTTTTTGTTGTCATTACATGTAGCAGTTTTGGTAACCTTTACAAAGCCCTCCTGTGTTTCGAAGATAACATTACCACACAAACACGGGCTGTGCAGTTCCACAAAGGCTAAACAACACATTTCTTACTGCCTTATATCATGTCTTCCAGGCCTGCTGGAGATCAGAGGGGCTGGAACAGGGGAGCAACTAAGTGCAAGTCACTTGTAATGTTCTACCTGCTAACTAACGAGCAGACAAGCCCTGGCAGGCTGGCTGGAGCTGCAGGCACACAGCACTTGCTATAGCTCATTTCAGAAGGGTAGCACCGCTTTCCTCTCTCTCATGCCCTCTGCCACACGCTAGCAAGCAAACAGGAGCATGGGAGCAGCTGACCACTTCTGATGCCAAGGACCGTGTGTGCGCACTGTAACAGCCTGTGCTCGCCAGCACTTCTCAAAGGAAACGAGAAGACAGTGTTCCTCTCAAGCCTTGGGTGAGAGCAGGGAAGGGAGGGGGAAAGAACTCCCCCCCCCTACTCTTTATCCTGTCGTGGGAGCTAAGCAGAGGAAGCCAGATTTGGAAAGTGTGTGAATGTGAGACCATGGCAGGTTGTCCCCTTCCCACAACACAGCAATTGAGGGAGTGCTGTCAGGGCCACGGCACAAGCTCTCCATGCAGAGTTCACATAGTCTGGGAAAGTGGGCAAGGTGGAAGCACAGGAACCCCTCTGCATCTTGATGCTGTTCCTTCCCTTCCTAGGGCACAGCACAGTGCCTGGGACAGACAAAGAAGCAAATACAGGGCAGAGGTACTCTCACGGAATTAGAGAAAATCCTGAGCTGGAAGGGAGCCACAAGGATCATCAAGTCCAGCTCCTGGCTCTGCCCAGGACTATTCCCACTCTTAAAACCACTTTTCCCTTCTCTTCCCCAAAGTGCTTTCTCCTACTCACTGTCTTTGCTTACCAGTGGTTCTCGGGGAAAAGAAAAAAATGGAAAAACCACAATGGGCAAATAAAACTTGCCATTTCCAGACATCAGCCAGGACACAGTAGCGATGTTCCTCTCCTGTCCCCAGTCAGGGACATGTAGAGAAACTATAACTCTGAGGAGTCAGGAGTCATCTTCTTGCCATGTACATCCCAACTGACTGTTACCCTCCCCACACTGCCGTAGCACTGGGTCTGCAGGATCACTGAACAGCAAGAGGCTGGTGGAGAGAATGGACTCCACACATTTCCATTGTTCAGAGGTAGTTTATCAATTGTTTGAGGACCTGTCCGTGTCAAGTTTGGTTCTATTTTCAGAGCTGCATAACGACTGCTGATGACATCTGTCCATGACTGGCAGCACACATTGATGAGTACTGTAAATGACCAGTTTCCAAATGTACAGCCACGTGTCTCCTTTCTGCTCTGGGCAGCTGATAAAGATCCACTGGTGGCAGCTGCTGTTTAATATGGTAAATGATTTTGGAGATTACAGTCTTCTCTTGTGTAATCTTCTTACGTAAGGACTGAGAAAGAAAACATCAAAACAGAAGTGGATCTGGAGCCCAATATCTTGAAAATCTTTTCTTACTATTCCAAGATAATAAAAAGTCAAGAGAAATAAAATTCACCCTCTTATATATACAAGAAACTTAAACAAGAGCTGCATCTCATCATAGAATCTTGTGTGATAATCCACTACGTGGTATTTAGCTAATCAGATGTTCAGTGAATAATATGGGAGGTAACTAAGCAAGGTAATTATAATTCTATGTAAAAACTAAACAAAACTGAACAAAAAGCTTCAAAAATTGGAGCTTAGAGATTGCAAGTGGGTTGTTCCTAGGGTAGGTTTATGTTGGAGAAAAACATGTTGTTCTTCCTAACCAGCTACCTCATGGTGACACGCACATTTTGAGACTTTTTGCACGCTGATTTATGATTTCAAGCCATGCTATTCCATTCAGTCTCCTCATGTGCTGCGTCAGCAGCTCCTGCTGGAAGCATGTTGCTTGTAGCTCCTTTTGCTCATTCCTCATAATTTATGCTTGTAGTAAAGACAGAGGGACTGACTTAAAGTGTTTAAAGTCTTAAAGGCAGATAGTGAAGAATGTAAAAAACAAAAGATAAAGAGAATGGAAAAAAAGTAAAAGTAGCAGAATGGGTGGAAAATGCTGAGAGGCTCTTTTGTCCTTTTCATTCCTATCAATTTCTGTCTGCTCTGTTCCTTTCTTTATCTTTCTTTGCTGTATCATGTGTCACACTGCAAGCTTTGAGAACACCATGCTCAGATACAATGGCAAAGAGCCAACACATGCAAGACCTGAAAATACCAAAGAGATGAACAATGTTCACGGGTGGAGGCTGTTTGCAGTAAAGTGAGAAATTTCATGCATGCAGAAAAAAGGTCAAGATCAGGAGAAGATCTGTCCTGTCTTTACTTCTGAGTGTGAGGTATAGAGGGCTCACAGATTTACAGAACTCAGTAAGGGAGGGAAGTTCTTCATTGCTTTTAGATAAGAGTTGTACCAGTTCTTAAAAGAGCTGAGAAAATACTGGAAAAACCCTCCACCAGCGTTTGCTCAAAGTATTTAATGAATTCCGTTTAGCTGTGTTTGTCCTTCATATACGTTCTAATGAACAATTATGCTGGTGATGAGACTCACAGACACTGCAATCATTACGCAGATTATTCAGTGAAGGATTTGGAATAATGCATTGGTAAAGACTGGATTCCTAAATGACAGAGGCAACTAATGAAATTTCACCTCTCCCCTGTTGATGCACTAGTTATAAACGAAAGGCCTTATCCAGAGGGGTTTTTGTCCTATTCTAAAAGCTGTTAATTCTGAAATTATTTAATATTAAAATGTTTTTCCTGCTGGACCTGATCAGCCTCCCAAATGGAAAACACAGCCTAAAAACCCTATTTTATCAAAAACTTGCCTCTTTTTTTTTCCTGTTTGCATTTTTTTCCTTAAAATGCAAAATCTCACTTGATGTACATTTCCTTGGCAGTAAGATCAAGACTGAACTCAAGGAAAAACTTGTTAAAACTCCTAACATTGGTCTTAGAATGAAAAAACACAGACATTACAAATCCAAACACCATAGATGCAGCCATCTTCTCTTATGCCTTTGCAGAATGGCTCTGGTAGAGAGAATGTCCAAAAACAGAGAGAGTAAGGAGGAAAAAAACCCCAGACTAGAGGAAGATCTATTGCATGTTCTTGTTTCTTGGTGGAAACCCAGTAATGACACATTGATATTCTCTAGATCCAGTCAGTCAAGAAAATGAGAGTTTCCTGTGTTTATTACTGAATGAGTAAATGAGAGCAGCCCTGTGACCACATGAGCCCCCCTGAGCTCTGTCCCCGTTGCTCCATGCTGTTGCTGCACACACCAGTGCTGCAAGTCTCCTGCTTTGCTGGGCTGTGCCCACCAAGTGAACCTGTTTGTGTCTCACAGGTGCTACATCGGCATCCAAGTTCATCATTCTTTAGACAGACTCCTCAAGATAGTTCTGGAGAGCTGGTAACTCACTGTGTTACATCCATGACTGGAATTTCTAAAAGTGTTCTTTGTGAGGCAGACAACGATAGCAAAAACAAAACCAAAGCCAAAACCAAACAGACCAAAAAACCCAACGTTTTTAAACTATTTTGCTCTCATCACACAGAAACATAGAACCAGGGGAATTTCAAGAAGCCAAATCTATCTTTTCTATTAACAGTTTTCATAAGGTTCTTCCAGTGCTCCTCCTCCTTCCACTTGCTGTGTTGCTTTCAATCCTAAGCAGCAAGTTGGCTGTCTGGCTCTCTTCATTCACTGTGACATTAGGTACTTAAGCCTAAGGCGCCAGCATCTCAAAAGGTTGCACAGGGTGGCAACGCTTTGATTCAGAAGACGAAATGCATCCAGGCACACAACTCTGAGTTTCACTTATTTCTTGACCTGTGCTGACAATGTGCACTCTTTTTTTCTCCACTCCTAGGAGGGAGACATTCAGTCATCCAAATATTTCTTTTGGACACAAATACAGCTTAGTTGCAAAAACTACTCAATGTATATGAACAGCAGACCTTATTTATAACTGCTGTGTTCCGTGTGTGATCAATTGCCTCCAGGAGGGCTCCTCAGATGGAGCTGAGCTGTTTGTGTTGGAGGCAGTGGCTGCACATCAGTGTCATTTGGTGGTCACCAGATAGCTGAGCTCTCTTAGTGCTCCTATGTACATGCCTCAGTACACACTGTTATTTTAAAAGTCACTAATACTGCTTACTAGAGTTCTGAAGGAAAATTTTTTCCTCTGGTTCTGCAAAGTTTTTGCTTTTCCTTCTGCACTGAAGTCATAGTTCTCCTTCTCTTCTTAACCCTCTGTTGCCAAGTTGCCTTTTTAATTCATTCACCTAATAACACAGCATACACAATAAAATTATTGTTTATTTATATAAAACACCTAAATATTTTCCAAGTAATAGAGGGTAAGGAAGATTGTAAGGATATAATCTCTTATGAAGTCAACTAAGACAGAGATTATGTTCTTTCTTCTCAGAGTGACAGCACAAAGGAAGTTCACTGACTCCAACACAGGAGATGAAACAGAGAGATTCAGCTCAAATACCCTCAGTATATTCAGATCTGGAATTTGATGGCAGTGTATTTCAATAGTACAATAATAACAATAATAACAATAACACCACCTTTATACCTGTTATGACACTATCTCAAGTAGTTTAAAAATAATATGCCCTGAAACTATAAACAAATAATTTGGCAATGATCTGGAGGAATGTTTTTAGTGCAGCAAACCCAAAATAAATTCAAGGAATGAAGTTATGAATGAGTCTGAGCAGCAGAAGCCCATCTGCTTTAAGAGATTTACATGTTGCTGTCTATTTCTAGACATTGCTTCTAAGATATCAAATATGTCCCTAAAATAACATTACACCAAACACAGATTAGGTCAGAAGGGAATGTTGGCAAACACCATCACGACACAGAGATTCTCCAGGGCTCCACTTAATAGTAAATAGTTCCACGCAGCCATGAGTACCCAAAGAGAACTGCTGAAAGGATTAATTGTGGCCTACTCGGGTTTCATCCCTCCAGTAAATGTCCTACCGAGAATAATAAAATATTGGGTAACAGTGGATTACAACATAAGGAGTTGTAATCATTCAAAGAATGACACTCCAGAAGAACCCTTCTTGACTCTATAACCAAACTCCAGACTAGAATGGTACCGGTGACATTTTGGAAAGATGCTGGTACATGATTTAGATATATTTTTGTATTCTGTGTTTCTATTTCAAAACATTGGAAATGACCATTAAGTTTTGAAAGGATGTACATAAAAAGCTGAAGTTTTTTTCCTCATGTTTCGATGATTAGTAAACCACAGTATGACCTCTACATTCTTCCTGTTCATCATAAGTCTACAGAACATAAAATCTCTTAGGAACAGAGAAAAATTATTATGCAATCACAGAAATGGTATGCACCAAATTAGGTTCATTTATTTGGTTTTTAAATGTGAGAAATATAACTCTATTAGAAAATTGTGTCAACATCCTTAGAGGTAAAAAGGGACGCAAATTTAAGTCTTGAATATACCCTTGCAGCATATTTTGGAGGCGAGCAGGCAGAGCCTATCTTAGATCTGAAATAAACACTTCTGAAGGTGAAAACTTATCAGAAATGATCATCACCTCCAGTTCTGTGCACTCAGGAGGGAAATGCAGCTCCCATGCTTCGACTTGATAGTGAACAGACCCTCGTGGGCTGGAGCAGCACAGTCCGTGAACAGAAGGGCAAAACCCTTGTGTGCAGTTTAGGTACAAATGCTGATTATGGAAGTCACCTTATCATGCTGCAGAGAAGCACCATGCCTTGGGGAGCCTTCTGTAGCTGTGTGTCTCTATAGTGACCTAACCAGCGTGTCCTCCAGCAGCCGCTGCAGGATCCCCGCCGTGGGCAGGATGGGATGTGTGACCTGGGCAGCTGCAGGGAGACCTGCCCCACTACAACTAAAAGAAGGGTTGTCTGCTGTGTGTTCTGTGTATGAGTGCTCATTTTAATTAAGGTTTAATCTCCTCAATCTCTATGCTAATCCTTGGTTCTCTGTAATAATATTTCCACAGAAGACTCCAGGGTATTTTCTGGCATCGAACAAGTCTTAACTGCTGGGTTTGTTCTGGTTTTACAGACTCCTGTGTATCCATCTTCTTTTATTTTCTGAGAAATATGTGAGGCAGAAAAAAAAATCACTGTTTGAGCATTAATTGGATGATAATGGCAATTTATGGATTTGAGGAGGAGAAAAGGTGCCACTAGAGTGTGTAAAGTGGGCAGCTGGCACAGTAGCTTTTGCCAACATTTGTGTCAGCGTGGGAGTACAGCAATATGGTAGCTGTTAACGTTGCACTCAATAAATATCTCATCATATGTGAACATGTGATTAGCCTTTTGGAGGAAGAAGCTGAGTATTCTCTGCATCTGTGGCAGGATTTTAAGTGTAATCCCAACAAATCTCAGCAGGCTTTCATGTGTGCTTAAATACTGTACACATAAAATTGCTTTCTTGAAATCTAGTGTATAGGGAAACAGTGACATAATAATGAAATAATTCACACATTGAATTATCCAGAGAAAAACAGTGTAATGCTCAACATGGCACTTTTTCTCAGCTGATTCAAGCCTTAAGGAAAAACACACAGGCCTGCTGTTGTCCAGAGCATGTGACAATTTTTGTTACTATGTGACTTGGATTCTGTGTTATATATTTGTGCATCCACAAAAGCACTTAATTATTTCCAAATTTTTTTGTTGCTATTAGAAATAGAAAGGACATTAAAATTATTGTTTTAGGACTGAGGAAATTGTTTCTGTTACACATGAACTTTTAACTATTGGAGTTAAACAGCAAAAGAATGATATTGTAGATAAAAATGGCACTAGACCTTTTAGGGGTATTTTTCTACAGCTATTTCTTGCCATGAGGTTTCCTCCTGTGGATTTTCTACAACTCTTACACAATGATTCACTACATTCTTTTAACAGGGAAAAAAATATGGTGTTAGGGTTCTGTCTTCTAGTCATGCTCTGTTTACACTTTGCCATGACAATTCTCTCTGTGAGGAGTGTGCCTTTCTCCACCTTCTTCAAAAGCCTCCTTTCCCTGCCTCTGTCCACCATTGCTACTCTTCTGTCATCCCTACACAACTACTAACTCTGAATAAATCCCACAGCCCCATTCCATTAGAAGAAAGTTCTCTGTAATAAAAATTTATCATAGCATCAACAACTGAAACATCATTATTCTGAAGAGTCAAACCCACTGAGATTTTCAAGAATTTTTGTCTGTGCAGCCTCAAAAAGCTTGATTTATAGATGCAAGTAAAACAAACAGAACTGAAGCAAACGCAAAATGTATACTGCATAGCAAAATGTTCAACCAAACCACTTGTAAAACCAACTGGCTACAAGGGTAAAGAAAATTTTCCATTCGGTATTAATGATGCCTATTCACTCTCCAACCAGCCTCCAAAATGAGGATTCTATCCGCAGAACATCATCCATGCATTTATTTTTACATTCACATAAGCATAGACTGTTTTTTATGAAAAAATTTGGGAATGTAAGGTGGTGCAGGATAAAAGACAGTATTAAATGACAGTGCTGTTTCAAACTAAAATGACAAATGCCTTACTAAAGTGCTTTGGCTACTATGATGGACAAAAATGTTTGTGTATGCATAGGAAATTAAGTTTTATGGTTTCACATGCAAATATAAGAAGGGTCATTTACACTTGCTTACTGAAAAGTGAATGACTTTCACGTTTCCTAATAAAACACTTTCAACAAGCCTCATTAATGCAGCTATTTACATTCACAGTTCTTGGCATAAGCACACAAAAAGGGAAGATACTTTCTCCACCCTATCTCTTAAGCCTAAAAGCTTGAAATTTATAGCTGTAGAGAAATATCAAACGGCAACACTGCCTCACAGCAAAACCCCAAGCATAAAATGGCACCTTCCGAATGAAAATGAAGATCCTGGAATGTTGCTCTGGAAAGCGAGACATCAGCAGGCTGATTTTAGCAGCAGGTGGCCAAGAAAGACTAAGGCAGAGGTGAGTATAATTTTTTCCTGCCAGCATGGGGTCAGCCCGTCACAGGGGAGTGAAGAGCTCGTGGGAATGGGCCAGCCCCAGGAAGGACAGAAGAGTGGGGAACCCGAGAACTCTTCAAAGTCACCACTTCTCTTCCAGTTGAAGAGCAAGGCTGTATTGTGTTGCTCCCTCATTTGTATTTACCAAAGAGGTCAAAGAGCAGCCTCGTGCTGCCATCACCAGACTGGCACGACAGCAGAGAAACTGCGGGGTGAATCTCCTGCTTGCTCTGTCCCATGGTGCTCCCAGTGCCCCAAGCACACGGGAGAGCGGGAATGTGTGCGCTCGTACACTGCTCAGAGGGGGCTGAGATCCAGCCCCGTGTCTGCTGCTTCCAGCTCGGATTGCTCTTCTCGAGCAGATCCTACCTGCTGAGTTAGGCCTGGCTTGTAGCCAGTCCATGGGTGGAGATCCGTCCTGTGGGCGCTGTTGCGTGGTTTGTGTGTTTGATAAGGACAGGGTGAGGCTGAAGCCACGGCTGTGCTGGCCAGCTGTCCTCAGCTTGCCTTCCAAACACCAAACAAGTCTTGGGAGAAATATCAATGGGCAAATACTGTATAACTTCATTTTGCATAGAGAGTACTCTGCCATGACATAGACAGTGTTATTTTGGGAAAGTTTTCTTAATCAAGCAGTAAATAATCTTGTATCAAAATAAAGACAGCTGCAACTTAATACGCTACATAATTAGCTTTCCAATAAGAATTAAAATGAAAAAAAAGTCAGTAAATCCAACCATGTGAGATTCATGAAAATAGAAGGTTATATTTATGAAATTTATAAAGCCAAGTACTATTCATTTTTTGTTTTATAGTCAACCACTGCTGTGGTGGGGTTTAGAATCTTAACGGAATTTGAAGCAAAATCACTTCAGCTGCAGAGTAAAAGCACCTATTTCTTAAAAAAGGTGCCAAAATAAATAGTCTGACATCCCATCCAGTAGAATAGAGCATTTTGAACATATATAAATAAATAAAACTCCACTCAGAAAACAAGCAACAAATAAACAAGTAAACATTTATCCTTGAGCATCTGTGATCCAAAGACATTCAAGACCAAGAAAACAAACCATATCTGAGCTTTGTCAAATGCTCATACTAAAGAGCAGGTCTAACCATCTCTTCAGAAGAGGGCACCATCTCTTACATCTTATTTCCAAATCACATACATGTATTCCCCTCCTCAAAGAATAAATTTTGAAAAGTATTCATTTCATGGAAATGGCCGTATTCTTTTGAACAGGTAGGAAATCTGATGGACTGGACACAGTGAATCCCTTATTTGCTGATTTCAAGAAGGGAAACTTCTGATTTTGAAAATTTGGTTTAGAGAGTTTTGCGACTTCATGGCTTAGGAGAAGATCAGCAATGTAGAAAAATACAATTGTAGGTTGATAAATTCTGGAGACATGTGGGAACCAGACAAAAAAATGCAAGCAAAGTACAAATTTGAAGTAAAATGCACGGTGTATTTTTCCTCTTAACCTGGGTATTCCCACTCAACTCCCTCAGTCATTGCATACTCAGGATTGCATCAAGCCATTAATTGCACAGTAAATCCTCCTTTTGCTCCCCATAGTATCACCACTCCCTACTTTCCACATATCGGAGCATCCTATTGAATATTATTTTCCCTTCAGGCAGTGGGTCAGGTTCTTCCAAGCCCCTCCATCCTAGTTTCTCTGCTCTCTTTAGCCCCTTCCTCTCTTAGTTGCTCATCACTCTTCTAGTTCCCTCTCCTCCCTCTTTCCAGTCTCCCTCTGCCCCAGGAGTGCTGTACCTCGTGCACAGAGTGACCGTCTGGGATCCCAGCTTGGGGGCTGCCTTTGCTCACGCTGGAGATGGCAACTTCTCCGTGGGCCCTTCCCGTCACTGAGGGCTCTGCACTGCCCTGCTGGTGCTCCTCCCCCAGCTCCTGCCAGTCCCCTCATTCGGACACAGAGAAGAGAGGTTTTGTTGAAAGTTGTGTTGGGGCCTCATGAGGGAATGGTCCTGCCCACTCTGGCCACTTGCCAGACTCCAAAGACACCTGAAGTGAAGGGTCAGTGAGGGTCCTGGGATATTACTATTCCTGTCCCAAAGTCAGATGGGCACGAGCTTTGAGTTCTGAAGGCACTGTGCCTATCAAAATCCCTTTGCAGCCAGTGCTCCTGGTAACCTCCCAGTACCAGAACTGGGGAGGGTGAGCAGGGGAGAGGAGGAGGTGGCTGCATAGCCAGGCTTCCCCTGCTGCCACTGTCATCGCATTTGCATTGCAGGGAGATGATCTGGCTGCCTTTGTGTGGCCCTTTGGCAGGAGCCCAGCAGCATTTCTGTGCCACTGCTCACATTGTACTGCAGGAGTATAAACACAGGCTTGTCCACAGTGCTCTCAACAGCTCTGGAGGAAATCCATGATTGCCCAGTGTCAAATAGGCCAGAGAAGCTGGGCTTTCTGTATACCAGCTACTGTCCCTATCCTAATACCCTGTCTCTTGTAGGAATGTGGAAATTCGATGGTATCAGAGAAACAGGACAAGGTAATATGATGTGACTGTAATAAATATTCTCATTCGGAGCTTGGTGCTACAAAATTGTCTTTAATGCTCCACTGTTTCTAAAGACTCAGGCTGGACAGCGTTTAACATTTCTCAAGGCCATGCCAAGGTGCCATAGAGATAAATAAATGAGGCAGAAAATATATAATGTTTGAGAAGAGAAAAAGAGAGTTGCTAGTGTGAGGAGAAAAATTATTTCGAAAACAGAAAACACCATCTCAACTAACCCTTTCCCTACACTAGAAATATTGAAAAGCGTAAACAGTGTTATCTATACTCTACTCCTTCCGGTCCAATTTCACTTTGATAGGGAGAATAATCCTGGAAAACATAAAGACAATATCTTTCATCTACCTAGAAGTCTTAGTACCCTACTGGCTAAGCACTATATATGAGCTACTGGACCATTATGCTGACTTTGCACAGATTTGCATGACTGCACAGATTTCCAGGCCTGAGAACACAAGAAATAGATCAGAAAAAAATCAGCAAGGTTGGTCCTCTCCAAGCTTTGAGATCTCTAGAATGGAAAAAGTTCCTCTGTGCTTCCTGAACTTAACGTATGAACTTGAAACCCTCTGGCCTTCCTTGTTGAGCTTTCTGCCTCCTACAGCCCTAACAAAGGCACTGGTCCAGTCTGCCACAAACACGGGGTGTCCACCTCCCCCTGGGCCCCACCATGTTCAGACCAGGAGCTCATGTTGCTCCTGCAGTGAACTCTGGGGGAAGTCCAGCAGCTTTAACAGAAGCTGGTGCATGTCTTACAGCCCCAGACGATGAGGGTTTCTTTTCAGTTTCTCTGTTATCACTTCAGCAGAGCTGCTTTGCCCACAAGGAAAGCCCTTCCCTGTCTGTAGCACGTGGTACCTAGGAAAGCGTAGGTGTGCGAGCAGGACCTCCACGTGCTCCCGTTTGCCGGTCCCACAGTGGAGCGGGCAGAGGGGTGAGGCACACACAGGAACACACTCTCAGCTACTGCTCTACTTGTCTGAATCACAACATGGCATTTCATGAATAACCCCTTTTCCACAAAGACAAAAGCAGGATTTTGCTGCTGACTTCCCTAATGCTGCAGCGACCAGCTGATTAAACCCTTTGGAAATGCATGCAAATTATCTTTATTGCACTGACTTCAGTGAAGCTAGAAAAATTTATACCCACTAAGAAATTAATCCTTATGTATTACTGCAGTAGTGTACTGCTGGACAAAGAAATATAGTTACAAATGTAAATATGAACATGAAAAGAAAAAGAGTCTTTCTCTCTCCTAGAAGCTGTTACCCCATCAGATTTCCACAGGACTATAAAAGTCTACAGGCTACAGACTTTGCTCTCTCTACCTTTCACCTGAAATTAGTATTGTTTTAAACAAATGCAATCTTCATAATTTTTTCCTATCCCAGTTCAGTTACTATTTCCTGCTCTGCATTTAATTTTTAATAAGAAATTAAATATGTACCCTGATCAAAAAATCAATTTCCTTTTGAATTACCCAAATGTTAAAACTGCACTTGTGTGGCAAAGAGATGGCACTCTGATGAACAGAGCCATCTACAGAAATCTTTTTGATAATGGTGTCCTTCTTTCAAATCCAAACATTTCCTTGATGTAGAATACAAATTGAGCCCTAGTGTATAAGTCAGCTAGGATTTCAAAGTTGGCCTTTATACTTTGCCATTAATTAATTCCGTCCAAGAAATTCAAACAAAGATACAAACAAAAAAGTTCTCTAAATACATTACATAAGGCATTCAGAATATTCTAATTCATTCCCCTCCAGGAACACAGCAGAGTCAAAGAATAGTGTACACAGCATGTTTGGACTGTACAAAAAGCACTAGAAACTGTAAGAATAGTTTAAAACCCATTTATTTGAAGCTCTCCATTATAAGAGCTATTGTAGAGTATTTGCTAATCAATCTACACTTCTGAGTTCTAAACAATTGCAGGTTTAATGAAGTGTACTTTTCTTCACTTCCAGATGCAGGAACAAAGTTTCCCATTAAAAGGGAGGAAATGCAAGCAGAAGGCAGAAGACCTCTTCTAAAAATTATTTGAACTTCTGAGTAATTTAAATATTGGCTAGAAAGTCAGAAACTCATGTTTGTGATTTGAGAAAGAGGTGTTCTTTCCCAATACACCTCACGTACAGCTTTAAGTCAGGTAGAACAAGTATTTTCTCTGATACAATAAGGAAAGCCTCCAAAATCAGGGAAAACTCATACAAATTACTCCAAATTTTTGAAATCTCATTTTCTTGCAATTATCACAACTAAAACAGAAGTTGAGAGTATGGGTCAGTTGGCATAGTGAGATCTTCCAAGATGAGTAATCGAAAATGGTTTGTGCTTGGGAGTGAGTACCACAGCATGGAGTAAGAAGAGAGCAGGTGTGTCTGTTCAGCCTGAAAGTACATTAAGAATTTTCTTTTTCTCAAGATTAACTTAGTTCAACTTGTATAGAAACAAAAGGCAAACTTATCCCCTCACACCTTTGGCATAAAACTTAGCAGCACTCGTTCAGCTGAAAACCAGATCTGTTAGGGGAAGAGGCAGAATCACAAATACAATGTCAGGAAAAAAAAAAAAAAAGAAAAAAAAAGTGAAAAGTAGGCTTTGTTGTGCTTCTCACTACCCCACAATATGCAGGTGACACCTCCTTCCTTGTCCCTCCTGTGGTGGTGTGACAATTTCTATAAAAGGCCACGGAGCTCTGTTGATACACGGTGCTATAAGTACCATTATGAGATTTCTCTAGGCCATTATCTCCTACTCTTAGCTCATTATTCTCTGGAGTCTAGCTCACAGAACACTAATTTGTGGCAGCTCCTTATTTGTGCTAGGATCTTGTATGGTCATTGTTTTTGTGTAGCCCATCTCATTATTTTCTTGTAATCTTATTTACTGTGCAGTGAGACCTAGGAAAGTCCCACACCAAACTGAATACTTTATAGGACTAAATTTCTAGCACTTGATTGTGAACATGCTGCATGAGAAAGCCAGTGTTTGACATCCTCTTCGCTTTTAATTTTCAGACAATACATGGACAATATTAACAGAGTTTTAGGTTACAGTAACTTGTAGCATTGCCTGAGACTGAGAAGGTGCAGCTCCTGTAAAGGACAGAGAATAATTCCAATACCTATATGGGCATAGAGAAGCTCACATATTTCTATTTTTCTTTGATCATGTTTGATAACTAAGACTAATGAATTGCTATATTTCCATCATGCAAATTTTGAGGGGTTTGGGGGTTGTGTTTAACGTCCATTATAATTAGTGCAAGCTGTTTAAATATTCATCAATGCCCTTTAGGCACTGAACCACAGGCACCGAAAGGCAAAACAGAAAGAATTTCACTTACATATTGTAGGAATCAGCCACTGGGAACAATCTAAATCCAAACCAAGAAAAGATCAACGATTTACCTCTTTCCTCCCTGTAAGAAATTCCGAATGTCCTGATTCAGTCTTTTTAGTCTGCCTGAAAATTGAGGATGCAACTAAAACCGTACTGAGACATGCCTGAATGTATTGTCTCCCTCACCTAAATATCCCAAACCCAGAGGAAGCTGGTACCTGCATTCTCAGAGCTTATCTATCTGCAGAGCTTTGTAGTCTCTCATTTAAGAATTTGGATTTTCTCTGAGATACGTGGCTTGGAAATGAGTCTGGCACAATATAATCCCTTTTGTTATGTAGTTGGAAAACTTCGTCTCTTCTTTTAATATTAACATGGGTTTCAGAGGAAAGAGGAAATTCCAGTTTTCTTAAGGAAACAGAGCCCATCTGATCCCACATCTTTGCAATGTACAGACAGATATCCAGGCATGAAAAGCAGGCTTTGCCATTTGTCCATGAAAAGCTGCATCATGCGATGCTATCTGTATTTTTCTTGTGACTACAATTTCAAGACTCTGGTGTGGTGACAGATGAATAGTTCCACAGCACAGCATGGGATGATGGCCCATTATACAGCTAAGGGTCTGTAAGGAAGGTTTCCATGACAGCATTCTGTGTATCATTGGTATTTTGGAAATAACATTCAGCTTTGATCTCTGACTTCTACAGCTTTTACTGTTCCCATGAAACATTATATTCAAGCGGAAAAAAAGCCAGGGCTAGTATGAATATTTTACATACAGCCAGGAATGCCTGGAAGTGATATTCCTGTGATAAACTGTAGAACTATGTGATAAACCACAGAGCTATTTGTTAAATGCACCTATTAAATATCTTTAATTACCTGTTCTACTCTCTGGCCAGTAACCATTCTGTCTTGGACTTATTCTGAAGTTTTATGCTGCTGAACAGGTTCAGACAGCTGGCATTTCCAGCCTGCTGTCTACATCAAAATATAGAATCTTTTTGAAAACAAAAACTGATTCAAAGCCCAAGAGAAGCTAGTTTCAATCCCGCGCCAAAAAAAAAAAAGCTTTTCTATATATTAAAACATGATAGTTTTTAAAGAACAGCATCTTGCTCCATGAAGCTGAGAATGAGTTTAGCACTGAATGAGAGGGGAGAGTTGGGACAGGAAGGGCCTTAAGAATACTTTACATTCAGATGTTCATAAAAGTTGTTCCAAGTAAGGTTATAATCTGTTTTGCAGCTGTTTATTCCTCCACATTTGGGCAGGGATTTTCCAAGGGGTCTGAAGGAGCTAGCTTCCCATTTCTTATTGAATTTCAGTAGCATTCCACCTCTTAACTGCAGTGTGCTGCTCTGAAGGCTATGAGACGTGAAACACAGCCTCTGTGACGAGTTTAAACAAACAGCAGGGATCCATGACTTTTCGAGAACAAGGCCACAATACAGGTCTTTGTAGCACAGGGAGAGGTCCTGTGCAACTTTCTGCTAGTTTGGAACTGAAGACTTTTCTCAATCCACACATGACTCTGTAAAGCGAAATACACTATCACATTATGCATATCTGTCTGTAAGCATGTACTTACAATTTATATTCAATAAAATATCTAACTGGTTGCAATCTGCTTAAGGAGCTTTTCTCTTAACCATTTGAATTTCAAAGCGTAGATAAAACTGCAGAAGGATTTTAATTGTATACAAGATATGATCTTAGATAAACCACCTACACGGATTCGTAATCTTTTGTGGGCAGCCGATACTTCTCGATCAGCATAAAAAACAATTCAGTAATAAACACAAACACTGAGTGACAATACAATACAAAAGCATGGATTTTCTAGTACATTTGAAGGTATGGCACAAAAAATTCTCTCTGTTAAGGAAGAGAAGACATACTGTTTCCAAAGCACGGCTTTTATTAATCAATTTCCCCACATGTTTTAGAGGATTATGAGTAAAATCTGAAGATGCAGAGAATGAAGAGTACAGCATCCCTCAACTGCACTCTCATGGACAGAGAAGAGACCTACTCACATAGTCCATTCCCAAAGTAAATCCCTTCGTATTTTTCTGTATCAGTCAGGCAGGAGCATGAGCCACTGGTGTCCTACTTCTCTGCATGCTCCTCCATTTCAAGCTCCGAATAAGCCAATGAAATATACCAATGTATGTTTCCATCCTTACAAATGCTTTCAGTAGTCCTGCACCGTAGCAGGAAAGCAGTTTTGCTGGGGCATGGCAAGGAAACGACCCTTTTGCTCCTGTTTTGAAGAAGGTACCGATTTATCTTGTGAAAAAGTTGGGTGTAAAGGATCACCTGATATCTTTTGATAACAGCCAACATGAAATCAGAGCTCGCACAGGAATCAACAAGAACAAGATGCACTGGCGGCACCACAGTTAACCCAGCACAGCACTTTGCACTGAGCTATGGCACTGCCTAATGATTAACACAGTAAGAATTTGTGAGAGACCAGGGCTAGGAGAAAGTCTAAGGCTCTTAGCACAACCCTAGCAGTGAGGGTACTACACGTGATAGAAATTTGTTGCTTCTCTAAATTTACAGCAAGGGAAGGGGTGAGATAGAGGCCTGAGGAAAAACACACAGATGAAGCAGGGAGAGGCTAAGTTTATTGCACCAACCTACTTCATCCAATGCTAGAGGAAAGCAATGCTTAATCTTCTTCAGGGTTGGGTAGCATGCTCAAGAGAGATGCTTGGCTCTGGTAGTTTTCTTCAAAAGGAAATGTTGTTGTTCTGAACTTGTAGCCAGATTTGCTTTGCTATTCAACTGCTTTCTACCCACAAGTCTCTTCTTACGGACTTGTTTCATGTTCTTTGAAAAGGTCTTAGGTTAGAGCATGGCGCTAACAATGCCAAGGCTACGGGTTCAATCCCTGTATAGGCCAACTTTAGAGTTGGACTTGATGATGCTTGTGGGTCCCTTCCAACTCAGACTATTCTGTGTTTCTGTGATTTGGAGAAGTTTGGTGTGGGGTAAGAGGCAGTCTTCCATTTCTGAGGAATGCTAGTAGTCACAAGAACAAGTGATGGTAAATTAATTGATGACTGCCCCTGGAAGCTACGTAATTGTCCTGCATATAGTGCTGTCCATTGCTAGCTGAGCTCATTTATGAGGTCCAAGAGCACTCAGTTCTGTAAGTAAGGTTTATTACTTTACAAGATAAAGTAAATGAAGATAAGAAAAAGGTGCTGCTCAACCACTGTCTTCCCTATTTTTCTCACCAGGCTTTTGTTTATTCTTTGACAATGTTCCCTATCCTTGTCTGAAGTAGAAGACAGCCAGGTTGAGGAGGACGTGCATGTAAGCGTTTGCAGACTGTTTGGGATACAGAAGCTGGAGAATTTCCCAGGTAAGCAGGCACTCTGAGCCCACAGGGAGGGCTGGCACCTTGCCCTGCATCCCCAGCTCCCGGGACCCTTCTCACACAGAGGAGGGTGTGTGACGTGCCCCACCAGTCTGACAGCTGGTTCCTCTCTGTTCCACGGTCCTCTTGGCAACATCACCTTGGAAAACACATTGTACAAAATGTGGGAGGACAATCAAACAAACCTGCAGTCAAGGGCAAAGCAACACCGTGTCAATAGTGAGTTTTGATGATAAGATGTTCCCAATCCAGCTGTGAAGGAAGCCAAAGAGGATTTTTGACTTTCTGCCTTTCTTGATATCTTGGCAGCTGACAAGCTTTTGAGCTGGAGGAGGCTGCCTTGCCTACAGGGACTGTCCTGCACAGAGAGGGCTGAAGAAGGGTGCAGAGGGCAGGTACAGGTAACATCCATGGGCAGAAAGAGCAGCACTTTTCAGCAAATTAGAGCATGTAAGCGTGCAAAGCACTTAGATACCTAATTTTTAAAATTATGTGTCATAGGAAAGTGAAGACAGATGTATCTTGGGAAGAGTTTTACTTCTGCTCAGAATATGCTGGCAGCACTATAGTGTGCACTTACCAAGTTTCCCTAAAATCAAAACCTTAAATCAGTGGGCAATGTATGCCAGTATTTCTTCAGCTCAGAGATGGGTGTCTCTTCTATGTTTTCTTTTTTCCTTTTCCTTACTGATGAAAATTGCAAGGAACACTTGAGCTGTAGAAAATACACTGCAAACCTCCACTTTCAAACAGACGCCATTTTATCGAAGCTGGTAAAGTCCTGGGGCTCCCTGGTTGTTTTGCTTCCTCTGCCTGACTGCAGTGAGAGCCAGCTATGTAACATCTGATGCCTACAATTCACTCAGCAGCAGCTATTCTGCTTTTTTTTCCAAAGAGAATACCACGCAACTCTAATCAGAGTTGATGTAGATCAATGAGAGCCTTTACTTTCATTATATTTAAAGGGACATACGATTTATTGATTTGTGTATCAAATTTTAGCACACGTGTTTCCTCTTTTGTCTACAGTCAATGCAGCAGATCTGTAGATCCAAATGTCATTCAGTACAAAAACAGAGTAATACCAGGAAGATGATTAAGCAATGGTATTGACACAGGACATATTTTATAATTTCAAGTTTGTAATATGTAAAGATGTCTACTTGAGCACAAAGTTAGAGCCCTGAAAAAGCATTAAATCTGAATGTCCTTGCCCTGTGGGGTTTATAACATGGCTGCTTGCTTGATTTAAACATGATGTCCTATTTCTAGATATTTAAAAATAATTTTAAATTAAAATCTAATTTATCTTGTGGTGTTGATAATTAGTTGAAACAAACAAAGAGCTGGTTTTTTTAAACAAAGATACAGCCCACATACTGTGCTGCCATATATCCTTTGCTTAATATGCCTTTTTCTTCTTGTTTTTCCTGAACAATGTGGTCTGATTATACATCTGACATGAGCTTATCACTAGAGTCAGGAGTTAGGTAGGATTCACCTCACTGGCCATGTACAGGCATGCACATGCTAGAGTTTCAGTCTGACAACTGCCTAGGCTCCCTCTATAGTCCAAGCAGTAGGAAAGGCACCTCACTCTACTCCATCCTCAGCTTGAGGTCCTCTCCAGTGACCAGCTCCACCTACATGGCTGACCTTGGCTACATAGCTGAAATTTATAAAGCCAAATACAAAATATATGGGTCCCAGCTGCAGTGAAAGCCGCTGGTTTTACTTAAAATCAACTCTGCTTAATTTCACAGGTTTGACCCAACCCCAGTGCCTCCCTTCAGCGACGCATTACAGGTAACTTCCGTGAGATTAGTGCATTCTTACTGTCAGGCAAATGCAAAAGGGACTTGCTGAATCATGTCCTCAGTCTAAAAGAGAGGCTGATGTTCACTTGTTAAACCCTATATAAATTATATGCCATTTTTAACAGGGTTAATTAACACAGTATTAAGGACAAAGCTGTAGTGCCTCTAACATATGAGATGGGCTTTTAGCACCTTTGACATTTCCTGCTCCTTTCCTTGAAGTGCAGAAATATCATTCATATTCTTTCCACTTGGAAACAAGGAAAAGGAACATGGAAAATAAGTTAATACTTATGAATGACAGCATGATTTTCTACTAAGGAGGCATCATCAGCCACAAATAATTCATTTTTTCCAGGGCATAATGTACATCCATCTTATGTCTCCTGCATATTAGCAGTGCTGGAGTTGAGGACAGAGAACACTGGTTTTGCTTTTGCTGTGTGAATAAAGCCATGAGCCTGTATGAATGACTCACTGCTGTTGTGTAAGCTTGTAAGCATCTTTGCGTGAAAGATGAAGGCATTTTAGATGAGCCCGCTCAAATCAGTGCCATCCTCTCAAGCTTGAGGACATAGTTCTGAAGAAGACAGACTTGAAATGCAATAAGATTTGAGCTAAAGTGCTACTGGAAAAGAAATCCACCAAAGATCAGCTAGGAAGTATTCTTTACTTCAATTCACAGTTCAGCTTGGCCACAGAAACGCCTCTACTTAGGATCTTTTGAACTACAACTCCAATCATACAGCATTTCTGAGGGCAGGTGTGGTCATTCTGTCCATTTTAGGGAAGTGGTAGGTCTGAAACATACACCAAAGGGACGTTAGTTTCATGGTAATGTTTTTAGGAATTCATTTCAACAAGAGCAGGTCAATCAATTTCTTCAATTATTATTTGCAGTTTTAAAGGGAAACCTTTTTTTCCCCCTGCCCCAGTTTTCAGTGACCTTGACCTGTCAGGACTAACGTGTGCTTGTATGAATCCCCACAGCATTGCTGTCGTAGGCTGGGTACCAGCCCCTGCTCCTGTCCTCCTCTGCTCAGCTGTATCAGCTGCTTGGACTGCCAGGGGAGGAGAGAAGCTACCCTGGCAGCCCACAGACTCCCTGCCTGCCAGACCCTTTGCTCCAAGATCCCCCTCCCCTCTCTGTAGCTGCTGGCCGTGCCCCGATATGTTGCCTGATGCATTTAGAGGAGCTACTTGGCTCACAGGGCAGCACACATCACTTGCCTGGCCGTGTGCAGGGAGCCTGGGAAGCACGGAGGTGCAGAGGGTCCCATTTGCAAGAACTGGTACATTCCTTTGTCACAAGACTGAAAGTACATATGGCCTTTATGAATTAGAGCTGTTATTTCTGGCACTGGTTCCCACTATCTCACCAGTCCTGGAAATCCCATTAGCAGGTACTGCACGGATTACATCAATCACAGCCAAACATGAAAAATCTTGCAAAAATTTATCATCTTGCCTATGTAGTCTTGCCTAAGAGATGACACAAGAAAGATAATACAAACTTGAGAGACAAAACTTGTTCAGCAGGCCCTAATTCTTTACTCATCCAGGACAATGTGTTTCTCTGTTGGCTTTGCTTCCCTGGGCAACTGCAGTGAAGCTGGAACACTTCCCTCACGCAGCCCAAATGCTGGTTTCCATTTTGTAGAGCTACATAATTCGATTTGCTCTGGTGGTTCAAAAGGTCATTGGGGAAGGGCTCCTGTAGAGAGGAGAAGCAAGCAACTCTCACTAACAAATGGGTGCTTCCCTTGGAAAATGGCACGTCTGTTCACATGCATCCAAACTGCTAGAGCATCCCACTGAGAGTGAGCCTGCCACAGGAAGAGACTTTACAGATCTTTCAGTCACCAGGAGTAACACAAACAAGAGCCAGAAAAAACATTTTGCTTTTTAAAAGGGAATCATTATATATAGTGCTTGGTAAAGTTTTTTGTACCAATTCGTGGAATCGGGAGGGAAAACAGGACCCAGTTGTTTGAGGAAAGCATTCAGATGTAAAATGTGACCTCAGCTCCGTGGTGGTGTTGTGACAGGATAGAGACAAAAGGATATTCAAAACACATAGCTAAGAAAGGGGAAAGAAAAGCTGAATCCCAACTGCTGTGTAAGGATAATCACCATGTGTGAGTTGGAAGGAACCACCCAGGTCCAAGTCCACAGACAGGGCAAGAATTACTACAAAGGCAGCAGTTCTTGGAAAATTTCAATTATTGTGCATTGCTAAGGTAAAGCAAAAGCATTTTCAGAGCAAATGAATAAAGGCAAAACATACTATTCTTTTTCACAAACAGAGCAGGTCAAAGCAGTGTTATTCCACAAGCATTGTGGATCACAAAGAAATACATTCCTTAGAAGTACTGTCCTGCCCTGCTCCTACTGGAGTGAGAGACCTCAGTAAAGGAGAAGAATTAGACCTATACAGGAAGCACCAGTCTGCTACATTTATACAGCATCTCTTATCACAAAGGGTTTGAAAGATATTAAACGAGCTCTGCAGTGTTCACAGGACCATTCAGCTACCAATGAATACAAGCTTCTCGATTATACCACAACAAGAGTCGACCCCTGTGCCTGGAAAGGCTCCCCAGTGGTGGAGCAGGAGAGCCCAGGCATACAGCACATCCTCCCGACACACACACACTGCCCACTCTGCCTCCAGTGGCCACCCTGGCTGCACTGAGAGCACCCCAGCAACATCGCCATCATGTGAAATTTTACACAGAAACCCTCAGTGCTTTCACCTGCACACACCTCACTGCTGGGGGAGAATTGTGTGCATGGCAGATGTTGGCCCTGCAATCTGCAGCTCCTGGAAGCACTCAGAAAGGCAGAAGGGAAGGGAAGTGCCAAATCCACACTGACTGGCAGGCAATGATGTCCTTGGTGCTGTATAATCCTCCTGCCCACTCGAAGGTACACCAAAACCCAGCTAACCATAAGACTTTTCTGAATCACTGCTCCCTGGACATGGTTTATGGAAGAACTGTGTGGAATGGTACATCCCAGAGTGCCATGCTGGATATTACCTACCAAAGAAGCTGCACTACCTGCTGAGCTTGAGCAGGTAATGATTTAGAAATGATTTGGAGCTGAAATTACCTGGAGAGCACTCCCAGCCTTTTTAGCCCTGTGCTGAAAATGTCTGTTTATGACCTCTTCCCTTGCCACCCAACATAATAGGAGATAATTTGTATGAAAAGCCAGATGCTGGTAGAGAATATTGTGAGGTCAAAATGTTTTATACATGTGGTTGAAAAAAAAAAAAGGCAGTAACTAAACTGTGGTTTACATGAAGTGCTCTTAGCACTATATTTTTAAAGGCACAGCAGTCCTAGAAATACTCAAGTTGGGTGGTCAGTATTTTTGTTTCAGTTTCAAGGAACTGGTGGAAAATAGGAACAGACAAGCCATGAAATCTTAAGCCTAACTTTGGCTGCTTTTCTGGCAAGAAATCACTGCTCAGCCTGAAAATGTTGCCATAGTCTACAAGAATAAAACTACAGATCAAACAGTATCTCCGAGTATGTGTCAGTTTTAATGTACAAGGCCTTTATCATGAAGCAGAACCAGGAAAAAGGCCCAAAACCACTGAGGGCATTGTGTTTTTTTTTTTTTTCCCAGACAGTAACAAAACTCCTGAATGCTGCTATTTGTGGTTTGTGTCTGTGCATCAGGAACATGTGAACTTCGGTTTGTAATTATTCAGACACAGGACAGGAAGCCTGAGCCAAGGATAGGTTTTATTTCTGCTCTGAAACTGCCTTTCATACTTTCTTGAGATTGTGGAGGAATGACCCTCAAATCCTGGAGTGATGCTCTGTGTTCTCATATCAAGGTGCAAACACATTAAGAGGAAAATTTTGTCAGAAGCCACTTTTAGTCACTTCACTCACTTTCAACCTTTCTTTTCACCACTTCACAAATAAAAAATAAAAATGTTTCTAACAGCAGGGAAAGCAAAGTCCTTGAGAAATGACCCAGGAAAGAAACACTGCAGTGTTTAAAGAGAAGCTTAAACAAACACATATCAGAAATGTGTTTAAAGCTGCAGGAGCTCAGCCGGAGCTGCTGCTTTGCAGCTGGGAAGGCAGAGGACGGCTGTAAGGATGTCAGGGCAGCACTTGAAAGTTAAAGAGCCCAATATCTCCTTTTTCACCCTCACCAAGGCAGGAACTTTGGTTTATGTGCTGGGGGAAGTCCTGGAACTGACAGCGCCTAACCAGCCTAACCTGAAAATTTAGCCCTACCAAGAGGTGTTTTGCCCATTCCAACAATAAAAAACAAAGGAAGATTAAAAGGAGAGGAATCACCTGCCACCATATGGGATGTTCAAAAAGCTTTATGGGTTCAGCTGGGTTCAAAGCAATGTTCGGCTACCTTGCTGACAAAATTGGGTTTCCTGCTTTCTTGTTTTGGCTGTTTGTGCTTCTCTTCTTTGGGTGTTTGTGCAGCTCTGTCCCTTGCCTGCATAGTGGGCCATCTCCCTCCACGGCTGTGTTCCAACAAAAACAAAGCTTGTGCATGGGAGAAATGACAGAATTCTACCTTGTTCTCAAAACCTTTCATCTAAAGGCTTGACTGTGTGCAAGAGGTACCTAATGCACCCAGGCAGCCGTTTTCTGCACTCAGAGCACAGTCAGAGCTTCTGGGTTTCTAGAGTTCAGCTGTGGTTGATTCCTCATAAATACTGCTGAGTTCCTTCCTCTGCCTGCAAAGGGACAGCCCTGTGTCCTCATTTTCACTACTAGGATGGTTTTTGAAAAACTCCCCATTATTTTGTACTTTGAAAACATGCTGTCTCTTCAAGCATAAAATGTTGGCACTGATAGACCCTGGGGGCTTTTATACAGTAAATTGATCAGATTATTTTGTTTAAAACTATTGTTCTGAATACAATTAGAATTTCTGGCTCTTGGACCGTGTTCATTTTGGCCTCATCACAGCTAAAATTCTGACTTGAAGCCCATATAAATATTTGCCCTTTTAATATTTATTTTGATTCTAATCATACTCATAGTTTGGTTGCCTTTTTTTAAAGAAGAAAAGTAGATATAAATCAGATTAAATAGCTCACTTTGTAACAGTTTTGCCATTAATCCACAGAGCAGGACATCACTGCCAGATTTTTCCAGCAACCTCTGTAAACATTTATTTTACTGTCCTGTAATTGCTTTAACGTGTATTTTCCTGCACAAGCTAGCTATTCACTGTTAATTTTATTAGCAGGAAGATTCTGCCTAATGTTCAAACTCCAGAAATTTCTACACTCATTCTTGTTTACTCAAATACCCCAATCGGTCTGAGCAAATTGAGTACTGTGCTTTGCAAGCAGGCTGACCTCCAGCACCAGAGCCTTGCAATGAAACCCCAACAGGCTTGAGGTGCATAGCCCAAGCCAATTCAGAAGAGATCCATTTCAGCCTTTAAGCACACGAATCTCTGACACTGATTTATCCAGGAACAGTGTTTTCCTGTTCACTTCTGGAGGCAGATATTGGATAAGATGAATGGCTGGTAAATTAATATATGTTTGGCTTATATAAATGGAGTGCAGGTTTTTCTAACAAAAACAAAATTCATTTTTGGATGGACTTCAGCCTGTGGACTGACTCTCCCCATATTCCCCGGTGTGCTTTGGCATTTTGTAGTGAACAAATCCAGGACAATAAGATGGAGCCTTTTAACTTAGCTTGGCTGGTTCAGCTGAATAATTTTGCAGTGTGTTCACAGTGGCAGGCACTCCTTTCACAGTGTACACAACAAAAGTTAGCATTTACTGTGCTGTGAAGGCTGCACGCTGCTGTGCTGTGATGTTTCTGAGAGACAGGCAAAGGCACGGGAGGGGCAGGGCCAGCAAGCCCCAGGCCGGAGCTGCCAGCCTGCGACGAGGTGCAGCTCCCAGTCTGCACACACCGTGTGTCGTTCACAGAGGATGTAGCACGTTGCTTGAGACCACTTAGTTTAAAATATTGACACAGAAATTTATCACAATTAACATGAATTATTGCCTGCCTTGCCAGTTTCTGCAGCAGCCAGAGACTGCTTCTGGAACCTATAAAATTGTCCCAAGTGCAATGGATGGTTTATTGTGGTCAGGACAGAAACACTGGAAAACCTACAGTATTGCTAACTCGGAGCAGCTGCTCTGCAAACACACACATGACTCGGGTGACCTCGCTTTGGGGTTGGAAACACAGGGCTTTGCAGAAGGCACAAACCCCAAAACTAAAATGTGAGAATCAATACACCTCAAATATCTTTTGCCATATGCCACAGGTGCATCATGAGCTATCTGAGATTCTCCAGAGCGTCACTAAAGATCCCATTTGGTGTCTTTGCTCTGAAAATACTTTAAAAAAAAAAACCCTCAGTAGACAAGACATCCCATTTTTACCACAGTGTTTAGGAGAGGGAGAAGGAATTTATCAGAAGCATATTTAAAGGAAGGTCCAGATTTTTCAAACTCGATTTTTTTTTTTCCCAGAAAATAAACCCATGTTTCAGCCAGTTCAACATATTATACAATAATGAATGTGCTGGAGTTCATTATTATAGCCAGTGATGTTTCTACTGTTCTTTACTCGATATGAGTGCATCTATACTAGAAGGATATAAACAAAGGGCCAGATGGGAAAAAAAGCAGGTATTATAGCCAGACCTGATTATGAAAAGCTCCAAAACTGAATCCAGTGACTCTTTGTTAGACTAATGTATGCTATGCTGAAAGGCAGCCAGTAAGGAACTGGATACTTCAGCAGAATATGTCACTTTCTTGGATATCTTCTTCCAGTTGTAAGTGACTGTTACTGTTATACATTCCTGTCTTAATACTTGCATTCGTCTGGCTGCAGCTTCCAGCTGACAATCCTCCTCATGCCTTCCTCCACTAGATTCAAGAGCCCATTAGAACCCATTAAACTATTTATATATTGTAATCAAGTCGCTCCTTAAGCCTCTTCCTGATGTACTGCATAGATTGAGCACCTTAAAAATCTCTCCCTGAAAGGCATTATCTCTAGCCCTCGAGTCATTCTGGGAATTCTTTCCCCACTCTGCTTGCCTCCTAACTGCTGGGTTTTTATTTGTTTTCTTTTTTTTTTTTAATTTGTCCTGTTTTTAAAACCACGATGAGACCATCTCCCCCAGTACCAATTTACCAAGAGTTTACAAAACCATATCACACATTTTCTCCTATTTATTCTGCCTCCTTTAGCCATCTAGGGATTTTTTTTTCCGAGTACTGAATACATATTAGGAGCTGCATATGAAATATTTTCTCAGTTGCCTGTTATATTCAGCAATAGACACAGCACCCTTTTCCATATCTGTTAGCTGGCAATCCTTGTTCCTAAAGATGAATTCTTCCATTAAATCACTCAAACAGTTCAGCAGGTGGCTCAGATATCTCTGATACTCTACTTCTCCTGTTATTTAGTATTCTACCAACCATTGTGTTATCCCATTTTTAATGCTTACTCTCAGATTATGGAGAAGCTGCACCTCCCATTGAGCCTGTGCACTGAGATGCACTTTACAGACTTGATTTTGCAATGCTAATTGAAATAAACAGCACAGTCAAAAAGCAAACTTAACCCAGAGGTTGAAATCAGCTTTGTCTGACCACAAGAATTACACTGCTGGACTTCACTTCTCTGTGCCAGAAATTTTTTCCTAAGACTTTTCTTGCTTTTCTGTACAAAATGAGAACTACTCCATTTTTTAGAAATGCCATTAAGTAAATTCCCTGCTCTTACAGAATGATGGTGATTTCTTCTGCTCCTCTTTTGCCTTTCAAAGCTTTTAATGTATACTATTTGGTTTTCCCCCACTTCTTACTTTCTATGCTTCTAATTCCTTACTTTGTTTTCTCCTAAAGTAGATAAACTTTTAGCCAAAACAACATTTTCACATAGCCAAGGAATACTGGCTTTTTGGCCATCTAAAAATATCTTACAGATCTTTGAGATTTCTTTGACATTTTGTGTGCACATATGTCCTATTTGTCATTATTTTGGTTCAGCCCTGATAAAGCAGACCTTGGGGGTCAGTCATGATAGACAAAAGTGCTTGGGACTGGTTCTGTCTCCATTGGGTCACATCCATTACCAACGTAATCGCAACACGATCATCAGCTTCTGTGTGAACTCCTTTTACTCCTTATAAATTAGACTCCAACTGCAGCTACTGTGTTTAAAGAGGAAGAAATTTTGAAACAGAAATGTGCCTTTAGAATCAGGAACTTTACTAATGCTCCACACTGGGTGCCTAAGAACTATGACATATGAGCTTAAGGGTCAAACTGGCCTTCTCCTGTAAACCTTGATTTTTTCACCGCATTTTGGAGAGGAACTTAGGAAATTATGTATCATGTTCTCTCATTTTATTTATGATCCACAAAAGGTTCTCCACCAGTATCTTCTGATGGGCTTTGCAGCAGTAATGCATTTGAATCAGAACTAATCTGTTCTCATTCACCAATGTAATTAATACAAGCAAAGGTTTCTATAATACCCAATTAACAGACACATGCATCATCAGAAAACTAATTCAGATTCATCCCCTTCCAGGTTCCTAATTTTCGCTAAATATTGTTGTAATTCTGTGCAGACCAAAGGCTTTTGATAAACTTGGCAAATTAAATGGTTCCAGCTACCTCAGTGCAGATAGCTCCATTCTTCATGGCTTAAAATCCTATCTGCAAAATCCGTATGACTTAGAAACACTGTCATAGAAGAAAAAGATAAGCTGCTTATGGTAGTTTGAAAGTCATGTTAGATTACAGTGGAATTTGACTGTTTTTCTGGAGGAAATCCACACATGTGTCAATTGTAGCAGCTAGAACTGGGTCTCCTGGTTATTTATGCAATTGGGGTAAATAGAAAATTCCCTGCACAAGCTAAAGCTGGGAGGGCAGCTGCTGTGTCCCTCCCTGGCAGCACAGCAGCCTGGTGGGCTTCTGCAGTCATGCCCTCACCTGTGCTCAGTGCTTTTTGCCACAAGGGAAATGCAACTGGAAAACTGCTAAGCCAGAACCCTCCAGGGAACTTCCCTTTTACTATGCCTTGCTGCAAAGCTGCGTAGTTTGTTTTATGAATGACTAGTACATTGCGTGACTATTTCTATTTTTATTCAGTTGACAGATTAGATAAATGTGTTGGTACAGCTTGGAGTACAACACAAGAAAACTGAGTTTTCGAGCAGGTTATTCTGGAAGCTTAACAAAGGAAACAATGATCCCAGGGAAGAGCTAACATGAAGAGGAGAAAGAGGCTCAGATCAGTGTGTGAAGGTAGGATCAGGGAGACAAGATGATCTATTAGGAATGTAATTTTTGCCTGTAATTGCCTTCTTTCATTCTTAGCGCTGAGTGACACTAAGTGTGTGGAGAGACCTGATAAACATGAGTTGAAGAGAGGAGAGAACACAAGACACAACAGTGTGCACTCACAACCCAGGGGCCCAGCTGTGTCCTGGGCTGCATCAGAAGAGAGGCCAGCAGGTCTAGAGAGGGGATTCTCCTCCTCAATTCTGCCCCTGTGAGACCCCACCTGGAGCCCTGCATCCAGCTCTGGGTCCTCAGAACAGAAAAGATGTGGACCTGTTAGAGTGGGTCCAGAGGAGGCCAAGAAGATGATCAGAGGGCTGGAGCACCTCTCCTACGAAGGCAGGGTGGGACAGCTGGGGTTGTTCAGCCTCGAGAGTGGAAATCATTATGTGCTTTGAGACCCTGCTGCCTTCTGAGCACTGGGGGTGATTTTTGTTTGAAAGCAGCTTAGTGTTTAAGCACAAAAATATGCCCTAAGAATTACCTGCTTTTCAGCTGAGACAGGTAAGTAGGGCGCACACAAACCATGATGTGCACTGCTTGTTTTTCTGGAGACTGCATCAACCAGGAAACTGTTGCAGAACACCTGATGTAATCAGGCCTTCAGACAAGGACAGATGTCATCAAGCTGTGTCATGGAATTCAAGTGAGTGGTTAAACTGACAGCATAAAATGCAACAAATAGGCAAAGAAAGGGTTGAACACCCATAATAAAAACATTATGGGAGACAATTTTATTGTAGCTAACAATGAACAGGAACCTGCATCTGCACTGGAGCAGAAAAAGCAGTGAGGGAACACAAGCCCAGTGACTGTGACTGCAGACTTGCTGAACTCATTGAGAGCCATGATGAAAAAGGTATAGGCACCTGATGCAAGATTAATGATGCTGCCTGCAGGAGAAGGTTTGAAGAAAAACTGCCAAAGGAAGCAAGCAAGAACCAAAATGATATTAATTAAAAAGTGTGTAAGCAAAGTACATTGGCAAATAAAGAAGCCCTGGGAATACCAGAGGAAGTTCCCTAGACCTTGGACCAGAAAACCCTGTATCACTGTATCAGCACTTTGCCCTGCTCCAGGAATCATGAGGGAAGAACATTGACAAATGACTGCATGCCTGGACAAGTAAATCAAGTTTTCTACTCATGTATGCCACAGAAAGCTGCAACAAAGAGGTTCTCGTGTATTTTTCACCCTGCTGTGCTGTCTGCATTTTAGCTGGGAAACCACAATTCAATTCGATGAAAAGGTGAAGCACTAATGCCAAAGTAACAAATTCTAAGTCCTAAGAAACAGGGTTCAGCAAAGTATGTGCTGGAGCAGACAGATATCTGATCTAATTTTAATGCTCCAGCTTTCTCAAACCTTGTTTATGTATTAGCCAGAGAGAAGACATAAGGTGAAACAAACATGGGGTTTGTTTTTTTCTTTTAATATATGCTCTGATCAAAAATCAAGATGAAATTTCTGTGCTGTAATTGGCACTACTCAAAGCATATTTCATTTTTGAAGTCAGTGATTAGTTGAAATATTACTCTTCTCTACAGCCCACAGTCACTTTCTAAAACAACAAGGTACATGGGTGATTTTCAAGGCTGTTGTTATTTTTGGCTGTTTGCAGAAAATTTTCAGCTATGATTTTTCAAATTGAACCGGACACTTTCAACTGACATGACAAATTTTAGGCAGGATGTCTTGAATCCCCACCTCCTCCAGCCCTCATGCTGTCTGAAGAATTACCATGACCAGAAAAGGCTGATTTCCTTTCACAAGCTGCAGGCATGACAAGTCAGCACTGATTGCAAGGAATAGGAACAAACTCCTGCTCTCAGGCTAGTTCCTGATGGACAGCAGAAAAGGACTTGCTGAAAAAGCCTCCAGAGTAAAAAAAAAAAAAAGCTGTGTTAGTAACACAAATAAATTTGTTCTGCACCCACAAGGAAAAGAAAGCATTTTTTGCACATCTCTTGACAATTTTTTGGTAAATGCCTTGACCCCAAACATCACTGTTCTTCTGTCCTCTTCTGTTCCCTTTTGGCAGGTCTGTGCAGTGTGTTGGTGGTACACCCCTGCTCTGTTTCGTCAATTCTGTCTGTGAATGACAATTTGTTTTACTGGGGTGTGAGCAGCCGGTCATCTGGCAAGGTCTCAGAGACTCCAACCCAAAAAGCCAGTCTCTTCCTAGCTCCAAGCCTGCAAGGCTTTAATGAGGTCTTGTGGAGAAGCAGCAGCTATCAGAGGTTCATTAAAGATGAGGACATCCTCACACAGCTACTAATTGCTCTAACTCACTAGATTGTGTTGTTTGTGAAAGCTGGAGCCTGCAAAGCGATTCTCTCAATTTAAATTTTTACAATGCTTTGTGCCTGTTTTGGAACTTTCCCACTCTGCCCATGAATCCAAGCACACAACAGATTTCTTTTTTATAATGACAGAAGAGAGTTATTCTGCTGGGGTCTGTGGATAACCTTGTCTAGATAAATATTCAACTGCTGAAAGCTATGCTAGTGTTAACTTCCTGAGAAATAATTATAAAGGTATCATCAATACTGTATCCTGTATACTGTTTAACTATTGGAATACAACCTTTCCAAGCATCCATGTGGAAAATGTTTTGCTGCTGCAGGTCTGATTAAAATCAGAGTTAAAGCCTAGCCTTTTAAGAAGAGATGTGCAAGTCACTACTGGATCAAAATGTATTTCTTCAGTTAAGTTAGAAAGCCTCTAGCATATATTGGTTTTGATCTCATTAAAAAAAAAAAAATCCATTCATCTGCTCATGCTTTTTATGAATGCAATAACTTCCAGTTTACCCAAACAGTCCTTAGTTCTACCTTGTAAATTCATTGATATATGGTACTTGTCATTCATAACCTACGTATCAAAGTTTATGTTTGAGGGTGTTTAAATTAAGGACTATATAGATCAGAGCTTTTAGTACCACTCACTTCGCTTAGAAGTACGTTAGAATCAAGCCAGTAGGTTTCACTTCAAGTGTTGGAAAATTATCTCTCAAGCTGCATTTCTACAGACAGATAACAACCTGCGAAACCGAAGCTTAAGTAATTCCATTAGAAGCATTTGGGGATAATATTAGCAGAGAGTTTTGTAAATTAAACACAGCAAGAGATTTTAGATCTCAGAGGGCCACGTTCAGAACAGGCAAATGGCAAGAGATTGCACACCTGCATCTGCCAGCTAAGCACGTGTGACATCATATTTATAAAAACTTTCCTTCTGCCCTGTCTTCCCCTCACCTGACCGGCTCACTCAGGCAGCACATGCACCTGAGAGGCACAGGGCTGATTGGTTTTGTTTGTTTTCCTGGGTTGTTTTTCTTCTCATGGAAATATTTTGCAAATATGAATTGACACCCCAACTGGCTTTTTCTAGCTTATTGTGAGAACAGACTTGAAAGAGGGGCAGATTCCCGATCTGAAGGAGGAGCAGGGCTTTGCTCCACAGTGTGGATTTGCCTTGAAGTGTCTCACTGGGCCATCTGTGAGCTCTGCTCTGAAGCTGAAGATGCTTTTGAAATAGCAGCTATGCAGATGCCTCATTCAGATGCTGAGAGTCTGCACTGGTTTAACTGTTTCTAGAGAAAGAGCTGAAAATCTCTGCTCTGCTGAAAGGCTGTCTAATGTCCTTCATGGAGTGATCATGGGTAACACCTTTGCACTACAGGAGGCTCAAACGGACCAAAAGGATAATGTTTACCTGAATGCAACAGTGTGTTGTATGGGTCATGGCTATGAAATAATCCTCTTTTCCCATGGAAAGGGCATCAGAAACCTCAAGCCCTACTTGCAAAAAAGTGAAATAAACACCTATGTGGCTAATAAAAAAGGGCAGAAAAGCAAAACAAAGCTTCTAAAATACAGCTATAAAATATTTAACTACAGTTCATAAAGGTCAGGCTGTCCGGGTATTCAAAAGAGAGACTTGCACTTGCGGCTATGGTGGCACTGGCTGAGCATTTAGCATCAATCACTCACCAAACTGCTGTGAGGTGCTGGGTTGCTGCACCCCCTCAGAGCTGTGGCCCAGCTGAGACTTAGACCCCTGCTATGCTTTAATGCCCTCTTCCCACTGGCGGATGATTTTGGTTTCCAGCTAAATCTGTAGAAAATCTGTAATGGCTGAGAACTAAAATACTTTTCATGGCATTTTGAATGCGTCACAGCTTTTATCAAAGGAGTGACAGGTCAGAAACAACACTCTTTGGAAAAGCAATGGTTATCACAAGCTCACCTTTCCTTTCCTAGTCCCCAAGGGTCTGAAAGTCTTAAGGAAAGCAGGATTTCCTTGCCTCTCTGGGTTTCTCACTAAGCTGCTGGATATAGCCTGCATGAGCAAAACCCCATTCCTGCAATGCAAGAGCTGCCTGGCGAGCTCTCATCAGCCATCCTCAGCAGGTAGCCACAAGTGGCGTTGCCAGGGTGACCTCCTTGCCAGCAGCCTTGTCATCTGCAGGGAGAGCCACAGTTTAGCTCTCGCTGGGTACAGCAATTAGATTTTGACAGTGCAGCATGTAGCCAACAACTCCATACCGCAAGGCTTTAGCGAGCTCATGAGAAACATGAAGCAGCCTCACGTCCAAAATGGAGTTTTCAGTCCCGTGGGAAGGTAGCCAGAGCTCCCAGGTGCAGAGTTGTGCTGTAAACCATGCATGGACACAGCCTGGGGCGGCATCCCATAGCGGACACATGGGAGCACCTAAGGGTGAGTGAGCAGCACACAGCTCCCCAGAAATCTCCTGGGAAAATCTGCTTGTACAAGACATTCAGTCAAAAACAGAACAGCAAGCACACTTGCAAAATCAGCTTACAACTTCCAAAGTGGGAGAGGAATGCTATCTCCCTAAGTATTCTGCATGGAGTGCAGGGGTGTCTTAGCACTAAATGACCTCAACATTGTTTTACATGCTCTTCTGATCTACTTGAAATGGCACCTTTTCTTACAAATATTCAGCAAGGCATCTCTCTTCCTGCTGCATCCTAGAAAGGCATGCACAGTCCCTCGAGACTGGGCTCAGGGCCTCATTGTAGGCTTTTATTGTATAAAAGTAGGTGACAAGCAAGCAAATACAGGTACTTCCAGAAATTATAAGGCAAAACCAAAAAACACTGTGTTTTCAAGGGGGTCCATAAAGTGAAAACAAACCACAAAACCTCCATGCTGTAAGACAGCAATGCTACACAGGTAAGAGTAAGCACAGGGCTGTTTCTGGGGAATATTTTAACACAGCAGCCATGTTTTTAAACCTATTCCAACCTGAAGAATAGAGAGAATCAAACCAGAATGGATGCAAAGAGGAGAAATGTGGTGGGACGAGTTAAGGGAATTAACATAGCTAATAAGAAGCACGCAGAATAAATTGACTGTGATAGCTAATTTATCTTCAATAAACACATTTATATGTAGGATTACGTGAATGAAGGGGACAAGATTTTAACTCTCTGCAGGTAAATGTTCTCCCATTTTCATTTACACTGATTCTCATGCTGCTTTATCTACATTAAATTATAAAGAGGATGACAAGTTCTTTTCCTCAGCAGCGCTACAGAAGGAAGGGAGGTTTGTCCAGTCACCAGAGATAACCACGAGCTGTATTGCTCAGCTTCAGCATGCCACCTCTTGCATCTGTGCATGAGAGATGGGAGCTCTCAGCCTCCCAAGTAAGTTAGTACCACCACACTACAAATTAGAGGCAGGAGATGCAAAAGTCCTTAAGACAGAGAAAGCATCTGAAGAAATATAAAGACAGGCATGAGAAAGTGGAGAGTGAATTTCCTTGTTTCATTCCTTAAAAAGGTTGTGACCAGTGGTATTTCATATTCTTCCCATACTGAGGGACAAAAACACAGGCCTTAGGGCTGCAGTAAGGAGAGTTTCCTCCTTGAGCCAGGCTCCAGGTGCCCTAGAGCATGGTGCAGGAGCCACAATAATTATCACAGACACCTCAAAACACTTCTGTATAAAACAAAAGGAAAATGGTTTTGATGACAACAAGCCTTTGCAGCTTGAGAGTCTGGTGTTCGAAATGAATATTCTGCCATTATAGTGGATGAGCACTTGAGTCCACTCATTTCAGTATTCCAGATACCATCTGCTGTCTTTGCTGGTATTTTTCTCTTCTCTCTCCTCTTTTAAACAGTAATTCTGGTTAACGATATGTCACCTTATATCAGTGTCTATGGCAGCCTATTCCATGTACACAGTGTGCTGAACATGAGCTGCAGGGTGCAATTCCACCTCAAAACAACCCCTGAGAGCGCCATGTCCTGCAGCCAGCTCTCAGCAGCACATACATCACCTTGCAGAACGATGATTAAGTCTTTGGCCACCAAGGGCAGGGTCTGGCCCCAGATGACAATAAAATAAAAAAGCAGAGCACTACCAAGAGACACCATAATGATTTAGATACCTCCTGTGAATTTACACAGGCAAAACTAACTTGTTTTTTGGACTGATGTGAAGGTGCTGCAGATTTCAAAGGTCTAACCTGTGCCTGCTCTCCAGAAGACAGCTCTGTCTCCCAGCTGAAAAGCATACGTGGGCTGTCGGTGATCACCAGTTTGGCATGGAAGCCAGACTAAATTAATGGTTCTGAACTGCACATCATGCTCATGTGAATTCACTGCAGCTACATGGTTTCTCTGCTGTACCATTTAGGATCATCCTCCCTGCACAGTAAATAATTTACTGTCCCCTTTTCAAAGTCTCCTTCCTATAGTACAGAACACACGGAAAATCATCATGACTGACAAAAATCCAGCTTGTGAAAGAGTTCTTGCACTTTCTGACTATGAATAAGTTATGTCCTATTCACAGGAACTCAGTGTAACTACAATATTTAGCTGCCATAGTATTCAGTATCATCTTGCCTGCACAGTAAATAATTTATCTGTTTATTTCCACAGGGCACGTCCTATGAGCAAGCTTGAATGGCAGCTGATTGCAGGCACAGTATGTATAGCCCCAGCAAGGATTAGCAGCAGCCCTGTGAGAGCAGCCCTGTGGTTACTGCTGCTGCTGGAACGGCTGAGAAGGGAACGTGGTGCCTGTCGATAGGCTGTTTTAGGGGAGCATCCATAGCTGCATGTGTGCTGGGATAACCCCCAGGATACCTTCAGCAACCTGCCACCTCTTCTCAGTGCCTCAGGTGAGCCTGCAAGGGAGTGAACAATGGATCCACTGAGGGTAACGTTTGCTCGTACCATATTCATCTTTCAAACTCACTTTGAGGCATCTCAAGGGAATGTTAAAAAGTCATTTACATATCTCTATGATATTTGATTTTTAATTTTTTTTTTTGATCAGATCACTGCTGTTTTACCAGGAATATCCTCAAGCATTTTATGTGCTTGGGGTTTCCATCTCCTAGTCCTCACTTTGCCATCAAGTGTATGATCCTAAATAAGGAGCAATTATCTCTGATGGTTATATTTCCTCACTCCTCAAAGAGGCTGTGAGTCTGAACTAATGTTTTTAAAGCACTTTGCATGAAAGATTATAGCTGCAGCTTACAAATTTGCGTACTACTTCTTTTCCTTTTGACTGATGATGCATTTTTGTGCACCATGTTTGCTGTGTGTCTGTCACTATGCTATGTTGGCCTTCACTGAGATGTGTTTTATTCCAAGAACACTGTCTGAAAACAGTCCATATCCAAAGCTGGCTATCCCAAAGGATCAGGTCCCAACTGCACACTTTATGCCTTAAGTGCTCCTGAAATCTCTTGCAGCAGTGCATAGTCTAATGTGCATCTCAGAAGAATTAAGGGGAGTAGATTCTGTTGCTAGATGAGCAAATTAATCTGATTTATAAACTTCATACATCTCTATTGCTTATAGAACATCACACAAAAATGCACAGTTGAATTAGCAGGTTACTAATGTGCTCTAAATGAGGATTTGTCACCAATGTAATGCAAGCATTTTGAACTTCTACATGAACTCACAACATTCAGCACTTTGCATAACTTCTGAGTGTACTGGGTTGTTTTAAAATGTTAATTTGGACTGTGATTTCAATGAGATCTGCTTTTTTCTCACAGCAATTATTCAATTCAACTTAATTCAATTAAGCTACAACTGTTTATGCCAGTGTAATTAGGAGGAGAATCTAGCCTGGTAAAATACAACATGACTTAGAAATTCAGTGCTTAGGCTGCACTTTAGAATACAGTTACATGATGAGGTACAGGTAGCCTCGCTTTCCTAGTCTGCCAACATTACCAACTCAGACAAACAGCCAAGACAAAAAATACATTTGTTTGGAGACTTCAGAATTCCTTACTGACCTCCTTCATCAGCAAAACCAGATTTTATACTGGAATGGAAAGTAATGGTCCTGCCAAGTTCATTTTATTGACATTCTACACTTTTACGCAGTATGTGCATCCCCACCGTCTTGGAAAATTCTGGTGGCTTTTTATTGAAAGTAGTCTCAGTTTATATTAAATCTACAGAGACATTCGCCACTTCATGTTCTTTGGAAGACATTTTGATGACTATATTATTAGTTTCAGAATCATGAAAGTTTTGCCTTACAATGAGATGAATTACACTTAGGATAAGTTAAGCTGTGCATTTTGCAAGTAACATGAGTTTCTCTTGTTGCTTAAGCAATAAATTACTCCTGGAACCTGGGCACAAGTTTGCCCGGAGGAGATAATCAAAGTGGATACTGTGCAAAAGTTATGCCAGAGTGCCACAGCATGAAAATTTTACTTCTAAGAAGAAGGCAAAATAGAAAAATAAGAAGTAGAGAAGAGTGAAAGTTTTTCTCTTGGTTTTCATGCTTGCCTGGTCATGTAATTTGAAGTGGTTTGCTTCACCTGGAATGGAACATTAAGCTTTTGTTCCTTATCAGATCTTTCCTTGCCTTTCATTTGAACAGTTCCCTAACAGAATGATAAAAGTTCATTTTATTTGTATAGTCTCAGCCCATAACCCTCCTTACACATGTTTTCTCAAGGAATCAAATCCAAACTAAACATGGAGACAGCTTTGTTTATGCACAGCTGTTTGGTTTTTTCCTGACCCTTGTTATCAAGGAAGTTTACTGTCTAGGGAAAAAAGGTTTCATCTGGTAAGAATGCCAGAATATACTTGCACAGATTATAACAGGACCTGGTATTAATTGTGGCACCAATTTTTCAGATTGAAGGCAGGTGAGCAGAGATGAGCCCTGGTTACTGGGCAGTAGAATTATAGTCTTAAACCCCAAACAGATGAAAAGGGAGTCTAAATCAGAAAAATCCTACAGTCTGATAAACACAGTGGGCACAAGGTAAAAAGATTATATTCTATGGGGAACTGGCACATGTGGCACATTTCAGTGCACAAGATCCACTGTGCCCCCAAGATCAGTTTAGTACACCAGCCAAGCCTCTCTCTTTGGTATGGTCTACCAAGCAACATTGTATATGAGCTTAAGATGATGCACTTTATAGTTTTGAGGCAGTAAACAATTTTTTACAGATTCGCCTCTAAAAGAAAAATTAAATAATTTATCCTTGCAATTACTTCTTTCCAAAACAATGTTAAAAAGAAATATTAACATCAATACCAAGGTTTAGCCCAGTTTCTCTAATGTTTTGGGCAAGCTTTTCCTGTGAGACTCTCAATTCTCCCTGCTTTGTCATCCTCTGGAGAACTTAAATAACTTGGGGCAGGAAAGGAAACAAAAAAACCCAAACTGTAAATGCACACCAACAGCTATTTGTTCTAACTGCATAGCTCTGGAAAGCCACTCCCAATACCTGCTTATAGTCAGCTCAGAAAGCAGAGTTGAGAAAGAAACGGGCTCTTGTCCAACACATTTTGCATTCAAAGCATTTCACAAGTATTAGCTAAATAACCAGTGTAATGTGCCCACAAGACAAGTAATAGATGGTTTTTACAGACAGAGGCAGGGGACAGGATCTGGCTGACTTGCCAGTGGGTCACTAGGAGAACAAGCTGCAGAACCCAACACAAACTCTGAATTTCCCAGCTCCACTCACCAGGAGCCTATTAGTTAATTATTCACGCTTACAAAAAGGACTCACGTCTCTGCTGGGAGTCAGCAGGAGTTAAGGTGTGGCAATGCATATGAGAGACCACCTCTCCCCCATCTTCTGGTAGCACGACTGTCACCAGGACCCCCTCGTCCTGCCCACGCAGGGGGTGAGCCCCGCCCTGCCCAGCCTGGCTCTGCCACACGCACACAACCCTGGGTGAGACGGCAGCTGCTGGCTCAGCGCAGTTTGAGGTGCCCCCTGGTACCTCAGCACTGACGCAGTGCCCAGGGACGGGAGAATCCATCCACTTCAGAATATTTTCTGTGTGTTTATTTTAGCCCTAAATTATGCAAACCTCATCACAGCCCTCGTGCCTTTGGGAGTCAGCGGTGAGGTTGAAAGGCTGAACCTGCAGGTGAATTGTGAGAGTCTTTGGAAGAAGCAATTACTCTGCACTGACAGGCACAAATTTTAAATTGCGAGGGCTGAAATTACAGCACAATTCCGATTATGTTTCTGGCAGTCCCACACTGTCTCATTGAGAAATTTAAATTCATAGAGAAGACAAAAATAAAAGGTGACAAAGACTGTGCATTTTCCCTCAAAATATAAATTATTCAGTAATACTAAAAACACATGAGCAGCAGTCAGGGTTCCCACAGTTCTGTGACATTCTAGTCTTTGGCAATTTCTATTGAATTCAACAAGAGACTCAAAAGTCTTCCTACCTGTCTGCTTTTTTTTTAAATCTATTTTTTGATAATAGGTGGTTATAAATGTAATAAAAAATATAACAAAACAGTCAAGCAAATGTGAAAAGCTAACAGCAAAAATAACAGGCCTTGGCACAGAATGTATTAAGAATGAAAAAAATCAATTTTTTGTCTCACAACAGTGTCTTGGGAACACTAATAATAGGTGCCTCTTTTCTCTCTGAAATGACTTTTCCCTTCTTCGCACATGATCTGACACAGGACTCTTGTCTAACTGCAATATCTAGATGGAAAGTAAGTGAAAAAAGGAACCTTTGTCTGCTATTTTAAACACAGAAATTCTGTCTGCAGAAGGGATGATTAAAATGCTCTGTGTGGCAACGATACGAGTGACTGTCTCCCTGACAACAACGATAATGCTGATAGGAATAAAAACCCAGGTTTACACAGAAGTTTGGAGTCTCAGGTCCTAGAAATGTCACAAGCAGCTGAGCAGCTAACCAGAGTCTTGCTATTGATTTCTTAATTATCAGGTATGCAACGCGATATTCTGTTTATTCTTTTTTCAGTTGAGTTCTCTTTTTCTGTTGCTATCTCAGAAAAATGTAACAGTTCTAGAACTGTGACTCTAGCAGCCTCATTTTTCCCAGTACGCCCTGTTAGATCAGAAGTCTGATACATTTATCGCTTTACAATTTCTTAACTGATCCATTACATCAAGGAAGGGCATTATTTACTTTTCTTTAGTGCAACAAGACATGTTTCTATCAACTAATTGCTTTGGATGTTCTCATAATTACCCTCCTTTCTGGAAAAAACCATACAAAGTTAATGTTGTGTAACTGGGCAAATTATACAATTAGAATTTCTGAAGACCTCCGACAGGAAAGGTGCTTTATTTCTGCAAAATATGAGTCCGGCTTCAGAGCCAATTGCTTTTTTCAAGGTTTAAATCAAGCAGCATGCATCCATAGCTTCATTATGGCTGAGAAAGTATGTGTTTGTGAGCTGTAATCAATAGATAAGCACCGGTTCCCTGAGCTAAAATATATCTCTACATATAAATTGCAATCCAGAGGCTTCCCAGGCTGCATAGCCTCAGTGTCTTGCACCTGCCGAGCACCAGCTGAGAAGCATGGGATTGTCTGGGAGTGTCTGGTATGCTGGGGTGAGTACAGGCAATGCCCCGTTGCAGTGGGCAATTATTCAGCAGATAGCGTGTGGGGCTGAGCAGCTGCAGCCAGGGTCCTGCTAAACCCTGGATGTTGAGATGTTCTGCTAAGATAAGATGTCAAACAGCAACTGGAGCAAGGTCTCCCACTTCTTCCAGAGCTATCCTAACAAATGGGGAGAGTCAGGCTCTCCTCACAGCTTGTCTCTTATCTCCGAGTTGGATACAAATCAGGAACATAATGCACAAAACATTTGGGGTAAATCCACAGGTCTCCCCAAATGCTGTGCTGAGACTCCACCAGGACCGTGCAGAGACAGAGGGATTATCTTTAAATCCCACCGCGGTTCCTGCTGCAATCCCTACCTGTGCCAGCCTAACTGGGTTGGTAAGAAGCACGACACCCAGCTCACAGAGGGAAATGAGCAGGAGCTCTTACTGTGCTGCAGAGTTATAATTACACTTTCAGCAGCCTGGCTTTTCGGAGCGCGCCCCTGGCAAGACAAGGAGCCGCTGGGCTGGAGCAGCTTCCCGTGCACTCGGCAGAGCGCTGCAGGCACGGCGCTCACCTCGGGGCTGCTCCCAGCGCTGCCCGGAGCCCGGCAGGCTCCGAGAGCTCGGCACAGTCGCAGGAGACACGGCGTTCCCGGGGCTCTGTGCTCAGCAAGGGATGGCGGTGAGGTGTGCAGAGCTGCACAGAAAAAGGCCTTCAGCTCTGCCTAGGCGTGCTGGTTGCAAACTACACCAAGCCACCCCCCCATCTTTTTTCTTGCTTTATATATCACACGTCAGCAGACTGTTCCCAGAGGCCAGCAGGAAATCACACATCGTTTTCTTCCACTCCCAGCAGTGTTTGTTATATACACACAAACACATAAGCTGCAGCAGAAGCAGGCTGACCCAAGATCGCATTCAGAAGTGCCACCAAGACACCGGAGACAGAAAACGACTCAAGGGGGGCCCGTTGGCCCTTGCCAGCTGCAAGGGCTGGCTGCACAGCAGTGCTGCTGCCAGATGCTCGCTGCAGCCCAAACCTGCTCTCTGGGCCTTGCATCCAGGCAAGATCTCTGGAGGAGCTGCCTTTACAAAGAAGTTCCTCAGCGACTGGTGACAAATGAGAAGGAAATTATTCATATGGCATCAACTGTCATTTTAATGGGCTACTTATCACACCATTGCTACTCATGTCTGCTATAGTAGCGCTCAGGTGCCTAATTGTTCTGAGCACTGTGCTAACACAGGGAAAGGTGACTCCCTGCATGCTAATCATCTTTCACAAGTTATGCTGGATATTCCTTTAGTTATGGGGTGTGGGGAAAAACCTGTCTATAAATGCATTGCTCAATTTTCAGATACAGCTTTGATTGCAAAAGAAGAGTAATTAGTAGCTTGGTCCCTGGCACCTGAAAATAATCATTTGACAAGTTTGCTTTGAATACTTCCAGAATGTCTATTCAGAATACACTAATTTAATTTCTAGGAGATGACTAGAAGATAGAAAGCTAAAGCTTTTTTTTTTTTACTATGTTATGGAAAGGTACTTCTATCTAAAAAAACCTTGACATAAGAATAATAAAATCATACTAAAATTAAAGTAAATGAAGTTCAATTTTGAAATTGAAATTTTGAAATATTTGCTAGAAACAACAGTAATACATATTAATTTAATGAAATTAGATTTTCATTAATTTAATGAAATTAAATGCTACTGTAAAGTTTTACAGTAGCATAAAAGACAGTAGTATCAAAAGATAACTACAGCATATGCTTGCTTGTGTAGCTGGTATTTTCAGTTGATTTTAGCATAACTACTGCTGCTTTTCAAACTATGCACACCTGGGCTTTACATGGAGGCTTTGGCAATGCTTAGTCCAATTTGGTATAGGAGTCTCTCTCCCAAAAACCTGGAAATGGGAACCATGATGCTTGCACTATTTGTCTCTTCTGCCTTTAGGCTACAACTTGCAGCATCATTTGTAGTCCTCTGGTCTTCCTAACCAGGACACAGAGATGGGGCTCCGGTCATGACAAAGTCAAAGTAAATGCTTCAGACTTGGAATTTTTCGCTATAAAGCATTTATGAAGGAATTCTGAAGGCTGAATTAATTAATGATAACCATCCGATCACAGATAATTCACAATAAACAGGAGGAAAACCAGCTGAACAGACTGTATGGATTTCTTTGCCAGGCTCTGACCACAGCAGCCTCGGCCCTTCCATGTTTGCCTGCTCAGAGCGCTTTGTCAAACGCAGCCGAGTCTGCAAAGTCGACAGGGATGGACGCTCTATTGCCTAATTCCCAGCGGAGGGCTACCGCAAGTACAGCCCGTGAAGTTTTCCCACGTATTTCAAAGAGTGGCAGGGTTGTTATTCAGTGTGAACCGTGACACAACCACAGGCTCTGCTATTGCAGACCGATTAACGTTAAGTAGATTGGTCCCTTGAGCATAAAAGGTTCTTCAATAAGCAATGAATGTTTTTCAAACAACTGTGAATGTTTTTTTAAGAACTGCTGCACCTACCATTTTTTAAAAGAACAAAAAGGCTTCAAGTTTTCCTTAACAAAGAACGGCCATTGAGTTTTGTCCCACTATGCTCTTTGTTCCAGTTGATAAACACTTGATTTAAAATTTCTTATTTGCCCATCCCTTTTTTTTTTTTTTTTGGCGAAGGCTAGAAATCATGATTTTATTTCCATTTTGTATTTGTGGCTACCTTACGCTGAATTCTCTTCATGACAGATTTTTATTTGAACCAAAATAGTTTTCCATGGTGTTTCTTTCCCTGATTGATCTAATTTAAAGTGATCACAGCTCCTCTTGCCCTTTCCAAGTTGCACAAATAAAGCCTTTCTGGTTTGCTCCCATATGACACTCCCCACATGTCAGTCATTACCTCATACCTAATCCTGTTTCACATCTTCCTTCATGTACGTGGGTGAAGAAGCACCATATATTTTTCCAGGATAACTCTCGCATAAGCTATCATCACACCACACATCTATCACAACTGTATTTTTTAAAACTGAACTATTTTTGCACTTACATTTTATAATTTATACCGCAAGTTTTGTGTCTACTCATGCTAGTGCCTGGTGAGATCCATAAGGCAAATATTCCATTGATTTTGATGCATTCACCTGGAGCTTAGCTATGAGACTGAACATAACATTTTAAAGATATTTTCTTTTGCTAGGGAGGGATTTCCTCAGTCTATTTGTCTTAATATTGGATGCAGGTTTTAAATATTGGTAAAAGACCATTCCTTTTTTGAGCAAAAATGCAAATACCATTTCAGGGAATTAAATATTTCTATTATAGGCTATAAAGACACCATCACCAAAAATTTCGACTGGATCTACTTCTGTCTACAGCCCTTTGCATTCCTCATGAGTAGCATATTTAGATATAAATATCCACCTCCACCTTTCCAGGAAATAAGGATGACAGTGAAATATAAAACTGTGGGAGATCCTCTCATCACCACTAATATCTGATTTCCAAACATCTTTGGTTAAAACTGCTGTTTTTAAAACAGGCTGCTGCAGAGTGACAAAGAATTGCTTTATTTTCTCTGCTGCAGCAAAGAACAGGCCTGTGTTAATTTATCTGGCATAAACATGCATACAGCCCACATTGTGCTCCGACACCGTTGTTTACAGTTGTTGGCTCTGTGTGCTGTGCTGTAGATGTGGCCTGTTACAGATGTGTGGGGTGTTAGAAAGGCCAGGCTTTGCTGGCAGCAGGAGGCAGCTCTCGCTCTTGTCTCCCTGCTATTTTCATTAGGTCTTATTCATGTGCCCCTGAGAGTGAGAGAGTCAAAGTCATCTGCCCGCTGGTTATTATGCTGCTGCACAAAGGGGTCCTTCAGCCTGCAACAGCAGGCTCAAAACAAGACTGTTGATAAATTATTGTGGCCCATCCTATTCCTATTTACTATCACTGCAGCTGTCTGAGGCTGAAGTTAACACCCACATCTGCACATTACCAGGGTGTTTTTACACCCAAAGCCAGAACAAAAGCTCCATGCATGGAGACCACATATCAAGAAATTCAAGCAAGTCTGAAGCTCTCGCATGTAGTTTCTTCAAGTGTTGGAAAGATCTTTCAACCACATTTAAAATATTACTCTATGTTCAGTGCAATTTCTCTCCCCTGGTTGGTGTCACAAAGCTGAACATACAATTAGGCTCAAGTTTTAGTATTAATAGAAGCTGGTGTCAAAACAAGTACAGAAAAATACACTTTAGCTAATTGTAACCAATTAGAGGACACTGCTAATCAGAATATAACCCGTCTCATGGGCTTTTCCTCTATGCCACAAACCACAAAATTACTGTGCCAATAAATGCACAGAATTTCTGATGGTATGAAATACGAATATATCCACCTTCAGGTGTGTACTGGGAACAACAGGTCACAGTAGTTTCCCAGCTCACTGAAAATGAATCTACTGCAGTTATTTATATTTGTTAGAAACAAAATTCACAGTGCCTACCAAACGGAAATGAAATCTCTCCGTTGCTACTGGAGCAGCTATCACTGGGTAACTGACTGTACATTAGAAACTACATTGACTTTCAAAGCCATATTTGCTTCTGATATATATCTTTTCTGTCTGACATGATTCAAAGTGTTTTATCACATGCAAATCCCTACACCAAGGAAGACAAAATCAAATATGCAGTACAACGTCAGTGATGACTAGTCAAGCAGCAATACATAGAAAAGCATTAGGAGGCATCTCGAACTGAAGTTTGCAAAGCAATGCTGATGAGCAGGAGGCAGATTTCATGGGCTGCATTAATAAGGCTTTTTCTTCAACATTGGTAAAGCCTCAGTTGGAATGGGTACAGTCCAGAGCCTGACACACAATTTTCTTTTTTGATGGTTGAGGGAATTTTTGTGTAAGGTTTTAAGAAGAGGTTACACAAATATTTGTCAGAGGTGAAGTAGATTGTCTTAAAGTTGTACTGAAGACTCTCCAGATGGTCCCTCCAGGTCCTATATAACACTATTTACATCTGTGAATAGTGAGGTTAGTGGTCCAGGTTAAGAATAAGTCAAAAGTAATTGTAAGAAAGAATACCAAAATAAAATCAGAAAGCTATTGCTACACTAATAGATTTTTGTGCATTAACCTAATATTGGTTTTAATGACTGCTGCATTAAGCCTTTTCACAAAGATTGGTATTTAACAACTGTTTATAAATTACCCACACGTGCTTTAATGTACTCAAATTTAAGATCAAAAATCCTGTGTCCTCACTACAAACTCCCATCTAATAATGCAGATCATTTCCCAGAAGTTAATTATAAGATGACAGCCATATCCTTCCTGAAAACAAAGGGCTTGATCATCCCGCTGGTGTTCTGCACTAAGGGCCCTTCCCTTTGGGCTAATTTTGGCAGAGATGGATGCTCTCTCTGCCCTGGCAGGGAAGGATTTCTGCAGGAGCTCATGCACTATCACAGAGCCAGTCTGGCAGCATAACCCTAAATGGGGCTGACAGCTCTGTGTCCCGGGAGCGCGTGACCTTGCAGAAGCGGGCCTGCTGCGGCTTCCCTGGGTCCTGGGAGAGGCGTGACCTCCCCCACCCCGTCCTGCCCTGATCCTCTGCAGCGCCGAGCGGAGCCCGGGCTGAGAGCACCTCTGCTGAACACACACCGACACGGGAGCAGGCGCAAGGGGCGGATGGAGCTGATTCATGGCTTGCCTTCGGGATTTCACAGGCGCAGCTCCAGTTTTCAGCCAGGGCTGTACAGATGCAAACCAAGCCCTGATGTTGTCTAAATGCACCCTCCCTGCAAGCACCTCAGCCTGATTCAATTAACAGTTATAGGAGACATTGAATCTAATTCCCTCCTGCAGATCTATCATCCAGCCAGCTCCTCATAAACAAGCTCCCCATTAAAGTGGCATTGTCAGCCCACACACAGTTAGACTTGGAGTTACAGCCCATGAGCACTGGTGAGTAATTTATTTTCCACATTTACCTACATGTGGATGTCAGGCTATCAGGTAACAAACCCAAAGCAGTTTAAGGTTGATGCAGTTATTCAAACTTGTTAATAGAAAATAATCTCAGTGAGCAGTTTACTCATTGCCTGCAGAGGGAGGGAATAGTCTAAGCAACGTTACAGCACATCTGGATTGAGGCTGCAGTTTACTCGTGGAAAGCAAGCATGAGGGTGCCTTCCTGGGACACAGCTTCTCGGCTGATCCTCGTGCTGCAGGAAGGACCTGTAGCTGTCAAGCGGCAGGACGGCGACAGGTTTAGTCTTAGGAGCAAAGTGGTGTCAGTCATGGGGAAGAGGAATGAATCCTACAAGGCAATATGAAGCACTCAGCCTAAACAAAACACACAGCGTGCCCAGCAGCTGAGCAGAAGGGGACAGAGGCTGGGCTGCTTTGGAGGAAAGGTGGCTCATCCTTGCCCTCATGGCAGCCCCAGCAGTGTTCCAATTTCACAGCACTGAGGCTGCAGAGAGCTCAGCTGCCCTGTGACTGTGCAGTGTGTGTGTCCACAGAGGTCCTCCTGGGAGGAGATGATGCACCCCCAAGGTCCCTTAGACCAGGAGGCAAGACAAGCTTTCTGGATCTCTGAGATTTCTCCTGCCTCCAGTGTCCTCTAAACAAACCAGAGTGATTCCCCTGCTTGTGTGGGCTGCCCTGCTTCCAAGGCTGTGGGCAGAGTGCTCATTTCACAGGGGAGCTTGCACAGAGGTCTAAAATCTCCAACTATGAAATCATTCATATTAAAATTCTATAGGAAGGAAAAAGCTGAGTGGGACAGTTGCTATCCCAGATTTATGAGAGGAGAGGTTTGAACTAAAATAAAACTTCTGGGTAAAGCAAAATATGTAACTGGCTCCTTGGTAGGTCAGAGTATACAGCAACCAGGTGGAAAAGGTCCATGGATTCTGTTGAATTTACTGCTCAGCTTCTGAAATCCTGAAGTGGCTTCAGGGGAGCTTCCCTCCAGCTGATGACCATCCTGCCAACACGACAAAGTGAATTTCACCCTCTTTAACAGTACCTGATGCCCATCTTCCAGGGAAGAGCCTCTGTTTCCTGTGTTTCCTCCAGCTTTGGCAGTGCTGGTTGAGACCTGTCCCCACCCCAATGCCCTGGAGAGGTCCCCCTTCACCTGAAACACAAATGCAGAGAATGTGAGATGTGGCAGATGAAGCCCACAGGAAAGGAAAGGTTGAGGGAGATGAGGGGTCCTACAGCACAATTTCACCAAGAAGAGTTTTGCACCCTAGAAATGCTGCCAGCCTTTCTTTCCAGCAGGCTTCAGGGGAGGGCTGGCCAGGGCCAGGAGATAACATTTATTACAACTCTGTCCCTTCCCCAGAAAAGTCAAGGATGTTTCATGGACATGCTGAATTACCAACTACTGGTCTGAATAACTCTTGACCTGAAAATCAAATCAAACTTTCACTGTCCAGCAGGAAAAAAGAAAGCCAGCAAGGCTTTTCAAAAGCTATGTCAAAGTAGATGGGAGATTTTTGTTAGAATACAGCACACATTACCACAATTCTTCTAGTGCCCACTGAGCCGAAGTGGCCTGAGATAGTCTGTGCTCAGTGTGAGAGATCTCTGTTGACAAAGAACCCAATATCCAGCATTTTCTCTATAAAAGCAATGAAGAGCACAAATTCCAGTTCTTCACACCATTTTCTGGACCTGCAGCTGCTTTGACACTGTTACCAAAGGTGCAATTCACAGTCATCTCAGCCCAAAAAATGAGCCTAAGTTTCATAAATCAGTACTGCTGCTTTGATGCTCTACACCTTTCTAGGTGTTTCACAGAGATCCCTGGGTGAAGCAGTAAAAAGGGGACACCTACAGTTAATACATCCCCTGTGAAGTGTGACCCCAGCTACAGCTTTGAGGAGTTGTTATGATGATTGTTTGCAGCAATCGAGCTCAGTGGAGGCTTTCGTGTTCAGCACACTGCATCATCTCCAGGGAGTTTCCTTTACAACACTTATAAATGTGAAAACAAGATAACTTTAGACTGCACAGCTGCAGGGTGCAGGAGGAAAGCGATAAAATAACACAGAATTAATCCATTCATTCAAAGGCCACTGAGTTGTAGTGCATAGATTTAATGAGGCTGGAACTCTAAATGGCTAACAAGTTAAAAAAAAAAGCATTATGCCTTCACACCCCACATCCAGCCTCCTCTGCTAATCTCCCAGGAACTGTAGCAGGCAAGGCTTCTCGCATTTTGTAGGTCAGCACCTACTCTAAAATTCATCCGTTTTAGTGAAAATAGAGGGCAGGCACTGGGGACGTGCTCCCTGACCCCAGCTCTACAAAACCACATAGTTGGAGATTATTGCTTTTTTTTCCTGATACTCTGCATTTTGCACCTCGCAAGGCTGAAGTGCAGCCATACCTCACAGGCTGGGCTGATGCTCCCCCTCAGAGCTGTGCCCAGGCTCTTACAGCCATGCTGGAATGCCTTATGGCTGTTGGGATGAACTGGGAACTCACGGTTTAGTCATATGCACTGCTCATATACATGTTGCAACTAAAATCAAGTAAAAGAGAAGTACACCTCTTTGGCTAAGACACTGATGTAGGGTTTTCAGTTACTGGGACAACACTGAACAGAGTAAATTTTTGTGTGGTAACATCCTATTACTGACACAAAGTCCTGGATGCAGGCTGTGGTGGACACCGCCCCCGGCCAGGCATGTGGCAGCCACTGGGTGCCCAAAGAGGCAGAGCCACCTCAGAATCAGCCAATCCCTCCCTACGCTCGTCCTCACCTTCCTGGGCACAAAACTTTTGCTTCCACAAAAATATCCCCACAAATGTGTTTTCCCTCCTTGAGGAAGGGGAGGATCATCACAGGCAACAAATAAGTGATAAATTATTTAGAGCATAAGGCAGTTGTAATTCAGTCTGGCTAACCTAGGATAAGAACCTAAGCAGGATGGAAGTGGGGGAAGAAACTTGATTTCTTTCAGAAAATATTTGCTAATATGGCTCTTCCTGTATCACAGGAACACTCAGGCTATTGCATCAGGGTGGAGATGGGGCTCTTCATCACATCACTGCAGTGCTGAGTCAGAGCCCACAAGTCACCACACTGCCTCGTGCAGGGCTGGCACCCTGAGCAACAGAACTCCTGCGTGCAGCACTTTCTGCAGGGGCAGTTGTAGTAACATACAGTGTTCTGGACAGATTTCTGAGGAATTGAAGTCCTCCTAGGTTTTCAAATGCATCACTCAGTCTTCATTTCTGTCTTGTACAGGCTTCTAAAGGTAGCTGATTTCAGTTTGAGCATACTGACTTTCACACAAACTGAAATACCTATAATCTGCTGACATGAAAGCTGTTTATATAAAACAGATTATTCCATGCATGCAATGTGTTTATTTAGAACTGGTATTCTTATATATATATATAAAGATAGGAAAATTTTCTCTCCTGGCAGTATGATTGTCTCCATGTGTATCAGTTATTAGTTTTAGTAGCAGGGAGAGCTACAGGGGTGGCTTCAGTGAGAAGTTACTAGAAGCTTCCCAATGTCCAACAGAGCCCATGCCTCCAAGAGGGACCTGACACTGGTCAAGGCTGAGCCCATTCACAAAGGTGGTAGCACCACTGGGATAACAGATTTAAGAATGAGAAAAAACCCTGCACAACATCAACTTCAGTCGGAGAGAGGAGTGAGAATATGTGAGAGAAACAACCCTGCAGACACCAAGGTCAGTGCAGGAGGAGGTCCAGGCACCAGAGCAGATTCCCCTGCAGCTCATGGTACAGCCATGCTGAGGCAGCTGTGCCCCTGCAGCCCACAGAGGTCCAGGGTGGAGCAGAGACCCACCTGCAGCCCTTAGAGGACCCCCCCACATACTCAGAACAGCACCCTGTCCTACACTACCCCATGAAAGGGCTTGGGGGAACAGACACCCCCTGCTCCCAGGGCAACTCTCCAGCTGCCTCACATATCACCCTTGCCATTGGAGGCCCTTAGCCTCAGTGCTTGTGCTTTTGGAAATTAGTAATGCACCAAAGTCTCCCACTGCAACCTCTGCCATCGTCAGGTGCTCCGAGTTTTTCACAAAGCACTGAGTCCTTATGTTTGGCTGGACTTCCAGCACCAGGCAATATTCCATAACAGAAAGCACCTCACACATGCACAGAAGAACTTACTCCAAGCTTTGTCACTCACTGGAACAAAACACTGCCTGGTCAGGAAGCACAGCCCATCTGAGGGTGCAAACCTCATGTTGTTTATCCCAGATGTGTATCTTTCCAGTAATTTATCACTTCTATAACCTACTGCCCCAAGAAGGATTATTTATAATCCATGGGGATATTTTGTGAACTCCCAAGGAGCAGGCAAGGACACAGAGTATCCCACAGGCTGTGGACAGGCTGCGAGTGACCTGAATTATCTGAAATATCATAGCCCCAAGTGACAACATAAATGCCTAAAAACCTGCTAGCAGGAAACAGTAAAAATAACCAGATCAATAAAAAATACATAGAATATTTCCAGCAGCAAGTGAACAAAGTTGAATAAGCTTGCAAAGCCTGGAGCTGAAGGTAACTCAGATCTGGGTTTTGAAAATTACAGATTCTTCATTTCCATAAATTTAATCCTAGTTCAGCTGGCTATGTTATTTCTGGTAGCATAGTTTGAGTGTGCCAGACTTTCAGTCCATGCATCCAAGGCATCTTTACAATCTTAGCACAGCAGGTTGCCTAAGCTCTGTGCTGGCAGTAGAGACAACCCATAACATAATGGCAATCCCCTGGTTCCTAAATATAGTTTAACGCTACTGAAGACTTAAGAACTTTCCTACAGAGGTTAACATCGCTTCAGTGCAGACTGCTGTAAAAAATGTATATATACACACTCACAGAGGCAAACACACTCAGTGTAGGTGCATCTGACTCCATTAAAAAGATGTGCCCACTGGGCTGTGAATAGCAAAATTAATTCTGCATGAAAAGGCTCTTATTTGTGTTTTTGGTGACGAACCCTCTCAGATAGATGGGAAAGGTATAACTAGCAGTCTGCTATTCCAACACTATCACAGCCATACCCTGAACAACCTTTCTCTTTACTGTCCCTCTACCTTTCTATTGTCTCAGGAAGTGCAATTCCTGCCATCGATGCAGCTTTACAGATGCCAAAGCCAACCCCACAAAATCAGGTTTTATCCAGATGAAAGCAAGCAAAAAACTGCTTTAAAATCCATTGCACGGCCTCTCCATGGTATGGCCAGCACAGACCTGAGAGTGATGCAGGGACACTGAATGGAGCACACTGAATACAACTACCCCATGAGTGGGACTGATGAGTTGTGGAGATGCCCCAGGAGCTGCTCCCTTGCCTGGTGGGGACTCAGAGCGCAGAGACCATGGCCAGCCCAGTAAACTCACTATACCCAGGCATATTGCTGTACCTCTGCCATCAACACATCTAAATCATCACGATCTTTACAGGGTTTTTATTTTTTATTTAAAAAAAAAATCCCTAACACCAAGAGTTTAGTTTGTCCTCAGCTGGGATTTACTGTGATTTGTGCCCACATGCTACAGTGTACATTTTGTCAAGACCTGAGAAACAAAGAAGGGGACTCACTGTTTAACACAAGTAACACTCACTCCAAGTGTGTGGTTATTATGTGACAAGCAATATTGCTGCTGGAGGATGTTTGTTTTTAAGTGGAACATGGTTTACACTTCCTAGCAGCAGACATGATTTCCGTTAAGCATAATATTTCCCCCAAAATTAAAATAATTTACTCCAGAGCCCACACAGATTTATCTCAAATCTACATCTCTTCTGTGTTCTGTTCAGAGGGTGCCCATTTATCCCAGTACTTCTGTGTAAACCTCTTTAAAGGAGCCATTTCCAAGAAAGGCTAAAGTTTCCTTTTGGTATTGTCCACAGGCTAATCCAAATAAGAGAAGTACTAGTCTTACTATGGAAAGAGAGAGAGGAGATGGAGAGAGCAGTTGAACACACTTCCCTTAGAGAAAACAAAGATTGGCTTGTTCTCTACAGTATTGTACAGTGCTTAGTGCTATCTTCATTTCGAACCATTCAATCTCTTCTCTTCCCAGTGCTCTCTCCTCTTTAATATCTCTTCACATCTATTTCTGTCTACAGCCAGAAAAGCCCAGACTGAGACACAGCAACTTCCAGCCTCCAGGTAATGCAGCCAGCCGCTGTACACTACCCGATGGGGCAGCAAAGGCTTCTTTGTCTTGAAGGGCTTTGGTTTTGTTTTTAAAATACCTCACATGCTAATGACAGATTAAAGGAATTACCATGGGCTTGTCAGCACGTGGTCATGTAACCCATTACTGAATGACCATGTCACTCTGGCAAGACACTGCTTTCCCCAGTGGGGAAATTTTCAGGAGGTGCCCAAATTCTCCATTTGCTGAGACCCTTTGGGCTTATGGCTTTGCACTGCAGAGGAACTGGGAAGTTTTCACTCAGGATGACAGGAGGAAATTATCAAAATGCTCCTGGGCAGCAGCGGAGCAGCACATCCAGCACCTTGTGGCTCTGTGAAAGGGAGCGGGACCTGCTCTCCCTAATCAGCAAGACAGAAAAGCTGCTTTTATAGCAAGACTCTTTCTTCTTTTGTACTTCTGCCCAAGCTGCTGCCAGCAGATACTGGCAGGGATTTCAATAGCTGTTTTGAATCAGTGCCTGGCAAAAGCACAGGCAGGTTGAACCTGAACATCCTCTATGGAGATGCACTGAGGTTTCAGCATATTCCTGGTCTAGCTCAGCCCACAGACAGAGCTGTACTTTCCCATGTGCGAGATAAGGGAGTCTGAAGAATACATAAGCAGCGTGTGTATTCCCTGCCGAGTGCTGTCCTCCTTGTGCTCCTTGCACTGTTGCCACCATTGTGTACAGAGTTGTCCGAGTTTACTTCTGCTCTGCATCTATAGAGTTGTTCAGATGTTCACTGGAAAATGAGACAAACAAGCCAACAGCTTGTATTTCCCTTTCATACTGGGACTCCATTTTCCTCAGACCCTGAGGACAGGGACTGCTTTGAAGCAGATTGCCTTACTTGGAGAAGCCAAGGCCAGGTTAATAATATAATTACTGCAGTTGAAAAGTGTCACTGGCAGTTAGAAAAAGTACGAAACTTCACACCCTGAACAGTTTTCTCCTGAGGAAGTCCCTGTGATGTGCTGTCCTCTCACAAAAGAAAATGTACCTTGACATTTTGCTGGCTGGCGGAGGCAGGGGATGGGAAGGTGGCAGTTTTTCAGTCCCAGCTCCTCCTTGCCCCATAGGAAAACAACTCAGTTCCTTCACCCCACTGACAGTTACTAAGGAGAGAAGGGTGCAGGTGGGAAGGTGAAAAATCCTTTTATACTATTTTGTGCATCAGCACTGGGATTTGTCGTGTTTTGATCATGGAAGTGCCACATCCAGGACTGCAGAGCAGACCCGGTACCCATTTCCAAAGAAGAGGTGAAAGCATGCAGTGTAGCTCCATTTTCCCATGCTGCCATAGGGCTGCCCACATCCCCGTCAGACAGTTCTTTATGGCTCCAGGCAATGGTTTCAATTGAAACAGTGATTGCAATGTATGCAGAGTCCCAGCAAGATTTGTGGCAGCAGCAATAGCCTTACACTCTGACAAAGAGTGGTCCCTCCTTCCTGGCAGCAGTGATAGGGCTGCACGTGAGCCAGAAGGAGACAAGAGACTCCCTGCCCAAGTGCAGAACAGGAAAAAAAAACAAAGGCAGAAGGAAAGAAAACATAGTGGAAGATCAGAAGGAAAGCAGCAGCATACTACAAAACCAAATGGGTGGCTGCCTGCATCTGCGGGAATTTGTTATTCCCTAAAGCATTTCAGGAGTTCCTTCCCTAAAGCAGCACATCAAGGGGCTGGATGAGAGTCGCACGGAGCCAGACCCCAGGGGAGCAGCAGCCCCTCAGCCCAGGTGTGCAGCTCTGCAGCTCCCAGTGTGACAGGCGCAGCTGTGGCACTGCAGAGCCCAGGGCTCTCAGCAGGAAGGGGCAGCCGGCAGCACAGCCAGGTGTGCGTGGCCACACAGGCTGATGTGTGACACTACCATTGAGAAGAGCTGCAAGACCAACTGCTTGGGAGCACAAGCGTTACCCAAAATGTCATGAAACTTCCAACCCTCCAAAATCCCGTTTTCTTTCCATAGCTGTCTCGTTTCTTTTTCTTTTTCATGTCAAGTATAATCTCCAGTGGTGGTTTAAAGCCTCAGTTCCTCAAACCATGGGTACACATATCTAAAAGAGCAATCACTATTAGCTGCTGTGCATCCCTCAGTACTTAATAAGCCAAATAAGCACAGGACAGGATGCTGAGTGTCACAGCTTCCTTAGCAAGTCAGCTAACAGTGACCTGCCTTTTTTTTCCCCCATAAATGAAGGCCAAGATTAATTCCTCATTTCCCTGGCCCTCCCCAGCTGCTGCTTCCCTCCCTGTTCCTCTGCCCATGTTGAGAGTCAACCTGAGAGACCAGTGCCAGTGGCTCAGACTCTCAAATTCTTGCAAGCCAAAGCAAAATATTTTTCTTCATTTTGTATTTTATATGTGAAATAAATGGCTTTTGTGGTTATTAAATGCTCCTATGATGTGCTGACATTTAACCATCCCTTCAAGCTCTTTAGTTTACATTTTTAGTTTGACATTATCCCTTAATTCTTTTAATGAATTGTGCAGTTTTGTAGTGAACTGAGCAGTAAATCATACAGGCTCTTTACAGCTGGTTTTACAAAATGGGCTTTAAGGACAGCACAGGGAGAGGACCACATTGCAAAAAAAAAAAAAAAAAAATAGGCAGTTCCGTTCCTGCCTGCAGCTTTGAGCTGTGCACTCACTGTCTATTTTCTCCTGTTTCTCTTTGACTTTCAGCCTTTGCCAGGGCCTCATGTGCTTGGAGGCTGCATATTGCACACATGACCGGTGAGCACATCCAGCTCTACCTCCCTCCTGCCACCCAACCTTTGCAAGTACAGTCTCCCTGCCTTTGTTTCCTGAAGTGTGCATGGCAGGTATTTCCTTGTACAGTTGGAGGCTGTGCAGTCAGCTTCTCTGTAGACTCAGCCAGAATGGACAAACAGGATTGCAGGAGACAGAAGCAGTGGCTGTAGCATTGTGGAAACCTGTACACAGCCCAGGAATTGCTGGGTCCGGCCCAGCACACACCTCGAGCAACTTCAGCTCTTTCCAAGCACAGCACAGTTGTCACCCAGATGATGCAAGAGAAATTAACTGAGCAGCACAGATACTTTGCTGATGCCGTAACACTTGGTAGAGATAATTAATATACTCTTCTATGCAAGGAAACCATCGAAGCTTTGTATTCCCACTGCAAGAATCAAGTGGAATGAGTTCTCAGCTTGCAAACCACCTTACACTGAACCTCCAAGAAAATTTCTGAGTTTAATAGCTGGATTAGGATGCAGCACAGCGTGCTTAGCTGCCTCGCTTTGACACCCTACAACCTGGGGTGTGCCATGGGGGAACCAGGTACAAAAAGGGTAACTATTTTGATCACAAAAAGAAATCCCAGGACACAAAAATCTGTCTGAAAATTCCATGAGTAGCCAATCTGAAAGAATTTAGGTTACCTGTGATGCCCAGCATGTGAGCTGGGAAAGAAATTCAAAGTATAAAGCCCCTGTAGACTATTCAAAATGGGAATGTCACATTCCCTTCTAAGAGCACCAAGCCACACCCTTTGTCCTTAGGCGGGTAGAAAGTCATGGGGAGGTGGCAGATTTTGGGAGACATGAAAATCTGACTGCCTCTGAGTTGTGCCATGCAATATCATTGTTGTATTGGCCAGATTATAGAGCATCCCTGTTCAGCCTGCAGCTGTGTGTATTACTGATGTAATTGAAAGCCAAGCCAGAAAAAAGATGGAAAAAAAGGAGAAAAAAGAGAGCAAGAGAGAGAAAACAACACATTTTAGTTTTGGCCTACGACACTTGGGACATTTTATATCAGAACAAGTGGGCATTTGTCTGGGGTTGGTCTGCATAGACGCATCATCAGAGATGCATTTATTATTTACCCAAGCTCTGGGCCTAGAGAAAGCAAAAGGCTTATATAAATCCCCAATTGGGATTTCTAGATCTTCACTTAGGCATTTTCTGTACTAGCTTCCCATGCAGACAGCCCACTCAATTAGAGAGGGAGAAAAAGGATTCCTTCGTCAGAGAGTGGGTACCATTAAGCGCATGACTTTGAGCTGTTCTTGTGTAGCTGAACTGTAATTTTCCCCAAAGTGGAGATGGGAAGAACTCTAACTACCTACTGCTGGAAGGAAACTACAGATATTACCTCTGTCAATACAAAGCTGTCCAAGACCAAGCAGCTCAGGTCTCTGCTCTTAATGGGAAAAGAGAAAGAAAGTGATGCTTCTGCCCACCTAACGTAGCCATCCTGGCAAGGAGGGAGCACAGAAAGGCTGTCCCAGGTGGGGCATCCCTTTCCCTTCCTTTTCACTATGAAGGGACAGTCACAAGTCCTGCACCTAAAATTAGTAGTGAAATTATGTACTCTCAACCTGACTGTTTACACTTGGGTACCTCACTCTTGTTTCTGGACACAAACATTCTGTAGAACTGCTTGGTATGGGACTGATAATTCCAGGTGGTGATGCACCTCAGGCATTTCCCACAGCCTAAACATTGGCCTTCCAATGGTGCTTACCCTGAGGAGGCAGAGGCTGGGGAGATGAAGGTGCATGTTGTGTCTAATAAGGGTTTGAGAGCAGTAGAGTCTCAGTTCTTAGGAACAGTCATATGCAGCATCACAATATTTGGTACTTAGCTTTGTAAACGTCAGCTCACAGGAATTCAACCATATCTCAATAATTAAAAACCTTTTGCTAATAACATTGGCTATGAAAGAGTAGGTGGCCAAATGAAGCTCACACTGTGTATCAAAGGTCAAAGAAGCAAATCATTTTTAATTGAATATGCAAATTGCACAAACTGTCTGGATGTGAAGAAATTTGAAAGCAAAGATGAGAATTTGGTGATTCCAGAAATCAAATGAGATATATCTAGCCTTTAATTAATTATTTGCAATTAGAGAGCTCTCAAAAGCATCAGGGGACCGTTCCCAACTGGCTTGGGAATTTCAGCCTAAACAACTGGGAGAAGGCAAGAAATTTACACTTGCAGACTGAATATAATTTGGGCTTTGAAGGAACATTGCTGTTTACTACAAATCTATCCATTTTCAGATAGCTCCAGGTACCGCACTCCTGCATTCCATCTATTTATTTTGTGATTTTACAATCCTTATGGTTTCCTCCACCAGGCATGTAAAAACCCCACAAAACCAAAATCTGACAGACCAGGCAGGGAAGCAGTAAAACTGACTTTACACAATGTGTTGTGAAATGCAATGAACTAAACAAATAGAAAAGCAGGTGGTATATTTTCTTAATTTGTTTCATCTACCTTGGGTGTTGCTTAGAAAGCATTAGGTAAAGCATTTGGTAATAACTGTGTGTGTTGCAGCAGATGGTTCTCCATTAAAAATCAGAGCTCAGACAGAGAGCTCTGGGAAGCCCTTGAAGGACTGAAGGAACTGTCAGTCATGTGTTTGTGCCTCTCCAGCATTCAGTCCATAAAGCCAGCCTGTGTGAGCCATATTACCCAAAGTTTGTGCAATTCTCTCCTATCTCTATCCTGCTGAGGTATGGATCCTGTACAGGGAGCATGTGGTCTGCAGCTTTCTCCTTTAACCACTGGTTGCAAATGGATGGTGGGAAGCAGCAGCAAAGCTCAGTGCTAGTTCCTGTGCTGGCCAATGACTGGCCATAAATAAATCAAGATAACAAATAGGTTCTTGACAAAGAGCATAAACTACAAGCTAAGGCTGTAACAACAATCCTTTATTACATTTCAGTCCCTGGGAACGCTGGACTGTGATTATGTCTCACCTTCTTGATTTCCCTATGCTGGCTCACAGATGAATTTTTAAAACCTAATTTTGATGCAGTATCTTTGAACCTCAGCTTCATCAGACATGGTGGGGAGCTGAGAGACGTCATCTGCCTCTGCACAAAAGGGCTCTTTGTGGTTCAGGATACAGAGTAACCGCGATTTGACTGGAAAAAATTAAAGCGCAGAAGGCACCCTGTGCACATCACCAAGTGTGAAAGGCAGTTTGAAGGTAAGAAAATGCTTTTCAGTGCCATCACTGTGATGTGACTGGAAGCAGTCTGGCTTCCTGGGATGCCAGACCAGTGCTCAGTTTTGCAGCCTGCTGCAAAATCCTTTGAGATCCAGCCCTTTCCTGCACTGCTGCCGTCAGCACCACCAGCAGCACTTCCACTCACACCATGGTCAGCCCTCCAACACAACAGAAAGAAACCCAAAAACTACTTTAAGGGATCAAAGCAGGGGATATTGCTGTTCATCTGCCTTTCATCCAAACCAGCGCTTGGTGTAAGGGGCTTAGTGGTGAACCCTGCCATGCCATACTATTGTGTGTCAAGAAATGAAGACTAAATATACTCTGGAATATTTTCAATCATTACATCAGAGCAGATGCCCTGGAGAACATTTGCCTCTTCCTCCTGTCACTGAAATGTTCTGAGAAAATGCATTTATCCCGTTTGAAGCCAGCTCACAGGTTGGGGTGGGGAGGGAGAGGCTCTGTTCCTTTGTGCATGCACACACATTCTCTGTCTCATCATATTTAAGATGCAAATAATCCTACTTGTATCCCATATAAATGCAAAAGCAGATGACTTAATGATGTAGAAAGTTTACCTCTATTCTACAGCACAGAAAGGTCTGGCTGCTACTCGAGCTCCTTGACTCCCCTGAGCACACACTGAACTGCTGCTCCTGTACCAGGACTTTCTCAATTTGTGAAGAGCTTGGCCTAAGGTTTCCCTTATGGAAATATATCTATAAATCAAAATGGAAAAACTTCCACAAATCATCCTTCACCAAGCACATTGTGACATATCAGAGAGACTTCTTCTAGCCAAAATCACAGATGTAAAGGACTCTGTAAAATTTCCTCAATTAGTCAGTTTAGAGTCCTAGTGCCAAATCTGGTTAAACATAAGATGTCTTCCTTAACAGCAAACCCAAATCACCCACAGGATCACTGTACCTGCTGCTCACATGCATTTTCTTTTCTTAATGTCTGACTTCCAGACTTCAACCCAAAGACATAATTTCTCTAATAAAGAACTTGCGGAGTAAGCACACAAGTGCTGCTAAAATATTTGGCTCTCTAGTTACTTAGTGGTGATATTTGAAAGGATATAAACCCACCCATATTTCTGGCTAAGCTATTTACAGCAGTTTCAAGTGCCAAAAAGATGCAGGTGTGCTTGTTTAAACACATTCCTGTGACTTTCTTCTGAGCTGACATTGTTTTTGGGTAACTGAGCTTTCACAAGAGCATCCATCAGCTGTGACAAGATCCATCATGGTCAATGCATTGACGATGAAACCCAGGCCCCATGCAGACTCTGTGCCCCACGGAGCCTGGCAGGGAGATGTGGGAACAGAGAGCTGCATGGACTGGGCCATGGCAGCGTGAAGGTAACTTCCCATGGTACGGCTCATTTCCCTGCTTGCACAGGTAGAGGTGCGTGTTTTTATAGCTGCTTTCACGCTGCAATGGCTGCAGCGCTTTAAATATCTTCCCCAAAATAGTACAGCAATATTTTTAGAGAAATAAAGCTGCGTTCCAAAGTTATATTATCTGTAGAAAGTCTGAAAAACTTTACATACCTGAGCAGAAGGCACATCTACTCTGTAAGGAGCATTACCTAGAGAAGGTTGTTATTGAATTACTGTAACACTGAGTCAAAAGCACTGCACCAGGCTGCAATCATGTTACACACCCTGCAGCAAGGAAAGTAATCCCTGTGACCTGCACTCCAGTTTGTTTTTTTTTTATTGCATCTTTAGGTAGCATTACCATGTCACCAATCACCTTGTGGACTTACAGCTTTGAGTAATCCAAAATGGACTATAATCAGTCTTATTGCTCTCTTACAAGAAAAAGGGTTCATTATGTCCTAGAAGTCTTTACTTAAATCAGAATGTTCTAATGGTTGAGAACTGATACTCATCATGTTTGAGACAAGATTTTTAATAACCAACTTTGAAACATTACTGTGCCGACCAAATCTTCTCAATCCTTTCCCGTGAATTACTCGGCCCCATAACCAGCGGTCTCTGACCTGCAGGACTGTCAGACCCAGGGTCACCATACAGGTGTCACTTCTGCCACTCTGTTCAGAAATGCTTTCATCATGAAAAAGTCAGTGCAAACTACTGAAAGCAAGAGAAGGCCCCAAGCACAGGTTGTCTCATGTTTCTGCCTTGAACCTGATGTGGGCTCTCAGATGCCCAGATGGTTTCCTGGCCTCAGGAGCTCCCTGTTCAGAAATTTGTTGGAATATTTATGCCCTCTCCCTCTTTCCCATGTGAAGCTGTGGGGTGCATGCAGGGCTTAGCAGTGGGGCAGGCACCTGCTGGCCCCACTCCACAGAAACCTTTCAAAGGAGGGGACATTTGTAAAGGTCAGCTTTGCAAATTACCTCTCCAAAAGCACCTGGGGCCCCAGCATGGCTCAGCAGAGCCTGACTCCTTGCAGAGGAGATGCAGTGGCATTGCTGAAGAGAGGGGCAAAACCTTGAGTCATCACCACACACCTCTTGCAGATAACAGGCTTGATATGCTTCATTACATCAAAAGCTTCAGCCCAGCTGCCAGGATCCATTTTGCAACCCAAAAATGCAAATGCAATTTCCCCATCTAGTGGTCCAGCAGAGTAAAAAAGCCACTTTTTCTCCTGCAGCTGATGGAGGAGTAGCATCTGGCAGGGACATCACCCAGCTGAGTGCTCCTTCATCCATAGCTCTGCCCATCCCAACAGCAGAAAAAAGCAGCAGAAAAGCAGAAATAAACCCTACAGCAGGATGCAAACCTGCTAAAAATACCCCCAAACCAACAAACATTTTAAAAGAGGACCAAGTAAACAAGAAAAGTATGCTCTAAAAGATGTATCCCTTAGGCTGATGCAGGACTTAGTCCAGTACATTTTGAAACAATCGGGAAACTGGTCTGATATTGCGGGGGGTCTGATGCTGATCAGCACTAGTATGCCGCGACCTTCCTGGAGAGAGAGCGTCCTGCAAAGAACAGCTCTTCCAAGGGCGCTGGCAGGCCTCCCTGAGTGACAGGTGATTTCAGCAAGTGTAGCGATTTCTCAGCTACGAGTGATTCCAGCTCTTGTGATTCAGCTCTTTGGGAAATCACCCAAGGCGAACTCAGGGACAGAGAGACAGGAGACTTGTATGGCAGTTCCACAGAAGTAGCCTTTATTGTCCAGCCACCCTGTGAAGGGGAGGCCAGGGACAAGTACTCCCTAATCAGTGGCAGAGGTGGATTCTTTTCATGGGAAAGGTAGGGGGTGGAGTAGAAACCAATAGCCAACAGGATACCAGGTATTACCATAAAGAAACAGTCTGACAAAATATCAGAATTACCTTGGAAACAAGGTATGACAACCCGTTAGCTGTGACAGCAACAAAACTGTTTCCTAGAGCTCATATTCTCATTCACTGGGTCTAGGTCTGACAGCCTGTATCATTGGAGCAACATGTGGAAATAAGAAACTAAATCCCTTTGGCGAGGCACCTTTCAGCTGCTGTGAATTACAGGTTTACATGGGCCATTCATTGCCATGATTCTCCTCACTGCGATGGGATTTAAAGCAATGCAGGATGATGGGGCAGCAGTGCCTGGCTTTTCTCTCCTCCTTCACTGCCAGCTGGAACTCTCAGAGGTTTTTGAGGAATGAAGGATGGGGCAAGAGCAAAAGCAGCCCCCATTGAAGGTGCTGTGGGGGCAGCAGTGCCCAGATAGTTCTCTTACTTCTCCAACTGCCACGAAGATAGAGGGTGGTAGAGGCCACTCTCATTGTGCTTCCCAACACATTCCCTCAGCAAAGGGGAGAGACTGATTTTGGCACTCTTGGGGAAGCAGAAATACTTCCCTCATGGCACAGCCCCACACAATGAGACCCCTGCCCTGGCTCCTGCTTGCCTCCAGCCACTCACCTTTTCCCTGTGTCTGGTCCTCACAGCACTGAAACTAAACCCCATGCTGGAGACATGCCATCCCTTTCCAGTCTAAGCCCAAGCCACACTCCATTCCCTTTGCTTTCCACTGAGTAGTTACCCAAACACAATTTGAGATGAATACTCTGTGACATTAATGATGAAAGGTACTTATAGCCAAGAGAATTTAGTATCACAAGCAATACAACCAAACTCCCTTGATGGCAAAACTGGACTGCATCTGTGCCCAAACCGATCCCAGTGCTATGCAGGATTTCTGACTTCTTCAGTTTTCTTTTGGAAAGAGTAGTCAGGAAGGTATTTTTGCTTGACCCATTATAATTCATAAACTTCCTCTGCTCTGTCATTTTACATCAGCACCAGAGAAATGGTTTCTTATTTCCCATTTTGTTTTATGGATTTTCCACAGAGAAGATCCAGTGCATGAAAGAATGAGATACACCCATTTCTGTTATATAAAAAAATCCACTTTTAAACATATTTCAACTTATCTGCTCCATGCAGTTTATATGTAGTGCTTGGTCTGCTCATAAAAAAAAAAAAAGCATAGCTTTATAGAGAATGAGATATTCCCATAAAGATCAGATTTCATTTTAAGAGAGAAATCTAGCTAAAAATCACAAGAGAAAAGAAAAGGAAATAAATTGGCCAAATGGATCCTGTCTATTCAGAACTTTTATTTGGGGCTTTTCTGGACCACTCACTTTAATGTAACAGACAGCATTTCTTCATAACAACCTTCAGTTCAAACTGGCCATAGCTGGGAAATAGTTTGATTCTTCAACAAGCCATGCAACATATTTTGCTGGCAACTTTAACAAGGGAAAATCCCCTTGGGGTGATCTGGTCTGTACAGCCCAGAGAGAGAAGCTGCTTCTGGCCTGTGACTTCAGATGATTCTGGGCTTGGAGAATGTGAAACGCACATGAGACATCAGAGGTGGGGAGCAATGGGCATCAAAGGGAAAAAATTTCTCTGGCCAGCACATGCTCCCCTGAGCTGATCCTTATCCCCGTGATCAGCTGTGCTCATTCCTCACAGGGAGGACTTGGAGAGAAAGAAAGGGAGTGCTGCCAGATAGCTGAAGGGAAAAGCACAGCTAAATCTACATCCATTTTGCTGTAGCTGTAAAGAGGACAAGACAAGCCTTTTCAGGTTTTATTATTATTGGAAGCAGCAGAGGTTGGGAACTTGGGGAGCACAAGGATTTGGTGTGAACTTCAACTACAGGAAGGTAATGATGCGAGTTGGGGTGGGGTGGGGCTGTTGTTTTTTTGGTTTGGCTTTTTTTCAGAAAATTTAATTGCATACACACCACAGAAGAGAAATTAGAAGTTCATTCATATCCCAGGGAGACAGCACACCAGACTCAGTTGTGAAAAGCCCAAGGCCAGTCGAAGCAGCACCTGGAAAAGCACAGGGTACTGGGAGCCCCCTCATTTGCCAGTCTGGAAAGTGTCTTGAGAAAAGGGAGTTTCCATTCCATTTGGCTTTTAGAGACCTACCGATTCTCTGTGTAATTCCCAGCATCCTCAATACTCGCCATCTATCCTGCTTCACATCTGGGAAGAGATGTCCCCCTGTGACTGGTTTGACAACACAGATCACACCAGGTGATTTGTACATTTCCAGTACAAGGCAGCTCTGAATTTCTCCCGATGTTTTTTTGTTTTAGTGCAAAACAAAAAACAGTTTGCACTGTCAGATGAAGTTCTGTATGATGCTTTTCTGGAAAGCGCTGTCGAAGGGCCATCACCTTACACCTCTGAAACCACCAGGATCTCATTGCTTTCCCCTCAAGAAGGCAGCTCTTTCCTCCTTCCCCTAAGCAAATGAATAATTCTTTCTCAAACATGCAGTTAGATTCAGAAGACCCAAACCACTCTCTCCACAGAACATAAACAACTTAGAGAGAAGCCTGAAAACTTTCCCACACTGAGGTTGTCACCTTCTCCCCTCCCTGTCGGAGGATCACTCTGAAACCAGGACAGTAATTCAGTTTTCTGGCTCGGTCCCTTTTCACTCCTTCATTTAGTGTTAACAAAACACAACTGTGTGCCAAACACAGCGCAACGTCTGTGGAGAGGAAATGCATCTGGGACAGACAGAATCAGGAGCTGCAGCTCATTTCCCACAGGCCACGTCAGAGGGCAACACTCCCCCTGGGCCACAGAGCCTGGCCAAACCACTGCCTCAGGCACAGGGCAGAGCGTCCCAGCGGCTGGGTTGTGGAGGTGATGCCATGAAAACTTCATGTGACCTACAGACACTGAGACCAGATGCCAGCAAGCAGGCAGGGGAGAAAAGACTGTACACAGTAAAGACCAATGTACCAGATGAAGCCCTGCCCACAACAACGCAGGTAAGCCGCTACAGACCGATGGTGCTCATGTCTGGCAGCAGCACCCAGCCCCGAATCAAGCACTGGCCCCTCCTGGCCTCCATCTTTGCTTTTCAGCTTGTCCTCAAAGAAGCTTAGCAGTCACTCAGTGCTAAGGGGTGCAGAGACAACTTTCTCTCAAGAACTGAAATGTCAAGAAGACACAAGAAAGCCTGGTTGGAGCCTTTCGCAACAGGAAGGAGGTTGTTATAGCAGTAATTTACTGTGGTAGGTTTTGCAGCGTGATTGCAACATATCATTACACCAGTTTTATCCTTTTCCATTTGGCAGACGCCAATTCCTCCCCCTGTTCCTTACAGAGCACAAGCCAACATGGCTGCATTTCAAATGGTTCCAAACTCTGCCAATAAAAATATATTAAAAAACCCCCAACAACTGAAAATTCTCACAATCGCATTAGCTTACCCAAAACTAATACATACTTATATACACACATATGTAAGTAAAAAATATACACAGGTCAACCAGCTTGAAAGGGTGGCGCCATGAAATGGTGGGGTTGGTCTCTGTGAGTAGATAAAACAAACAAAAGATAAGTTGAGTAGGAGCCCAAAATGAGATGGGCTGTGCAGGTCTCCAGGCAGATAAACTCGTGCTTAGTTGATAGCCTGCTGCCTCAAACACTTTAAGTACTTTCCAGGCAGAAAGAGAAACCACACGTCCTCTTTGTGAGACTTCTGTGCACTACAGCCCATGGAGTCAGAAGTCATAGGCCATAGGGACAGCAGAGAATCAATGTTCTATTGGTACTGGGAGGGAGAGAGCATTCAGGAAAAAAAAAATATTTACTGTGATGTTTTTCCCCCACCCCCAGCATGATCTGTGCTTGTTCTGCAGACCAGCAGTCCAGTGGTAGAGAGAGAGGTGTTCATTAGGAGTCTTTCTCAGAGAGGCTAAAATGAGTATTTCAGTTGCTGAAGCGTATCCCTCTCCAGGCCTGGCAAAACAGATGTCTTCCCAATGACATTACAGACCCACCTCCTACAGGAGCCTCTGCTGTTTGTGCAACCAACACGTGGGGAAAGGCATTTTCTTCCCTTGCTATGTTTTCTGGAGATAGCAATGGGGCAATTTTTGGGCATATCCCAGCTGGAGGAAGGTGCATGAAAGTCTAAATTCTCCTATTTGATCCCACTTAAGATCCCTTGACTTGATACCTATTTGAGAGCAAGGCATTACATTACATTAATCTTCCCATCTAAGTGATGGAGAAAGAGAGAGTTGATATCAGCTCAGATTAGCTCTTGCTTATGGAAGATACTCCTGAGATATTTTCAGAGGATGGTAAAAATAGGACAATATATTAGTTTCTTAATTGAAGGAAAATAAATTGCTGTAAGGTACTGAGCTTATTCTTCTGGGGAACTGTCTGTAATTCAACTGAACCAATGTAGTTCTCACTCAGGGAAGGAACTCCATTTTAAAAGATATTAAAGAAAATATTTGTGACAGTTGCAACCATTCCACAGCTTAGGTCTAAGGAATTAGCAATTAACCTACAGGGATAAGGCTGTATTTGTATTCTAGATGTCAAACTTTGCTTGAGCTCCAATGCAATCAAGAAACACTCATTTAAAAATATATATTATGTACAATTGGATTCATAGTGATACCGGACTTCGAGGGGATGGCGGGGGGAAGAAGAGAGGAAGAGAGAAACAGCCACCAATCTTTCTTCCAGTTAAATTCTTGTTTATGATTTCAGCGCTGCAGCATAAGTAATGATGAGGAATGAAAGAATTTATATTTTCTCATTTAACAATGTAAGGCTTCGAAAAAATATTTTCATTAAAAATGGACCTCAATATCTAGTCAGAACAAGAAGCCCATTGTCTTAAAGGTCAGCTATTACACTTTCAAAAAAAAAAAGAATAATCTTCTTAATCCTAAGTGACTACTTCAAATTAAACAATAAATGACTTATTTCTTTCCATCCTTCTGCATATATTATCAGCAAAGAATTAATGAAAAGCAGCTCCAGTGAAAAACCCTCTGAGGGTTTTTTAAATGTGGATCAGCTCAGCACAGAATAGCAAATGCATCTGTGTGGTCAACAGAGTGAACAAATTCGCAGGAAATAAATCTGCAGAATGAGTAACTGAGCAGTAAGAAGGAGAAGCTTGCATGTTATGTAATGTTTCTATATGAAATACATTTGAATATGAATCCTTCTATATGCAGATAGACCCTTCTTCCAATCATGAAAAACTGTTTTACAATTTATTTTGATGATTACATTGCATAAAGCAAACTATCTACTCCCTCATGCTTTCTGTACTGTGGTGGGCCCCACTTCTTGGGCACCTGGTCAGCTGCTCTTGGGCACAAATCCCAAAAGCAGTTCCTTGGGAAGATAAATTTCATCCACCCAGCAGTCGGGTTAGCAAAACTGAGCTTGAATTGGAGGCGAGGAGGGAAGGGAGGGTGTGTCTGTGCATGTAATGATCCAGAAAAGGAAGATGGAGATTTACCATGGTTTGATTATTTTCCTATACAATTCTCAATTTGTTGAATGCTATTGCAGAAGAGTTCCTTGCTTCTGCTCTGTTCAAGAATCCAAACATAATTTAAATATTCAAGTCCATATTACAACACTGCAAAAACTATTTCTTTTTTTAATAAATAAATGGTTTAAGTCACAAGGGAGATGTCAAGAGGTTTTTATACCACAGAGTCCTTTGGTTATTTAAGAAAACTTCATTTTAAGCACTGTGCAGTCAATCTCTGAATGAAAGTTCTTAAGAAACTAATCCTTCAGAAATCAAACTTTTATGAAATCATTGTATTGTTCTTATTAAACAACTGTTTCAGGTATAATTCTCAAACTGAATGCAAGCCTATTAATGTCAAGAGAAAACTGAGCAAACAGAGGCAGCTGTGAATATCTACTGTAGATAAACAGTGTGTATAAAACAAAATGGTAAGTTCTTTCAAGAATATCTACAAATACCACCAAGTTTGCAAACTATAGATCACCTCAACTGTAAAAATTCTTTACCAGTGCTGGATCTCCATTGAATTAAATTGTGTAAATCCCTGATGTAGACGGAGTGAAGGTTTCTAACACTAAGAAAATGATATACAAGCAGATTAAAAGAAAATACCAACAGAAAGCTTTTGAGAAAATTCAGAGCAAAACTTTACATTAGAAATTAGGTTGAACCCAAACCAAGATGGCACATTTTAAAACAGGAATGCACACACTTCCAAATGCCAGTGGATTAATTTGAGAAGCAAAAGGGATGGAAGATGCACATTTACTTTACACAATAAAATTAATAAGATCATTTACTTGAAACAACAGACATTTTATAAAGAAAACCCTATCTGGTGGTCATCAGGGAGGAAGATGGCATTGGGTATCTTCATTAGTGGCACTGAGCAGACATTTTTAAAGTTGCTGTAATGACCAACTCTATCCTAAAAAGGCAATAGCTCATTTGGAGCCCATCCCTGGGTTAGCGTGGCTGTAGCTGTTTCCTACTGCTATTGAACTTAAAATCCAGTTTTTATCAATACAAGGTCCTTTCCCTTTTCGTATAAAGATGCTCAGAAGTGTAAGAATCATAGTCCTACCACTCTGAGTGATCCTTAGTAACATCTGCTTGAACTGTCCCAAATGACTTGACGCCTTCAGCAAATGCTGTCCCTCACTAGTCACCTGTTTTCCCACACAGCTGTGAGTTCATTAAACAGTGGATTGCTCTGCATTCTCAATGGAGATCATATTCCTGTGCAAAGACTGGCCATTTGTTCCTCCCTTTTTCTATTTGTGTTTGGAAATACATTTAAAAACCAAACAAATTAAAAAAACCCCAACAAACCAGAATCATGTTATCCTACAACAGCTTAGCATATATACAAACATATGTTGAAGCCCTTACAGTAACTTTACACATCCAAAGACACTATATGAAGTAAGTGGTTTTGTTCTTGAAACCACCTTGTAAAAATTTAGGAAGTTTACCCTCTCATGGTGTGAGCTGCCATGCCTGTATGATGTGTGTCTTTTTATTACAGCATTCCACTTCTACCAAGCTTTTGATGTAACTTTTATTTCTATATTCTGACTTAAACTGGGCATTTCTTTTCATGTCCTTCGTTTGTTTATATCTGCAGTATTTGTTTCTTGTCCAGTTTTATGTGCTGTGATTGACAGGGGCTATTTACTTGTAATAGAATTTGCTATTACCTGACAAATTTATTATATTCTATCATATTTAATCGTGGATTACAGGATTTTCATTATTTCAACTGCTTGTGATGTGTCACTTAGATTTGTGGAGTCTTCCATGCACAATGGCTTTTCCAGTTTGAAAAAGAAATGCATCTAAGCCTTGGAGATGTATAATGCCGCCAGAATAACTACAGCCAGCCAGGCTCAGCTGAGGTGAAGCCCATCTTTCTTGCAAACAGTTAGTCCAAATGCTGTCCCACTTCCCAGGAAACCTAAACTCTGCATCCTAATGCTACCTTTCCAACTCTGTATCCCCCTTTACTGCTTAGCCTTGGCTCTGCAGTTGGTCACACCCTGAGTGCCTCCGTGAGAGCACCCTCAGCGTGAGGCTGCAGCTCTCAACATGACCCTCACCACCAGCCTTTCTCTCTCCCCTCCATCTCAGCAGCACAACGGTCACAGACAGAAACGGAAACACAATCAAATACTTGGATGTCTTCATAACTGAGTTACAATAAATAAATAAAAAGAGAGAGAAGGTGAGGCCTCCCCGATCTAGGAAACTGCTGGCATAGCAACAGCAGAGAGGGAGATTGGTGCGGAATGTTTTTCAGCAGTAAACCACTATTTTTAAGGAGTCTAAGGGCAACCCTTCCCTGCTTAGTAGGCTCCTTGACAGAGGGCTGTCTGTAAGGGAGGAGAAAAACAGGTTCTTTGGCAATTTGGAATTAAAATTTCCAAAGTCTCACATGAAAAGTGGATTTTCAACATACGATGTGGCAACTTCAGATCTGAGCATGAAATGCTAATTGAAAACAAGGTCAAGGTGACTCATGTCTTTACAATAAAACAACATATGTTCATTAAATATTAAATGAAAATATTGGCAAACAAGTGTGATTCCAGTTTTTTAAAGAAACTGGAAAAGTTACAGACTGAAGAAATGAATTGGAGATAATTTAATGTTTATGGATTTCAGTAAGAAATCTGATACACTGCTGTTTGATATCCTGAGGGAAACCATTAATTAAGTTGTCTTGCTCTGAAATGCAGTCAAATTGATAAAAAGCAGACCACAGAGCTTCAGAAAAAAAAGCGTAATTGTAAACCAGAGTCCTCCTAGTCCTACTACAGCTTTGACAGAGCAAGCTTCTGACTCTGCATAAGCAAAAAGTCAAGTTGGGAGAAGCTTCCATTTTCAAGCAGACATGGTGCTAAATACCAAAGGAGCTGCTAAAAATGAGAGAAAGACCTTGAGATGGCAGAGCTAATGAAGCAAGGTTTGTGTGGGACATTGCCTGCACTACGGTGTCTAGGAAACAGGGAATCTGACTGGAACTCTGGCAGTCTTCAAAACCAGTGAGAGCAAAGACGATCTGGCTGTGACACTCTCTCTTTGTGAGAGAGCAAATTACACCTCAGTGCACAGGGGGATGCTATAGCCAAGTAACTCAGAAACTGGGCAGCTACAGTTACCTTATTTTAAGGATTTCTGTGTCCAAGATCACCAGCTAACGTTGCTGATATTTCTTGCTTCGTGTATGCAAGATCTAACACCTTCCCTAGCACATATGTACATATCTCTGAGTCTGAGCCCACGCAGCTGTCATTGACCTTGCAGTCAGTACTCAGGCTGCCAATACTCAGCTGTCTGTCAAAAACACTCAGCAGCCAAAAGGCAAATAATTGGAGAACAAATGGGTGAACTCAACTATTAGCACCAGCCCCAAACACCTGGAGACTGGTTTATTGCTGAACTACAGCTGGCTCTGTGCCTGAGCTGGGTACAGATTGGGAAGTCCATTAAAACAGGTTTTCCTACCAAAGCTGCAGAACTTTTGTTTTGCAGTCACAGCAGAAAGAGAAGGTGGGAAAATATTTTCATAATTTTGGGACTTTATTCTCTAGCTAGAAGAAAATGGGGAAATACAGAAAGAGATAAATGGGAAATGAAGACTGTGTTTCCCCCTCCCAACTTTAAACTGCATTTTCTATTGTTACGAGAAAGGCTTGTGCTGGCCTGAACTCTATTTGAGCTTTAGGAGTTTATCATACTTTTCACATGAAGATTTCCCTTGGGTGAAGAAGTTACACAGTTCTACTCTCAGTGATGGATTTTGTGTTCCCAGCCTGTGCTCCAAAGCCTTTGACACCAATTCACAGTGCATCAGCAGCATGGTAGGAATTGCAGCTCCTATTGAGTTGCCTACTGGACTTTCCATCCTCATCTGAGTGAATCCTTGGCTGGAAGCCACCAGTCTGCACCACTGCAACCCTCTGCCTCCCAAACAGACCAAGTGCTGTGCCCTCTCCACAGAGTCCAAAGGCACCGAGGACTTTGGGTCAGTTTCCATATTTCAGGGAAAGAATCTGTCTGTACAGGGTAGCACTTCAGCTGACTGGGCTGCAAAACTTCCTAGATTCCCACAGCTGCCTGAGGAGACAATCACAAAAGCCAAGTTTACCCTCCTGGGAGGGTTTTCCCCAGTAGCCTCACCAGTGAGGAGGACAAGGCAAAGCAACAGCCTCCCTGTCTCCCTCCAGAGCAGGGCCGTGGCAGTCACCAATGCTGTGGCCATCAACTCCCTCCACTGAGAGAATCAAACCTGGGCAAGCTTGGCCTTGATGACAAGATTAATTTCACTCACTTCTCTCTCTAAAGGTTTAAATACTAAACCTTTAAATACTAAACAGTATGTAAACCTTTAGAGTGTTCCAAACTTTTATTAACAATATACTTCTAATGGGTTTTCATTAAGAACTGAGAAACAATTCTATTAAGACATCTGTAAATAGCTTATTCCTTATCCTCAGGATATAATTCATTCCTAGTGCATGCAGGAATGTGGCACCAGGTCCAACATATGGGGGAAACTGGATAAAAACCAAATAGACCAGAAATAATTTTTTTGTGCATGAAAATGTTTGTACAATATTCACACACAGGTTTTTTGTGTTGTTATTTTTCTTTTTCATTTTCACAAGACTCATACAATTTCAATTATTCAGAGTATTTCAAGAGAAGCAAAATGCACTAAAGAAACTAATACCAAAGTCCTGATGAAACACGGTGTTTTGCACTCTCAGCTCTATTATGAATGACAATAAAACTGTCCTGGCTGATAACATGGGAATTTGTTCCATCCTTGACATAGTTTCTGGAAGTGCAGCAAGTATCCCTCAAAGACCAACATGTTTTCATTGTTAACAGTAAATGTTTTCAGAAGCTGTGAGATCAACACATTACTCCAGTGTACAAAGCACAAAAATCTCAAGTAAATAAAGATCTCAGGCTTCAGATTTGCTCTGAGGCTTCACAAAACTACCACACTTGTTCTCAGCAATGGGTCTGCACTCGGTCCTGCACCACAGCTTAGGCTGACTGATGCCCAGTGACACAAGTTACAGTGCTACCACAGGGGATGCAGGGGCTCCAAAGCATGTTTGCTTTATAAGCAAGTAAATTTTGTTGCTAGTAAATTCCTGTCTGCTCAGGAGCTGCTGCTGCTGCTGCTCAGGGCTAAGGTGGAAAGCTCAGCAAACGCACCTGCAGCAAGTATAGCTCCAAAAATATCACCACTGAGGTCTATGTAACTGGATTTAAGTTCCTCACATCCTTATTCTATAGGTGAAAAAAACCCTTTGGAACTTTCTGTCTCTTTACAGGCCCTCAAATTTTTAAAATGGTTGTGCAAGGAACAAGCAGTCACAACTAATCAAGCTGCTATTTATCTAAAGAGCTCAGATTGAAAGGCAAATGCAAATATCTTGATGATATTGCTCCTCAGGAAAAAAATTGCCTCGTGAGAGTCCACACCCAGCTCATGAAGTGACACTTGATACAGATTTTCAGCAGAGAAAAGGTTCCATGTTCCCAAATTCCCAAGTTTTGTTTCACTTAAGTTTCAAAACAATACATGTTTGCATGCATGCCAGTTTGAAAAGTCTCCATTAAAAAAGCCAAAAAACTCAAACCACCACTTACAGTTCTGCAATGTGTGTTAGTTCAAAATCATTTTGTAAACAGCAGTAACATACAAGGTTGCTGAAATTTCATATCAATGGTTTAGTCAAGCTGTCATTCTCCAAACACTTACTGACCAAACATTTTGGGAATGAACATCAGGAAGCTCAAACCAAGATGAAGGGAGGAAAAAAATTCAAGCCTAAATTCTTGGATTTAATGAGGGTGGTTTATTTTCATTTTTGGGGTTTGTTTGGATGGAGTTTTTTAAATATAAAACCTTTATATGCATTGATTTATTACATTAAATTTTATTCTGCTGCCTCTTCATGATAAAGATGATGAAGCAATGGAAATGCAGGCTTGGATGAAAAAACCCTCTTATCTTTTATCACCAACATCTTCTAAAAAATAGTGAGTTCATTACTATGGAGACAAATCCCACTTCTTCCTGAGAATTAAGTGTCTACATGGCTTGAAAGCTGTCTGGCAAATTTCACACCTAAGCAGAAGAACTGAGAACACATTTTTTAATTTCCTGCTTTACAAAGAAAAAACCCCAAACTATCCTTATATCCATTAGCTGCACACTTTATCGCATTTATTTTCAGGTAAGTTCACCTTGTCAGGAGGCCACCAGGAAGGCAGGAAAACAGTGGTATAAGTGGCGTAAAAGATATATTAAAAGTATATGAGATGGAGGTCTTTTCATACACATGGGTGTTCCCTGGAACTTGGTAATTTGCCTTTTATTATATGGGCACCCTGAGTTGTTGCAATAGGGATGTAAGAACATATTTAGCTTTTGCTGAAAGGACTTGAATAAATGCTTGAATTGGTCCCAGAGTTTAATCTGTCTTAAACCTGGAAATGCTGGTAGGGGATCTGTTGCACCACAGGATTTAAAGAGCACTGGAGGATCTGCCCCTCTCCCAGGTGAACAGCAGCCATGTGGTCCCTGGCAGCTTCTGTGCCTTAACAAAACACCCACATCCTGTAACCACAACTCCGCCCTGCACTTCTGCAAAATATCAGCTTGGATGGCACACAGGAAGGGCATAAGGAAAGGAGGAGAGAAAAACAGCAGGGGAAGTATTTTCCTTTTGACATTAGCTTTCCACCACATCTCATCCTAAGACCAAAACTCTGTATTTCCTGGGAACAAAAAAGCCACTGGCAAGCTCTTGCCTGCACCTCTGTCACTTGCTCTAAGCTAAAAAGCCTGCAGGTTATGGCCCTTGCTGCTGCACTATCAGTGAACCGTGACTTACATTTACAGCCCTAGAATGCAACTGGAGTTGAGAACATTTTAGAGAGCTCAGAGGACCGAACTCTCAGATTTTCTCAACTCTGAGTCAGTTAAAATACCTCATCAATGTTGGGCTCCATGTATGTCAATAGGCCACAAAAACAGCACTGAAATACTAAATTTCATGTCCAGATGTAAATCAAATGCTTTGCCAAGCTGTGGGTATCTCCAACACAAACGTGGACAGCAGAAGCATACAGCACTGTAGCCTGAGCATCAGTCCTAGCTGCAAGGGTCTTGGCCCCATTAGAAATTATTCATGGGAAATATTGGTAGTGTGACTGCAGTTTTAGATAGAGGGAATAAAATATTCAGTGGAGAACAGACCTTTGCATGACCCAAAATTGTGGGGTCAGGTTCTTTGAAAACAACCTGCTTTATAATGTTCCAGTCACTTCTGCTTTGTCTTTATTCAGGTGCCGAACAAACGCAGCCCCTATCGAGTACTGAGGCAGGAGCTTATTTTTTAAAAGCAGACTGAGAAATGAAGGTTTTCTCAGATTCTGGAAACTCTAGGTTTTTGCAGTTAGAGGTCAAGAGAGCCAGCTGATAAATTCAAGTGCATGTTTTTATCAGCCTCTCAGTGGGTGCAGCCCCTCCCCTCTCACATCAGCCCCCTCCCCCTGTGCTTTCTCCTGGGGCACGGGGAGACACACAGGTGCAGCTTTTCAGGGCAGGGGCTTAGCTGGCCCCTGGGGATGGGCTGGCCCTGCAAGGACAATACCCCCGCACCCTTTGTGATGCTGTCAGAAATCAATACCAAGCAATGCTGTGCCTGCAGCCTTGCGATGGAAAAATAATTTAAAAAAACAAAAATCAATAGTCTAACAGACCCTGGCCAGTCCTGGTCTGCTGAAGAATAGGGGCACAGAGAAGAGCTCAAGCACAAGGGAGCCACAGTGCAAAATTTACATTTTTGCACTAAGCAAAGCTGCAGGTAGACTCAGCGAGAAGGCCTGCTTTCCCTGCTTGAGAAAGGCCAAACATCAACAAATCTCAGCACCCAACACCAGGAAAGCTGTCACAGACCAGCCCTGGTAAGGAGGAGCATGACAGAGCATTTTCCCAAGGCAGGAGCAGCCCTGCTGAGCCTATAGGAACACTCTCAAGATCCTGCGTCTCTCAGCTGGCTGCAAAACCATCTCCTGTACTGACGGCACGTTAGAGAGGCACCTAAGACAAATATTAAGACAAAAAATACCTAAGAAAACAAAGCATTAGAGTTTAAATTTAATTGGCTCCTTAACAAGAGCAGATGCATACTGGGACCAGTTTCACTGGTGAGAAAAGGTTAAAATTTTTCCCTCTCATATTTTCTATTTGTTCCTTAAAGGTGAAAATAACCATACGGACTTCATAGCAGTTTTATTTCTAGAGCATAGGAGCAAGAAGTCATGTGCTGTCCTTCCTCAAAAGCATCATGATGCTTTTGTCTGGAAAGGCAAGTGGCCGCCAGGGGCTGAAGAGACCCAGATGGGCAGTAGCTCAAACTCCAGAGGTTCCTCTCTTGCCTGGCCAGCAAGCCAGACTTACTTTTCACAGTTCTCATTGAAAGATGGGGTAAAGCCTTGCTCTTCCTGTGGCGAGAGAGTGCAGCTCTGCTGATGGCAGTGCTCAATGTGTTCTTGAGGAGCTGCTGGTTTTTCTCCTGTGTCCAAAGTCCTCTGTTTATTTTGAAACAGTGACAAAGTCTCTGCTGCTCTCCAGACAACGCTGTTGCCGTATCAGTACAAAACATCCCCCCCTCCTCTGCCTCTGTCTGGCCACCCCCTCCCTGCCTCTGCCTGTGTGTGACGGGTGGGAGGAGAGCGATTTCCTTTTGCAAAATTACCCCTCTAAATCCTTACCTCAGTTGTTTCTGGACAAGCCTAATGCTGCATACCTCTTCCAGCCACATGACTCTGCTGTTTTCCAAACTATGGCTTCCTTTTCTGGTCTGTGAGCATAACCCCAGAGCACAACGCACTGCCGCACTGTCCCAACTGCTCAGCATCAACCAGCTCTTTGGGCTGGCAGGAACTTCTCCAGTTGTTCCCCCAGAGTGCACAGAGAGAACTGTTCTGAAGGTGAAGGTCAGTGATTTTATATGCTCTGTGAATGTTTTCTCCTTATGTTCCTAAAATCATTTCACATTAAAAAAAAACAAAAAAAAAAAAACAACCAAACAAACCAACGACAAAAACAAAACCCGTTCACAAGAGCAGTTTCAGTCCATTACATATTTCCAATGCTGAGCTTGTGGGTGTTTTACCAAGACAGAGATCAGAGCCCGAGTGGAGGAAGGCTGGCAGAGATGCCAAGCCCTGTAAGAAGCTGTAAATGAGCAAACAAGATTACTGGTACATTTTTCAAATGTCATGGGGCTGAAAGACAAGAGTATTTAAATGACTTAGAAAAACATAAAGTAATTGAGATTTCTATCTGAGCAAAGCCAATATGAAAAATCCTCCATAACAGACAGGGTGTATAGCTTACCATCTCTCTTGGATATTACATCACAGGACACATATCCTACTCTTTATCACTTTCCATACAGTTACTTAAATTATAAAAGTGAACCAAAGCTAAAGCTCAAGGGAAAAAATTACAACAGCTGTACACATGTATTGGCCAGTGCGATAGAGAAAACTGCGCCTTTCCAGAGCAAAACACGTGAGCTGGGCCAGAGCACAGGGTCTCTGTATTGGGCCACGTTGGGCAGCAACACATCCCAAAGGCACATAACTGCTGATGTGGAATTTACATACATCACTTACACACCACTCCCTAAATCACCCTCGCTGGAAGGAGACACCACTACTGTTACCCAAACTCTAGGCAGCAAAGGGCAAAACACTGCACATGAATCTAAATGAAGTTATTTTTCAGAGAAAATATTTTTTATATATTTCATCATAGCAAAAGAATGACCTCAAGGTTTTTCAGGAATGGGTTGGCTTTCACCCAGGTTGCCAGGGTCCTGACTGCTGTTGAGTGCAGGCAGCCTAAGGTGCTAGATTGGCACCTTAGATACAGAGCTCCTTTCCTCTCTTCTCCACAGCTGGCCTGTGTTTGTCCACAGCTCTGCCCCCATGGGAACAACCCTGCCACCGAGGTCAGGCCCTTTTTAGGAACCCTCCCCATGCAGGGATCCTTGTCCTCAAGGATGGAGTCTGCCACAGCAGGGCATGTTGGCTCCACACCTGCAGGCTTGTAGCCATTGTTAGCAAAATCCATGAGGTCCATGTTCAGGACCTCCCATTCTCACAGACAGCACCGTAAGAAACACCTGTGCACCCTTCGCAGGTGACCCTTCACCTCTCCAGCATCCTCTGCCCACAACAGCGTCACAAGGCCTCCACACTGCCAGCCTTTCTCCCAGCTGCCCACGGGTACCAAGGGACAATGGGATGCTGCTCTGTTGAGGGTTCACAGCCCTGGAGAAAACCCAGAGCAGGCAGGGCCAGACTTCTGCCTTCACCAGCACGGCATAGCCCATCCTCCCCTCAGCAATGGCAACAGGAGAAATTCAACACTGAGAAATGCTAAACCCCAGCCAAAACCAAAAGCCAACTGAGCAGGCAGCCAGCAGGGTCCTGCAAGTATGCAATACGTGGCAGCATGCTGTGTTTTATTAAACAGCAAGCACCTCGCAACAGAAGAACTGTCCCCAAAATGTTAATTTTCCTGCAGTTGATTAACTGTCCGGCATCCAGACTCACATTACCTCTGAGACGGAGCACGCGTGGGAGGGAAACTGGCAGCAGCCACCGCGAGCGAGTGCCAGTGTGCGATCGTGAAGTGCTCTCACACCACATTTGGGATTATTGCATTCCTTGCGGAGATGCCAAATACTCCCTCTGCCCCACTCCCCAAGATTTCCCTTCTCTTTTGGTGGATGCAGATTAGGAAGAGAGGAAGTGGGTGCCTGTTTGATTTTCAATCAGATGCTCCTGCCCTGATTCTTTCAGGCAGGCTGATGGATACAGACGTGCCGCCCACCCCCAAACGCTTGCGTGCGAGGCTCTCAGGAGCCTCCCGGCTGCAAACACCTCTTTTTAATAGAAGTGCTGCCTCTTCAGAGCTGCCTTGCCATGAATTTGAACATGGAAAGACCCCTCTTAGACAACAGCATTGTTGTTTTGTTGTTGTCCGTTTCACCCTGCAAACAGGAAAGGGACCAAGCTGTCCTTGTCCCCCAGAGCGTGTGGCTGCCACACACAAATGTCAGCCACAGCAACAGGAACGATCTTGTTCCCGTAAGTCAACAAACAAAGTTTAGAAAGGTCTGTGCTGTGGGAGGATTTCCTAACGTAATACAAGTCATCAGACTTAAAACACATGTCTACTCTGGTGAATTTAACAAAGCAACAAGGCTGTGTAGGAAAAAAGTTACAAGAAAACAAGAACTTTCTCCTGATGACTTCATCCCACAGGGGTCAACAGCAAATCAAGGGCAGCATTTGTTGGGAAGGGGAAGCTCTGGAGATTTCTTGGAGAACTTTAAAGGAAACTTGTAGTGTTCAATAACAAAACCAACACTTTTCTTACAAAAACAAAAAGAAAACCCCATCATTTTCCCAGCATTGTACTGAGAGCATCACTCACGCATAGAATGTCGCAACCTGTTTCATCAAAGAAGGAGCAGTTTGTCTCACCTCTTTTTTACTGTGTGGGCAACACAGGAACATGTGGATAACATTGCCTCCCCCACATACCTTGTTCACACATGTATTTTGCTCAGGCAATACTAGGGGAGAACAACAAATGAGGTTAACATTTTTAAATGTAAGAAGAAAAAAGCTCTCCCCAAAAGCCCCCAGACTATAAACCCCAAGCCCCACTAAGCCAAGAGTTTGAAGGAGCTACATTAGGGTTGCAGCAGCAATGGGAATTTGCCCCTGCCTGCAAAAGAAGCAGAGAGGGATGGACACCTGAGAAAGGGTGACTGGGCTGCCCCAGGCAGACACCCAGGCTGTGTTCACCTCACATGCACTCAGAATAAAAAAGACATTTAGAAAATCAAATCGTGGATCTTTTTTCCATGTTCTAGACATAACTATCAAAATGAAAGCTGATCCTGTTGTGTGGAAGCCTCTGAGTAATGTGCTGAAGCCAAGAGGAAATCCTAGGGGATATTCATGGCTCTTGGCAGCACAGTCCTGGACCAGCTGGACCTTGACCTACCCCAGTGCAGCCATTCCCAGGTATGCCACTGCCTACTTCCACCAAGCAGGGCTTTACAAAGTTGATTTTTTTTAGTGCATACAGTTATATGTACTAAAAATAAAATTAATTTAAATAAAATAGTGCATATTTCTGCAGTACACTGCAGTTATAAAAGTTTTATCTCTCCTCTTTGTATTGCTTGGGAGCACAGATACATTTCTCATGTATTGTCAGGAAGACCTTCCTCTTTGCAAATTCAGGTCTTCTAAAGATGAACGATCTGCTAATCTTTTAAATTTAAAACAAGTCAAAAAGTAGCACATTGTAGAAACCTGCATTAAAATCCCACATTCACACATGCACGCAAACAGTATCCTTCTGCGGTTTAAGACATAACAAAAACAAAGCCCCACACACTTTTATTAACTCTCGCAATCAGCTTTTATCACAACACTTAATCTACCTTAAGCTTTTGTGCAAACAACAGGCAACGCATGAAACCTCTCATCTCCAGTACTACACTCGATTCAATATTCACCACTGAGAAGAGCAGGGATAAACACACTCAGAACACCACCACCAACTCCCTGTGATTTCTCCGTGCGACCAAAGCTAAAGTTATTTAGAACACAATACAACATTCACAGAAATAAAACATTAGTCACTGGCTCCCTAAGCTCAAGTCTTTTACCTGCCTTCCTGAGGTTCCAGAAATCATGTGCTCAAATAAAAAAAGTGAAGCAGCTGTTACTGAAATTCCACAAGCCATATAAAATGCAGTTATTTAGTACAGAAATTTCTAAACTGTGAAAATGTTTAACTTCTCTTGGTTAAAAAGTAAGAGAGTAATAGTCAACAACACTGACCTACTTCAGCTACTTAATTTAGAGGATGAAAGAAAGTTTAATAAGCACTAGATGATTTTCCTCAGTCTTTACTAGTTGTAAAGCCTGTAAGCATGTGATGTTTTTATGTAGTCTTGTAAAAGTACATTTAAAATTCTTTAGTATGTGTAGTTATATTGACCTAATGAAGTTTATCATTTCAGCCAAAGGATGTTGTTTGTGAGGCTGTTACCGGCAGGTTTCCAGACTCTTATAAAATACAGCTGCTTCATGACTCCTGACGAGTCCAGACAGTGCCCCTGGCTACCTGAAAGCTCAGCGACAGATTTAAAAATACAATTCACAGGTCACTGTCCTCAGACAAAGCTTCAGCTAGATCTGAGTGTGTTGTACTAATCCACCAAGTGCAATTTTAACATACTGTAGCTTTACACTCAAAGAAGAAAAATCTTTCACTTTAATGATTAATCAGTGACACTCTCAGGGAGGTTTCTTTTATTGCTTCTGACCTAAATATGAGCTGCAACTCTCCTGGTGCTTCTCTTTGACTCCAGGAGCTTTTTAGCCTCCCATATAGCAGTCTAACAGCACAGTGGATATGCACTTCTTATTGCACCATACCAGAGAAAACGTGAAGTCCCTACATTTTAAGGTCCCTAAAATAAACAACCTCATCAACACAAACCTAAAAAGCAGAGATTTGCACGTAATAATCCAACCATTGGAAAGGTGATTTCAAGCATCAGTTCTACAGATATCACTTAAAAAGAGTGCTAAAATCTTATAATTTTGGATGCATTGAATGAAAATAGTTTGCAAGAAAACACGATGCATGGTGTAAAATAACCTATAAGCTTTCATAAAATTCATTTTCTACCAGCTCTGAAAAATCAAGGCTGTAACAGAAAAAAGTGGGTTCCTTTTCTAGCACAATTAGACATTATTTTAAACACCTGATAGCAATTGCAGGTGACAGCAATTAACTGAATGATGTGCTCTTGTATATTTGAGTTTGTTTTGTCTCAGAAAAAACAGAAAGGTTGTGAAGATTCCGAATGTTTTGCAGAGGTTTATAAAATGCAGAAATGCCACCTCTGTGTGTGTGTATGCAGGCACAGATTGGGGGAAAGCCACAATTCTGATCTCTTGCCTTGGAAAAAGCCATAAAATGTCTGGAGAGAGGAAAACCTCAAAGCATCATTAGGAGTTTTGCTACATATTTGCGGTGCCTTTGGCACCCCCTCCCTTGGCATTTGTCACCTTTCCCTCAGCCCTGGCTGCCTCAGCGCTCTCAGCTCTGCCAGCCCCGGCTCGCCCAGCAGAGCCCGGCTCTCGAAGCACCGAACAAACTCAGCTCCTCCCGCCTTGCCAGTCCCTCCATCTGCTGCCGCAGCAGGGGTGCTGGGAAAGCTCTGCTTACATCTCACACCGCATGTTGCTGGAAATTTCTGCCATCTGCTATTGCCTTTCCTCCCATGCCTCACAAAAATATCGGTGACTAAAGAGAAGGCAATTCCTTTATCAGATGTTTTAAAGTGGTGTCAGTTTGAATCATGACTTTGTTTTGATTCCTTTTGTATTCACACAAACAGAATAAATCAGCACAGATTAAGGGATAAAGATGCATGGTCATATTATACAGCTAGCAAATAACTAAATATATTCAACAGCCTACCCCAAACCTATTTCTTACAAAAACAATTTTTTAAACTATTATTTGGATGACTTTTGACCCATGTGAACACATGATTCTCTCCCAAAGCCAAGCCCTAAATTCATCACACAAGTTATTGCACTGGAATGTAATTTCAAACCACAGAGTATCCTACACAAACACACCCTGCCTGTGCCCAGGCAGCACCCAGAGCTGGAGACCAAGCACACAGCAGTGCAAGGGACCCTCCTCAAGGTGCTTTTGGATTTCATGAATTTGCACTCACAGTGACGAGCCAAGCCTTGGCTGAGGCCAGATATACCATTCAAAATACACCTGGCCACAAAGAAGCATTTTAAAACAGAGAAAATCAAACATTTAGTGACTTAAACATCCTCTACAGTCCCTCTGTGGTCCAAACACAGGCAAATACACAGCCACAAAGTCAAATACTAAAGGCTTTCAGGATGACCCAGCACACAGACAACATCTTGCTGAGGAACAGCAGACCCAAACCCGTGCTACGAAACACCTCATCATGGATACAACAGACAGCACAGAGGGACCACGCTGCCTGATGACACACAGCTTTGCAATCACCCTGTTTCTTCTACACAATTTTAAGTGAGGACTTACCTTTGTGGCTGCTCGGAGTGCACAGCTCCTCCTGCTTTGCCTCGTCTCTCTGCTCACCAGGGCCAGCACTCTCCTTTTCCGGGTGACTCAGGCAGGAGCTTGTGGCAATGGAGGCAGCTGCTTCCCACGCCGTCCACGACCCCAAACCACTGTGCTGAGGGGCCCCATCCTGCCCAGGGATGGAAGGGCTTGGGGGCAGCTCATCACCAGAATGGCCCCATCTGGGCAGCTCACCAGGAGCCCCTCCAGGTGCACCTCGACTCCCAAATGGCGGCTGGGCCATCCTCACCTGCGTGCACTCAGCTCCCTGGCCTGCAGGTGTGAGGGGAGAGGCAGCCCCAGGTGCGGGGTCTCTTCGGCTGAAGGTGACACCCGGGCCCCTGGCAGTGTCTTGTGTGTCCCAGCTGTCCAGGGCCGCTTCCGAACCCCCCTCGGACAGGCCAAGGTGGGATTTGGGGCAGCAGCAGGTCCCTGGGGCAGCAGCAGGGCTGAGGGTCTGCGTGAGGGGAGCGCGGGGCTGCCTCAGGCGGGTCACGGCCGGTTCCGGCCGGTTCCGGCCGGTTCTGGCCCTGCCCCTCTGGGCCCCTCAGGGGCTGAGGCGGGAAAATGCTGCTGGGCACCAGGAGTGGGGGGCACAGGGAGGTTGTGGGGGCAGAAACAGCTGGCAGCAGGGTTAATTTCCCTTTGTTTCTCACCACCCAAATGTATTTTCATTGTCAAGAAATGAAGTTCATTTTCCCCGGGCAGAGTCCATTTCTCCTGTGACAACACCCGGTAAGGTCCCCATTCTTACTGCCACCCAGCGTGGCCCTGCCCTGCTGAGGTGGGCACCTGACATTTGGCCAGAGCTGGCCCAACACAGCTTGGCCACATTGTACCAACCACAGCAGTAAACCCTCTGTAAGCGGTGTCCCATGAGACACCCAAACCCCAGCAATAGACCTTGTCCCGTGAGACACCCAGCTTGGGGCTGGGACAGGGATGGATTACCTGGAAGCCCTGCAAAGGGGGATAGTGAGAGGGAAGGTTAAACCAGCCAACAGCCCATGGAAAGGGTAGAGAATGGGTTACAGTGATCCAAAAACTTCCAGTAAGAGGAGTGAAACCCCATCTAGCCAACCCGCAGGAACAGAAATCAGAGCATGACTTGATTGCAACCCAAGTATCTCCTTGGGGAAATCTGAGGCATGATGTCATGTAATTTATATGAAAAATACTCAGAAGTGGATTGAAACAGATTCTGACTTTATCTGCATTTAAAGTAAGGTTAGACCTTTTGACTAGAAGAGATGTCCATTCCAACCCCCACTGAAGACTGGCCAATCACTGGAAGTGAAGAGGGGGGGGTTTTGTTGTCATCATTAATTGAAAACTTTCCAACACTTTCTCAATAGGTGAATGAACCCACACTTACATAATATGGACTTAATACTTAATGAACACATATTAAAAGCATTAACGAAACATTACCTCCCTCTTCAGAGCAGTGATTTGGTGATGTTTCTTAAAAGGTGCACCACACAGCCTGTTTCCTCCCCTAATCATTAATCATTACCACTCCAGCTAATAAGCAATGGCAAAGCAAAAGTTTGCAATATTTTGTGTTCCTTAAAGACCCGTTGCAGCAACACTTCCCAAAGTCAAATATGGAGGCTGTCATCCACAGTTTTTCCAATAGTTTTTCATGTTAACCTTTGGCCATCCAACTCCTGACTTTGTTTGTAACATAGCAATGTTACACCTCCAAATAATAAGTTGTGCTGGTTCAATTCTTCATTAGGATTATTACATAATGAGAGTTGTGAATGCTGCAAAAGGAAGATAAACCATTAAGAAAGCATTTGCTGCTATTGGGTTCAGTTATGGGCCCCCACGGAGTAAAACTCACTTTTATGGAGACTTGGGTAGCTGCCAGGAGATAAACCATAATATTTTGTTTTGACAAATTTCGGGCAGACCACTTTATTTACCAGGAACTGGAAGAACTCTACTTGCACCAAAGCAGCATAGCAAGAGACAGCTTTTACGGGAAAAGGAAGACCTGAAAATTTGTACTATTTTGGAGTAGTGCCCTTTTGTGCTTGAGCATGAAACACGTGAAATAATTGGTTCCCTTGGGTACACAAATTAAAAGCCCATTCACCATGCAGTGCAAAGCTTCTCATTTCTGAGCAGGTGAACATGTAGCAACTAGACATTTCATACAACATATTATCAGGTCTAGAAGCCTGGAGAACTTGTTTCCAAAAAATTCAGGCAAGGTCACAGCATGCACTGAGGAAGTATTGCTCTACCATGGGGTTCTTTTCTGTGCTTAAACACAGAACAATTTCACCAGACTTACGCCAAAGGAAAAGTTGACCAGGTGAAGAGTTAAGAGGTCAAGCAAGAAAGCTTTCAACATCTTTTTGATATTTCTGCACACCTCCCATGTTGAATAGCACATGAAGACACACTGGAGTGTTTATCAGAAAGTGATTTGCCTTCAGGAGCCATAAAAACCTTGATTTGTCTTCTGCCAAATTTTGTGAGCTTGGAAAATCTCAATTAGATAAAAAACCATGCTTTAAAATGGAACACTGATTTATCTGCTTTTGGGAAGGGAGGTGGAAGGGACAGAGTCTCTGTGATTCTTTGTCATAACATTCCAGGGGTTTATGTATAAACACAAATTCTGAAACGTCTACAAAATTTCACTTAAACCCAGAATAGACCAAGGATACGAAATACAAAATATTCCATTTCTAGTATAGCTTTGAACAGACAATGCATCTTCATGTAGTATTTGATTTAATGCCCATTTTATCACAGATGGTATAATCACAAAAAACTGAACACTTGAAAGGAATTTGACAAACAGAACCAGATGTAAAACATCTTGAAGCTTACAAATTCATCACAAAGATTAAGGAGGACTTGAAAATACAGGGTTTCAAAGCTTCCAGCAGACCAACACATCTGTTCAGTCCAGAAATACTTTCCTACTTCCTGCTGTGTTTACACAGCGAGAAGATGCAGTAGGAACTAGATCAGAAGCAATTCTGTTTGAGGGGTTTCATTACCTTGTCTCTGCAGCAGAGCCAGGGCACAGAATAACCACACATAAAATGCAGCTGAAGAACATGGATGCAGTGGCTGCAGGAGAAGTATTCCAGGCAGGTGGGAAGCAAGGAAGAAATGTGCTGTTGTACTCCAATAATTAAAGTGGAAGTGGATGGACATTAAAGAATCCTTCTGTCTATGAGTAACTGTGCTTTTATTACTGGTCAAGGGAAGGGCCCTGTGGAGTCACTTTACAAAATCATTTTTAAACTGCAATAAGAACACCAAGCAAAAGGATGCTCCTTTCTATGAATGTGTAAAAAAAAAAAACCAACCAAGCAAACTAAGATTTCCTTTACTTAATCTTCACAAACAACTGCCCACCTGAAGAAATTATGCCCTCATCTACTCCAGCCTTGTAACCACAATGTACTGTTTATGTTGTGCTTACAAATTTACTTCCTCACACTGGCCAAGGATGACCATTAGCACCTGCATCCTCACTGCCACAGTTTTAAAGTCCACCACAAAAAGCAAACACTAGTCTGCGTGAGAAGTTAAAATGCCTCAAACTTCCCAAAACACTTGTTTGAAACTTGAGTGCTGATCAGAAGAGAGCAGAAACTTGAGCCAAGCATGGGAGAGCCAAGATCTAGGAGAGGTGAGCAGACACCACCAGCAGCCAGGAAAGGCAGCGGTGCCAGAAGTGTTATTTCCAGTCTCCAGTCACGACTCTTAAATCCCTTCAAAAAAAGTCTTTCAAAGCTCTCATCCACTCTAGTGGTTCTGGATACTGTCCACATTAATCACTCCTAGGAAAAGAAGAAAACGTTATGCTTGTGCAAGCAAAAAGCTCATCAAGCTGCATGTAAAATTTAAAAGTTTGCCCTTTCTAGCTTTTGGAGTCCAAAAGTATAATAGAAAGAAAGCACTGAGTCAACAGCGCAGCATCTGCAACCACTTTCAGTGAAGATGGAAGATAACCAGTGCTGGAGGCATGCTCAGGAGGAGCCCTCCTACGTGACAGATGCCTTCAGCATTCCAGTCTGCTGGCTATTGTCACCATTTGGTTCAAAGAGAAACACTGCTGGCACAAAGCTAATTTTAATATAGCTGCACCAAAATATCTCTTGCCCCCCAGGGCTTAGTTACCTAGCTGTCTCCCATACAGTTTCCAAGCAAGATTCAAATCTGTCAGCAATTTAGCCTCACCATGTCAGCTTTGTTTGTAGTGATTTCTCGATGCTGGGCTACATGAAAAGATCTTGTAGCATGGGAAGAATCAGCGTTCTTAGTACTGAACTGTCAGTGCTGAGCACCCAGTGCTTATTCAAGCTACTTCTGAGTAAGGGTTTTTTTGGTACCATACATTAGCAGCTTCTCTCTGAGGTGAGCTTTGGCGTGAAAACAGAAGGAACAGAAAGAACCAAACAGAAGGAACCAAACAGAGGAACCAAAACATTGTTCAGATGCATGGTGGAAAAACTCCTGCTAAAGGAAAGGGTTGTGAACATTTTGTTGTGTCTGAACTTTGGATCACTTTAAAGCAAATTATCCTTGGGTTCCATTTTATTTTCCCTGAGTATATTCATGTGTAACATACAGCAAGATTTACTGTCCACAGAAGGTTTCTTATGTTCTCATCTCAAAAAAACTCACATCGTCTTCACTTCTATTTCGTATATGCACAGCATGAGATTGCAGTTTCCATGGATGGCTTCAGCTTTGGGACCATAAGCTATTGCTGTATGCATTTCAGGCCTCTGCAACTTTTCTGTCCTTCACGGGTGACAAACCGTGATTTTAATCACAGCGAAGAAGTGTAGCAACATCCACATTAGTTTATGGTCCTAGGGTTATTAAATTAGTAGCAACATCATTTCTTAAAACATTCACCACTCATTGTTAGAAGTGATGAATTTTTACTTCATGATATATTTATTCTGGGTTTTTTTTCCTCATATTATGTTTTGCTTTTTCCATCTGTTAGTTTCCATGAAGTTGCAACACAGTTTTGGCGCCAACTGGGTAATTTCCATCACAATGTATTCATCTTTCTTCATATTTTCATCAACATCTGGAATCATTCTGCATTTCTCAGAGAAAATATTCCCCAAATCTTACTCCTTAGAAGAGTGGGGAATTCGACACTAGATGATGCTCTGACTAACACAAAAACATTCTACATTGTTTGAATCTGCTTCTCTAACAGTACACTTTCTTCAAAGTGAGAGGAAAAAAAATCATCTTTCTTAACCTTTAGCTCCTCCTAATAGCTATGTCAATATTCAAAATTGGCAAGTGTGACTGTTCCGCTACTTTAATTTTTAAAGTCTGCTTTATTAACTCATGAAATCATGTAAAACATTAAAACTATAAACACTATAAAAAAGGACATCTAACACAGGAAACAAAGAGAACTCAAATTTTCCTTAGTACAAATCTATCATCTACAAAAAGTCTTTTTTAATTTCTGGATTCTTGTTACTTCTGCTCTAGATACTATCTTAACCCAAATAAAAATAAAGGAATTTTATACCAAAGCACAAGTTTATTGTGTGCTTTTCAGATTACAATATATTCCTTGCTCACAACTACACCTAATTCAAAGTAAGAGCTCTTTTATCTTTAATCATTCTAAAATACCTCCCCCTACTCGCTCAAACGTCCTTACAGCTTACCACTTTCAAAGCAGCTGTCAACAATACTGCAGACACCAATCACGCATGTTGCAAATTTTTCTACAAGTTCCCCAGTTTTTGCATCTTCTGACATCCTCAAAAATTTTGCAGCAACTCCAAATAAAACCAAACCTTCCTTCTGCTCAAATATGTGCAATGCAAAGGAAGCTGGTTCTTCAAGGATGAAACAAAGCTCCAACAGTGTCCAGACTTGCCTGGAATCAAATACTCCTTGGCTTACTTCACAGTACAAGCACAGGTTTCTGAATACCCCTGCCCATCACACCTGTACTGAGCAGCTTACAACAGAACTCATAAAACTTGTGTAACCACGTGTTCTAGGACTTTGGAAGAATAAGTGTCCTCCACCAACTGTTCGATTGGAGCGGGGTCCAACAGTAAAGAGAGATGCCTCACTTTTAATCTTTACAGAGCTTGGAGACTCCATCTATTTTCTCTTGTGTACTGGCAACATTTCCTAGAACGCAACTTTTTGTTCAAACTGAAAATCACCAGTTTTGTTCCACTGACTGGTAGCAGAGAGAGACATGCCCAGTTTGTTCAGGGCACAATCCTGTTGATGCTGTGCCATGCCAGCTGCTGAGAACGCTGCTTGCACCCTAAGGACAGCAGCCAACAAGCTCTGATGCTCCATCACCTCCTTCTCTGTCCCACACCAGCTTTACACACTGCTGACTAAAGCCACTGGAAGGAATATGCCCAAATAAATGGTCCACAAAGGAAACTACACCTTGCTTCAGACCCCACTGGCCCACTACTGATCAGACATGAGGAACTGCAATTTGCAAGCCTAGCTGCCTGTAAATTTCCACGTAATTTATGTCAATGCCTGGTAACTCGGTGCTCAGCACCACACCCTTCAGTTATCCTCAGCAGAACAGTTCGTTGATCTGTTTCCTTCCCAGACTTGTTCCCACACCTGCACTTCTCAAGGCTGGGAGGATGAGATGCCTGAGAGCACTAAGTGAGGTAGAACAATACTGAACCTGTACCAACACCTGTGGAGCAAACAGACAGGACTGATTGTGTTTGCTGTGTGCACATTACCTCAGTGTGACAGCTGTGCCTCTCGCCAGGCTGACAGGTCATGTCCCAGCAGCCCAAAGAAAGAATTCCCTTTTTCCCACCACGCTTCTACACTGGAAGTGACAGTACAATGACCATCGTGAAAGAACACGCACAACTCTCCACTAACCTGACCAGAACAGTCATTAAAATGGCAAGACCAAAGAAAGAAAAGAAGTCATGAGCCAAACCACTAAAACCTGCTATTAAACTTCTCTTAGATTAAGGAGAGGCAACCCAAAAAAGCGTTTTCACTTAAAAGCCAGACAAAGACAGTGTCTGTGATATAAAAAGAACAGTAAAACACACAAAGCATTAACATGTGAAAGAAACATGTTGCAATTATGTCAAATACTGCTTTTTATATTTTATTAACAAGCAAGCATCCCTGGAACCGGGTCTATATAAAAATACTTCACGAACCAATCAGAATACAAGGGAGTTATATAAATTTATTTTATGCAACACTGATTAGTTTTGAAAATTTCCATTTTTAATGTTTTAATTTCAACTTTTATTTTTTTAAAAAATCACTAAAAGGACACAACCCACAAAAATACAATCTGTATCTGCTCTATATTTACAGATAACTGGTCACTATTAAGGCACAGATTTAAAACTAACATTTTATGTAGCAAGTCAAATATTTGTGCATAATGTAACACTAACAATACGATACACTGTACTGTTATATGCCCTTTGTGGAATCAAAGTAAGTGAGAATTTTATTTACTTCCAGTGTGTTCTTTCTTTTTTTTTTTTTATGTGAAGCCCTACTGAAAAATAATGTTGTTCATGGGAAATTTTCCACTTTGGTGTAGATGAAATAAGCACTGCTCAGCAAAAGACCACATCAACTTAATACTGTAAGAAAATCAGTTTCTGAGTATAGTACCGTCTGGATACGTAGCATGTACTTACAAAAGACTAAACATCTGAGTGTAAAGCTTTTGGATGCTTTTAAGTTTAGGGCAAAATAAGCAAGAAGGGGTTGCAGAAAATTCTGTACAAAGTGTTGCTGAATATTTATTTCATTAAAAATATTTTATAAAATAGTGAGTCTGAATACAATTTGGTTTGCAAGCACTGGGCTTGCAAATGCAAACACTTAAACGACAGCTTATCTGTAAGCATGTAAATAGTCCGTGTGACTGGAACTACCTGCATGCTTAGGAGTAAGCACAAGTGTAAATAGCTTTAGAATAAGAAGCTGTGGCTTCCAAGAGGGTTTCCATGAAGTTGCTCTTGCCTGTGTGACACACATACACATAAATCTCTCACAGACACGTGGATATTGACTCTTGGCATTGAGCACAGGACCTTGGTGTGAACAACTCTGTGAGTACCAGATACAGTTTTAGCCAGTCACATCTGCAGTACCATTTTTAAACCAGACGAAGCTGCTACTTGATCTACAGGGGAAGTCACCCAGTTATACACCATTAAGTAGATATGGCTGAAATGAGCACTGAGCAGCAATTTTTAGCTAACCACAAAACTTTGTATTATTGCTTGATCATCTATGCCCTCAAGTAATAGTCTCTTTAAATTCCCTTTGTGTGTGCAAATTTCTCCATACATCATTTTGCATTCTCACCTTAAAAGAAAGAATTATCCATGGAAAGTGTCAAAACTCTCTCACCCATTTTTGCATAAACCCCAACTACTGTAAATGTTATTCTAATGCCTTCTGTTAAGAGCACTTGACAGTGGTTTATGTCCATCTCAAAAGGCTTGTACATGGAACATAAATAATACATTACAGTAGAGGTAAGGTAATTCACAATATTTCTCATGGGAATGCTTTTCAATTAATGCTTGGAAAACTACACATTGCATTGCAAAAAGAGGCACTTTATGGATTCCTTCATTACACTGAAACCCTTCATAAACCCATAACACAACATCTGTAAAGACAGAGGAATAACATTGCCAAATCTTTCGGACTTTCACAGTATAAGAATGCAAAAGTTAGCTCTAGCCACTTATAACATGGACTCTTTCTGTTGAACATAACTTGTTTCAGAAATAGTTCATCTCCAGAGTTTCAAACACTTCTGCAGCTGACCATTACAAATCTAGATCGAACAAAACAGATGCTATTACACCTATTTTATGTAGGTCACTTCATTGCTGCATGCATAGTCATGTAAGTAATATGCGTCACTTATTAAATGGCAACAGTGCTGTCTTGTCAAATTAGATTAGTTGTCTGTTTAATCAAACTGACAGCCCAGAGCTCTAGTTTGATGAATGCCTTTCAGTCTCTACCATAAATCTGCAGTAGATCAGTTTAATCTGTTACGTATTGTAGGTGTACAGAATCTAAAAATAAAAGTCTGATATAAATAAGTGTCCTTTAGTGGCAGGGTACTAAAAATAGCCCTTTGCTTTGAGACAACCATTAAAAACAGTTTTAGCATAACAGGCAGCAGTTAAATATGTTGACTGCAAAGGGTTAATATTGCAAGGTCCATTTTGGTCTTTCATTGCATCTGTTACAGTGAGTATTATTGCAGGCAGCATTAGACTGCTTCATAAGAGCATAATAGGACTGGTCCACTACCAAGTGACTTGATTTTGGAACAATCTCTTCAGATAACTACCTGGGAGACAGAGAGAAGAAAACCAAAAATCTGCATAAGAACCGGTTTCTAGTACCAGTATAGTGAGATGTGACAATGTAGGAACACCTGAAAAGATTTGATTAGTGCCAATATAAAAATTGATATGGAAATGAAAGAGAGAAATAAATTTCCACAGGACAAGAAATCAGAACATGTAAAGTGCAGAAAGACCTCAATAATTATTTTAAGCAGTACCAGAAAAAACCATCTTGATAAAGCCAAATCTATGCTCTCTGGCATCCCAGCTCTTCATTCTTCCTTCATTCAACAAAGTACAAAATTCAGTGCATACATTATAGTTATAGGTAATAAAATACTAAACGAAGAACCCTATATTATTATTGCAAATTCTGTCCAATCTACATGAGTAAAACGTAACCCATATTTGGTGTTTCAAAAGACAACTGACAAAATGTGTTCTCTCTGATTTTTTTTTTTGGCACAGTATTGTGCAGACAAAACGCTTTGGTCCTTGACACCCAAACTCCCAAAGTGCAGAGGGTGGTGTGCAGTGAAGGCTGTCCACAGGATTGCCATGTCCATCTTTCCAGCTGATTTCTGAGCCCAACCTCCTGCTACCAGCGCCCGCTGACACTGGCAATGTCCGAGTGATACTGGCGCGGCAGTCTCCCGCTGGCTCCCCCTTCCAGGAACGAGGCACGGATATTGGATGGGTCAAAGAGCTTTCTTCGGTTTTTGTTCAGTTCTGGAGAGGTCAAGCACACCCACAGAAATCTCCCATCAGAAATTCATTTTAATGTTTTGATCTAAACCAAATGCAAAACTTCTGTTTAAAGGAACAAAGTATTTTAGACAGATACAGTACGCACTGAAAATATCTGTGAGGTACTCCTTCAATTAACAGTTCAACAGGATAATAAGAGTGTCAGGTTAAGACTCAGAGGCTCCTTGGAATGCAGGCACCTACTTGGGACAATTCTTATTTGGCAATGATATAGTGTGAAATAGATAATTTTTTGCAATATTGATTTAGATCAAACTGACATAGCTGAAACTTATAAAAGTTTCTGTTGTAATACCCAAAGACTGTAATCTTCCTGCAGGCACAACCATGCAGTGTGGACTGAGATTGACAGAAAAGCTTACTACCAAACTTCATCATTTCTCAATGCACAATTCTTCATTTTAAACATAAAACTGAAGCAGTATTTTAACAAGGACTTTCAGAGAAAACAGATGCTCACCTGCCATTTAAACACACACCCTAGTCTTGTATTAGTAATAGCTCATTCAAAATATTTTTCTTTTCCCCACTTTCCTGTTCTTGTAGACAAACTCTGTGCTAGATACAAATCCCTGAGAGATAACATAGATTGTAATGACTGGTACTGAACTAAGTACATTTGCAAACCAAACACCAAAAAAGAAAAAAAACAAACCACAAAGCCCCCAAAAGCAGGCACTTTTTCCCAGTAGGATGACTGCTCTGCTAATCAATAAAATGGAGGATAGGGAACCAAAAGGTTGAAAATGCCAGTTCTGACTGGTATGTAGTGCTGTTCAGACCCTGCGGGGCCTGTAATCCCAGAGATTCCTGGACCCACAATTTTGGGGCATCAAACTTCACAATCTGTGCTGTGAGATGAACTTTCTACCAAGCTCCAGCTTTATAGGACTATTGCAAGTGAGCTGTTATTAGGTAATGGGAAGCTCTATAAAGCCTAGGTTTAAGCATCTCTGGTGAGGGGCGAGCTAATATCACCTCTGTGAACTAGACTCTTACTTTTCAGTCTTTCCAAGTCATTTTTCCTTTGTCAGCTATGAACACACAATTTGAGTGAGAAGAATACAAACAATGCTTCAAATCAATAAATGGTGCTCTGTGTTTTTTACCTGAGATTGCAAGCAGCATTTTTCTTCTGGCACCAAAAGTGGTAATTCCCAACTCTTTCAAATCTTGATCAGTAAGAGTAAGGAATGTCTGCAGATCAATCTAGAGTAAAAAGAAATAGGAAAATTGTGCAAAACAAGTCTTTAAGTAATAAATGTGGCTCAGAATAGCTTAATTTTTTTTTCCTGCTGCCTTTTACAGTTACTCTGCCAAACTATTCCTTGCATGCAAGCAGCAATCATGGCTGTTCAATGGCTTCTTCACACAGTTGCTCAATTTGCTACATTTCTGATAGCAAAGGAGAAATTAAAAAGTAATCGGCTCTGGAAAAGCAGAGAAAATCAATTAGTCTTATTTATTTATGAGTCTAGAGATTGTGAGTATTTACCACAATTGTAAGATGTATGATCCAGCTTTGAAAGAACAGCTCACGAAAATCCTGTCACAAAGTGAGTTCTAAGCGGCTTTTGGTGAAGAGACAGAACAACTACTGCTGGAAAACATCCTACCAACACCAAGGTGCCTCTTGAGGGAACACCAACCTCTTGCTGCTGGAACACGTCTGTGTATTTGCCCAAACCAAGCTTGCTGAAGAGCTCAGGCAGATCAGATCCCTTAAACAAACTGTTGAGGTTACAGCCATTGCTTCCTGTCAGCGAGGAGATGCAGTCCATGTAGTTGCTGCTACTGAGATAGTGTTCGGCTGAAAGGGAACAAGGGCACTTTTCAGACACTTCACAGAAGGGCACAATTTTCCACCAACATTATATTCAACCAGATCATTAAATTTACAAAGTATTTAAATCTTTATTTTTCAGGAAAAAAAGCGCCTGTCCGTGCTCTGAGAGAATGAACAGCATAATGCAATTTTTTTTGTTAAATTCCAGTGTTTGTTTTCTATAGACCTACTTTTGTCCAGCCAACTCATCACTGTTTCTTTTATCCTTTATCCACACATTTTATTCTCTGGAAAAGCTACAGCTGCCATAGAACATTTTCCTTCACTGCTAATGTATTTGCATTTATAATTTTCTTCTAACACACATGTAAATACATTTTTAATCCTCATTTATTTTAATTAACCTAGAACTTCCGTTTTCATCCAATTAGGTTGAAAACATCAATAGATTGATTTTAAATAAACTTGTCATCTCTTTAGTTCTTCAAGTACTTAGAATATGATGTGCAGCCATTCACAGCTCAACTAATGTACTTTTTAAAACCATGAAAATTTTCTCTAATTGGAGCTATCCTTTCTTACCATGTCCATCTTTTATTATCTGTGTACTTTGAATTTGGGATTTAGGTTTTATTCACCTTAAAAAGAAAAGGCAACAACAAGAAGTATAAACAGCCACAGTACTTGTTTCCCCATAAAGCAGATAGGTAGTATGGACTTAGTATTCTCTACCTCCACTTTCCACTCTTTCAGAAAGGCATCTGTTAAGTTTTTAAAAAAATAAAAGTTCAACTAAAGTAAAATTCTAATTTGTAAACTTCAAGCATTGTTTAGAGTAATTACAAAACATACAGCCTGTGTCCACAGAAAAAAGTATTTAAAATCATGCTAGGCCATGCCAAACACGTGGGCAGGCTTCTTTTCACAGAATTGCCTGGATTGGAAGGGACCTTAAGGCTCATCTCATTCCAACCCCCTGCCATGTGCTGGGACACCTTCCACTATACCAGGTTGCTCCAAGCCCTGTCCAGCGTGGCCTTGGACACTTCCAGGGATCCAGGGACAGCCACAGCTTCTCTGGGCAACCTGTGCCAGGGCCTCACCACCCTCACAGGGAAAATGTTTTTCATACTATCTGATCTGAACCTACTCTCTTTCAGCTTGAGCCATACCCCCTTGTCCTGTCACTGTAAGTTCTTGTAGATTTTATCCCCATGAAGAGAATAGTGCTTAAAAATCCAGTTTCAGCACTGATTATGACTTCACCAGTGAGCAAATAGCCCAAAAAAGCCCTGGCTGTTGCTGCATTGGTAACAGAGCAGAACGAGGGTGGTCTAGAAATAAGCCTTTGTACAGGTCTGTTTTCAGTACACCTTGAAAAACTCACTCCACGACAGCAAGGAGTTTTTAAGCAAGAATATCTGGCATTTAACAAATATCCTTAACAGTTTTCCTTTTGGACCATTATTTGTAAATCATGTTACACATGCTTGCACTTCTTAATTTGTAAAAAAAAAAGTAATTACTTTATTACAAGGTGTCAGTAATGTAAATCCCTAGTGAAGTCAGGATACATTCATATCAAAATAAATACTGATATCAATATGATTATTTTATTTTAATCAGATGACAGGAGTTTATGAACCTGATTTGTTTTGTTTCCGTTTGGGGCTGCCAATTGAGGAGACAAAATCATGAGCAGCGGGTCCAAGCCCATTCCGGTCTCTCCAGTTATCAGATTCACTGCCGCCTCCCAGGTGTTCCCGACTGCTGGACCGGGAGAGAGACATGGATGAACCCTGCAAATCACAGAAAGGAAATCTGGGCTGAAAACAGAGGTTTCATTGTGACTCAGATGTTTTCTTTGAAGCAGCTCACTTAAAGAGCAGCTTTTAAAGCTCGCAAGCGTTATTTTGGCAGTTGATCAACAGTCAAATAATTGCAAACCGGACACAAAAACAGCAGGTGTGCTTAAAACATATGCAGTTTACAGTTTTTAAGCAGGAGTTATTTAAAGACCACGGTTCCAAATAAATTTCTCGGTATTTCCAAGTTTGTTTCCAAAACATTCCATGGTATCAAATTCCCACACAAATTCTAGACAAAGCAGTCTATTGAGTACATCCCTTCACAGGGAAGAGAACACAACAGAACACGGATCTGAAGAGAAGTGGATCAAGTACACACTACTTGACAACAGTCTTGCACACAATACTACAACAACAATTCTGCAACGCCTTGTGATTTTGTAGTTGTTTTGTCTGGGGTCTTTTGAAACAGATTTTCATGTTCCTGTGAAATAATAATAATCAACTCTCATCACCGTGGAGACCCACGGTCTTGTAGCAATACAAGGCAGCAGTATTCAGTGGGAACATACCCAAAAGAAAGAGATGTTATTGATATCGCATACTTACATGAGCTAAACATTGTGGAAATTAACATTTAATTCTATAAACTTGCACCAAATTGTGAGTGAAAAACATCACTTAGGAGGCAGCAGTCTCTTACAGTATTTAGTAAAACTGACACCCCTGAAGAAACACTGTATCCTTGGTTAGAATCACAGACCCACTTAGAGATTTTAGACATCAAGGCCTGGGAGAAAACCCCACCCCAGCTCAACCAACATAGAAAAGTATGCAAAAAAAAATTCACAGATTTTGGTTACGTCTTTTTCTTTCCCCAGTTACTACTGCATTACGTGTAGCCAAGCCTACTGCAGGTAGCTGAATGGCTCAAAAAGTTAACATGTCAAGTGGAGAATATCAAGGCACATTTTTATCTTGGCTGAATATTTCTTTTGCATTAACAAACAGGTATATCCTAGAGAACTATGAAGTCCCCTTCTTTAAGAAACATACCATTTACATTTTATATAAGCAGGACAGAAAAAGGTGTCTCTGTGGAAGCTGGGAAGGATTACAGCAAGGAAGCACACTAAAAAGCAACTTCAGAATGCCTTTGACAAGAAAGGAACAAATTCCCTGCAAGATTCCCATGCTAGGACTCTGAAGAGACGTGCTGGCCTCTCTCTGCCTTCTGCCTGGGAAAATTCTGAGCCCAGTGAGTAGTACAATAGAGACAGCTGTTCCAGTTCTCTGCACTGAAGGAAAGATGAGCTGCTTGTTCTGCTGTTCTCCTCCACCATGCAGTGACACACATTATATAGTTTATCTGCCATATATACACTGTTTTCATTAGGTTATACAATCCTGATTGCTTGTTTGCAACTACTGAGATGTTTGGTCCCATGAGCTGTTTGAAGCTGCTTTAAACAAATATATTTTAAGAAGCAGACCTCTATGCTCTATGACTTATCTATAACAGACATAACTTTGTGGGTTGGGCTGAATGTATTCCATATGCCTTAATATTTATGTAAGAAATATTTTTCACCATAAAAAAATATTTAGAACAGTTATCTGCAAGATTTTTTTACAGAAGTTATAGGCATTCCTCAAGAGAAACAACTGTGTCATTCACTGAAAGTAAACTTCCATTACAATATACTTTTACATACCTCATATGTAGTTGTCATGGAAGGCTTGTACGATACGTGATTCGCTCTTCTTAGTTCCTTGATAGTTTCTGCAGGCATTGATTTAGAGAACCCCAAACCACTCCATGTATTTGTTGGAGTTCTCACTTCTGTTACAACTGGCTTCTTTAACATAGCTGAAAATACAGAGACAAATCAGTAAATCTCAGCCTTAAAGGTACTGAGAGCATAGTACTGAAGTCATGTTTGCTAACAGCTTGAGCCCAGCAAGCACCAAACTCTAAACACCTCCACTTGCTACACAGCTTGAATCCTACCCTTCCTTAAGGCCATTTACTCTGCCAGAAGATAGTTAAGTCCCACAGGGCTGCACGGAAGCCAAAAGAATCACATCTGTTTCAAAGAGAGGAGCTTCTGTTTTTCTTTTGGTGAACGGGTCATTTGGTTTATTTTTTAACAGGTCAAAGATATGGTTAAGCCCTTTACTAATTCTACAACTCAATTTATCCCTGAAGTAAGAGGCCATTTAGCTGATATGACAAACACTTTAAAGTTTAATTTGCATCCAAATAAAGCGAAGTATTACAGTAATGAGCTCTCTGAAAACAACAGTGATCATTTGCACATGGATTTACTTACACATCCCATCTGCAAGCTGCTTACCCTGTTTTATACTATGTTGGTATTAAGAAATTTTTGGAACATAAAGCACATGTTTCACTACCACTTCCAGATTTTATTAAAAATCGGATTACAAAACTGGAACTTCAGGAAATCATTTCATCCACATGCTAACAAACTTTTCAGAGGTCACTGTTCATCCACATACCTTTGGTTGCTAGTAGTTTCTTCTGTTCATAGTCAAATGCCTAAAAATTAAACATGCAGAAGATAGCTTAATTGCCATTCTAACTAAATGTCACTCCAGTAGTCATCTCTTGGTGAAAACAAAGGTTTTCAAAGTGGCCACTGAATACATCTAGGAGAAACCTGAAATACTGCACAATAATTTCACTGTAGCCCAGTTAGAGCCTTAGTTACTTAAAGTGTTCACTCAAACATAGATAAAGATTTTAAATAACTATCTGATTTCCACTTGAGTGAGGCTGCAGCAGTATATTTACAAACTGCTTAGGAAGAATTCTTCTTCATTTTTTTTAATTAAGACATCGTTCAAGCATAGTTTCTCTTCCTTAACCGTCTGTTCTTCGCATTTAAAACATTCCTCAACAGTACAAAAAAGACAATATATCTTTGCAAATCTAGGCACCACAGTTATTTTTAATAATCTTTCAGGTTTACTTCTCCTCCATGCACTCATCTTGTGAAAGGAAAAGAACTTAAGTTTTGAGAGAATTCAAAGAACTTTTGTATGTGTCCTGCCTATGTCAATGGAAGATGTGAAGTTTAAATACCCCTGATTAAACAAGCTACACTTTGCTGAATTACAAATTAGGAAATCTAAGCACACAAAACTACAAAAATGCCATATTAGCCTGAAGTACTGCATTCTCTACTTGAAATAACTAGAGGATTAACTAAGAAAAAGGGCTGCAAAACACTAACCTTCCTCTTGTTCCACTACTCCATGCAGTCTGGCTATGCCCACACTTCAGTAGATCTATACTGAAAATAACCCCATTACTGCTTCCTGAAGAACAGTTAAAGGGGTCTCCTCCCTCTTTGGGGAGATGATTTGCAGTAACATGGCAGTAGCTTATATTTGTAGGCTGTAATTAACCAAGTTGTCACTGCGTATGAGAAGTTGTGGACTGTATTTTGTAGCTGTAATTCTCTCCAAGCAACAGTATAAGACTTCTTACAGGGAAATGATGCCTGTGGAGACAAATACAGCTATCCAATTTTCTGTATTTAAACTTTTCTTACTCAACAGAAGCACAAGAGCTTTTCTGTTCTCAAGACTTTTTGTTGACAACCCACTCCTCAGTCAAAACAGTTGATGTCTTGAGGCCGTGAATGCTTTTCCTGAACTGGTAATGACAACTCAGTCTCCAGTTCCCAGTCACCTCTGCATTCTATGGTAACTTCACTCTGCAATTAGCAAGATTTATGCCTAGTTGGCTTCATTCAGGGAGACCTACCTGCATATTTACAAAGGAGGGCTGCGGAGCCAGACGTGCTCTCTCCGAGTTCTGCTGGGCGGCTGCCGCTCGCTCGGCCGCCCGCTCGCTGCCCGGGGCCTTCTTATCAGCCACGGGGCTTTCCGGGGCACCCAGCTCTGCCTCTGAGAGCAGCCTGTCCGCGGTGCTGCGGGGACAAAGGCACTGTGAGCTCGGGCTGCTTCTGCAGCGGCACTGAACCTTCAGTGCAGTTCTGGTAACTCAGCTTTACCCTGACAAGTTTGGCAGCCAAATTCAAGACACGTCCGTACACAAAGATCTGAGCATTTTTAGCAATATTCCCAAAGTTTCAGCTCTCCTGTACCTTTTTCTCTGTCAGTGAAGGAACGAAAGTATTTCTCCTTCCTCTATCACTAAGAGGCACAGCTTATAGAGTCAGTTTTGAGCTGTCTGGTATCTGGAATTAGTGCATGCAATCCCTACACGGTGTGATTTCCCATTTAGCCTTGCTCAGGCCAGCAGTTCTAACAGGTTCATACTTGTAGGATAAAGACAGATAGCATAGCAGGGACTAAGAAAGTTGACATAGGCGCTACTTGCTTTCACAGCTTCAATAACTGCAGTCCTACATGCCTACGTTACCTCTCAACGCCATTTTTTTTTTCTAAAAACTCAGCCACATTTTATGCCTGCTCTAGAATAGTATAAACCCTTACTTCAAAGCAAAGCGATCATGTTTTAGAAGCTGTAACCTACTACCCCCAAGGAAACTGCGAGCACTATGTCCTCAACAAAAAGAACAAGATAGACAAACAACTGAATTTGGTTAGCAGGATTCCTTGGATTTTTAAACTGTGAAAGCAGAATTAATGAAATACATATCATAGCCTTAGAATGTAAATAAATGAAGCAAAAGAAAATATGTGTCTCAAAAGAGTGATGATAAACAGTTCCCAAACAAACAGCGAGAGCACAAGTACATCGGACAAAAACATCGCATTTAGAACAAAACCTGTGCTGCCAAGATGTATTATGACTCAAACGAGCCTTTCCCACTGCTGGATCATTAAAGAGCCAACCCAACCAAAATCATCACTGAGACAAGTGTTTGAGAACATGCTGCTATGCCCTGAACACAGCTTTCCAGAGAAGAAAACAGCCTCAAGTATATGCAAAAGGAAAAAGCTGTCAGAAATTACTCTCTAAGCAATCAATAAAGAAGGAAAGTGCAAAAATCTGTACTTTAGAAACAGGTAATGGAAGTTCCTCTGACAAGGCTCTCCTTTCTTTTGTGGGAGAGAAAAAACTTTTTTTTTAAACCCAAAGACAAATAGGATGAACAAAAAGCATTCAAAGTCTGCAGTTATCAGACCAAACGGGGGGCTACATTAATGCCTAATGTGATGGAAACTCAAGGCCAAATTAAATCAATTCTTTGAGTATCTTATGACTGAACCACCCCTTCTACGTACAAAACCACGTGAAGGAATTTTGCGTTGTGAAAGTTCCACTAATCTGTGTTTATACACTCAACTTACTGTAAGTGGGAGTTTTTGGTGCCCTGCAGTAATTCAACTGTTTGCCTCTTGGCACAGGCCTGCTTGGAAGAGCTCATCATCTGCTTCAGATCACTGGTGTTTGCTGAATGGGATGGACTGCGGGGCATGCCCACTTCTACAAAAGCATCGTTGCAACCTATGATGCCAATAAAAGGAGAGTTAAACAACCACCCTGCTGTGTCCTAGTGAGCTTGCTGCAGGAATGGTAACTATGGGAGAAAAAATCTTCCTCCTCACAGGACTGTCTTCAGGGATAACTATTTGGTCAAGGTTAAGCAGTCAAGAAGTGTAAGTTCAAATTCACAAAAAAGGCGTCAGTATTCACATACATAGTAGTCATACTAAGTATTTCCTTTTTTAAATACTTACTTTAAGTAATATGAATTGATATTATATGTGAAGGCTGACAATTCAAAGTGACTAAGTATTCTGAAGAAATTTGATTTTATACCCAGTTTTAATAGACTTTGCCAGGTGCTCAGGTAGCTTCTGCTGGAAAAAGTGCTCCCCCCACTTCATGTTCAATTACCTTTAGAACATGTTTTTACAAATATTCATCACCTTAAATTAGCAAGGTACCTTTTATTTGAATCAGCATTTCAAATGACCACAACCCTAAATAAGAGATGATCTCCTTGATCAGTATTGGCAAGGGAAACAAGGCCTCTACACATATTTGCTCAAGCTTGAAGTGGAACTGGCTTTCCCTCCCTCCAAGAACGATGGGGATACTTAAGTATTTCGGCTTCTAAAAGGCAGCATAACTGAAATGCTGCTGCAAAACATGCATTTAACTGTTATAAAACTGTTTCCCAGTGTCATCTAGGTGAGATCTACACATAATTTCCTGCAAAAACCTTCTCAGAGACATTAATTATCTCCTTTTGTTAAAAAGCAAAAATAAAACATCATTTAAACCAGAAGAGTTTAGTTAAGCTGCTGTAAAAAAATACTAAAATCCTCACAGGTTACTTCCCTCTGCTCCTAGGAAATAAGTAAAATGTTGAAAGTACATTTATGTTGATTTAAGGTGTTTCTATCAACAGCACAGCTCAGTTACTACAGGTTCTATTTACTTTCTATGACAACGAATCTGAGAGATCCAGCAATATTTTCCTTTAACTTGGTTGCAAAACCAATTCACAGAGAATACCTTTTTATTTTTGTATCATGAACTGTACACAGACTATACAAACGCTACCAGACAAAGGAATGCAATGTCAAAATCTTACCTTCTTCACTATTTGCCTTGGCAGCTACTTGTTCTGAGGCCCCATGAGCACTTGTTTGCCTTACTGCATCACTGTGGTTTGTGCTCAACACGTTTTCTCCCAGAGATGTGGCAGACAGTGCAGCATACTTGATATTTGAGGCCTGAAAAGATTGTCACAAATCACTGAAGTGATTTTTATGCTTAAGGAAATATTGAAACAATTTCCCTTTTCTATCTGTGCAGGATAACAAGAAATCTATTCCCAGTATAACAGAACAGTGCGTTTGAATGTTCTACTTTTCAATCTTTAAGTCATATTCAAAAACACTGCTGTTTTATATTTAAACTTAGAAGCTTTATAAATCTACTAATATAGCTAGTTTTCTCTTTTAGCTTTTCTTAGTAGAGGTCTAGTACAAAAAAAATCTGGTTCTCCAGTATAGTATCACTTACCTTTATATGACCATTTAAAGAAGGTGAGCCTTTTTTACTTTCTGATTGCATGCCATTAACGTGGACTTCAACAGGAGTCAAGCCTGGTGGTGGAGATGGAGTGTTTTGGCCATAATTAGGCACTCCAGACAGCAGAATACTAGTTAAGGTTGCTTGGGCAGTAGATGGTATCATTAGGTGTGGAATGGCAGAAAAACCTGTAACAAAATTTGGTTATGTTCTGATTAAGTTTCTGATTAAGTTTCTCATTTAACTTCCTCAGGCATTATACTACTTTCTATAAATCTTTATGTAGCTATGATACATTACTAAAAAGTTTTCATTAGAATTGCATGCCAGAACCATCATGCTTTATCTAACCATTACTGGGTAGGTTAACTTCATTTTCTACATAAAACAGATGAAAACACTGCACATGACAGCATGTCACATATGAAGTTATATATAAATTTAGCACAGATGAATAAATTTGCATATTTATTCATCTGTGCTAAGGTAAGTGCAGGAATTAAGGATCCAAAGAATTAATGATTCTAAACTTGTCAACTGCCATTCTAATGACTTGGTGTTGCACAGTTCATTTAATTCGCATTAAACTTCTACCGACCTGTGGTGTTTGTGTTAGCAAGAGATGTTGCCCACAATGTGGGACTGGGCGTGCCTGAACTTGGACTCTGCAAAGGGCTCACAGAGCTATTGAGGGCATTCAACAGAGAGTTTGGAGCAGTTGAGGTGTTGACTGACAGGGCTGTTGGACCTAAAAGGCCTGCAAAAAATTATGCAAGTGAATATTTAGTTAAGACCTACAGAAAAACATTTTTCACAAAAGTATCAATTGAAAAGAAACAAACAAACCCCACGAAGTTGCACCAGCCTGTATTTCACAAACCAATTTTAACATTAAACCTGCTGTTCATTTGGTGCACAGAGCACATTACGAATGCTTGTTGTTAAACTGGGCATCATATATCCAAGAAGAATTGAAGCATTTTTTATGTCCTTCTACTGGACCCTAACTCTTGTCATCACAGAGAGTCTGCACTGGCTGCTTCTCAGCCCCAGCACCCCTTTGTAGCCCCTCTGTTGTGTCTGATGGTTTGTTTCAAAGCAGCATCACAGAGACAAGAAAGCAACTGTACTGCACCACTTCACTTCCATTTCACACAATAACCTTTTACTCAGAAGCTCCTGTGAGCTAAACCACTGCTCACACACTAACAGCTATTCAGTTCCTTTTTGCACCTTCCATACAGGCTGCAGATCATCCCCCGAATGCATCGATCACTCCCAAAGCACTCCCCCAAACCAGCTCTTCGTGTAAGAGCGTGCACAAAGCAGTTCAGCACTGCACACTGGAAAGGTAAAAACCCCAACCCCCCAAAGTGCAGCGTGACAAGAACAGTCACGGAAGCAGCATTAAAAGTCACAGTCAAATGGCACAAACGCTTTCTCCTGTGTGACCCTAGGGAAGCACGTGACATGGAACTACACAGCACTCCTGCATGGCAGTCACAAGGGACAATGCTGGTTACACGTGAACTTGGTTTCAAGAACCTGTGTCAAGATTTGTCACTAGATTCTTCTGGGACTGCTTGTTTTTTCTATCTATAAGTTTCTGATACAAAGGTATTTGCAGAGCTTGAAAATAAAATGGTAATTCCAGTCTGGACTATGAGCTGCTTCTATCAAATTACCTTAAGATAGAAAGCTTACTCATTTCTGTCCTAAATTTCAACTGATAAGTAAGATCTAAGCTAGAAGCACGTGGATCCCTCAATTACAGTGAGATACTGAACTGAAATGTGGTGTTTGCTATGTTAACTTTCATGGTACTGTTGAGAGGCTTAAGTACCCCCCCAAACTCAGGACAGCCTGAGACATCCCACAGCTAAAGAAGCTGTAAAAGCCATGTCCTGCCTCACCTTTATTTGCCTCCCTTTCACTTTCAGCTGAGTGGTTTGTGTGCTTCCAGAGATTCTTCTACAGGGATGAGTCCCAAACCTGATTACAAAAGCCTTGGAGAAGTTTTACAACAACAAGCCCTTGAGAGGCCAGAGGCTGTTGCAATTCTCCAATGCTTTAACACAATTCCTGACGCAAAACACGCATCTGGCCCTTTTTTCTAGTACAAGTCAATTAAGTTTCAAACAAACCTATATTAAAAACATATAAATATAATGAATGCATACCAAGCCCAGTGAGTCCTAGTCCTGCTGAGGACAAAATATCCAAACCAGGACAAGACAGACCAACAGGGCATGAGACAGTAGAGGGATTTGATACTATGGTGACTCCGCTACTTTCAAGTCCCAAGAGACATTTCCGTGCCTCGTACATATTTAAGGCATTTCGTTCAACGCTTTTTACAATCACAGACTGCAGGGAAAGAAAACAACAACAACGGAAAACCAGTGAGCAACACTTCTCCTTAACACAGATCTGCAACACAGATAATTCTTCTTAATACTCCTTCATGGCTACCACAACCACAGCAGTGTGAGACAGCATGAGCTAACATCCAGTAGCAACTATTCAAATCCAGGGGTCTGAAGTTCAGGAGAGTAAGACTAGGGATTTCATAAGGAGTTGCAATGAGAATGATGGAAGACCTCTCTGTCAAAGGAAATTAATTACTATTATATCTTGGTGCTGTTTGGTAGACCAAATATTAAGCACCTCAAGAGCTAGGTAACAGAATCAATAATTAATATCTTATCTTTTCTTTTACCTGAGCTTCATACCTTAAAGTGGGCAAAAACCCAATTGTTCATATTAAATTCACCTATTAAATTCATAGCTGTCTAAGAGTAAAGTAGTAAGGTCTGGAAAATTAAATTACAAAACCCCATTGCTTCTTGTACATTCTCTACAGGATGTTTCTTTGTATTGATTTTATATATCCCTGCACAGGGAAGGTCACATACTGGCACAATGGAATGATCATTTACAATTTTAAAACTTTTGCTTGCTTGGGCATTGTATACAACACAGATAACTGCAAGAGGCACCCATCCATACTGGCCTGAATATTTTACAATAAATACCTCCCACTGCCTTTATCAGTATATTCTATACAAAAGCTAATTTCTTTATCATTAAGCATTTAATGAAAGTTGAATCAACCTAAAGTAGAGCTGCTGGATTGTTTAAACTGATATTTCAAGCAGAAAATACATATGGCTTTCACAAGTTGATGATCCATTAAACTGGGGGGGAAGAGCACACATATCAACTCATCAGCTCTAGAACTTTGTCATGAAAGCCCAAAAGGAAAATGTTATCTTTGTACAAACCTTGCTTGGTTGCTTTGGCTTAGGCTTAATGCTTATGAAGACATCTAACTGCTCCATTAGCTGTGTTATAAAGTGTGGTTCTACTTCAATTTCTTCCTTCATATCAAACATGAGCACGAGGGGAAGGCAACCCTGAAAAGAAAGGCACAAAAATTCCTAGCACTTATAACTGACCATTTTCCCATGAAAATGTTAGCAATAAACTGAATTATAGACATTGTAACATTTACACCATCATGATGCAAGGAAATTTCTGTAAGTTCAGAAAAATAGCGAGGATGAAATTTTAGGGAAAGCCATTTCCTTGTATGCAGGAATACAGGTGTATCTTCCTGCCCTGGGAAGGACAGGAACAAACAGTTTGGTAGCACAAGGGTGAAATGACTTACTGAATATTTGACATACCAATCTGCACATATGCACCCAGAGTAGTTATTTATACAGACTTAGAGGTGCCTGGAAGATTCAAATGCAGAAACCACTATTACTTATTAAACCAGAACAAAGTCTTGTCAGGAACTGATGGCAGGACACTCGTATTAAAAGTCTCCCATTAAACTATTTGAAATAAGGAAACACACTTCTAAAAAAATCTCTCTCTAAGTCACCACTGCCAAAGCCTTAGCTTTTACCTTTCTCTTCCCCATTCCAGATCAGCTACATAAATATTTTCTAGTGATATGGATAACACCTGTAACACACTTGAAATACTAAAGCCTTAAGAGTAAAAACTCCCCAAAACTGAATGGTCCAGTCCTCCCACGTTTTGTCCATTAATATTCACATAGATAAAAAATGTGTACTTACATTAGTACTAAAATAATGGCTAAAGGCTCCTGTGAAGTTTAAAGACCAATATACCAAAAATCTCTACAAATAATGATATTCACCACCAGAGCTACTTTTATAAAAGGCCTTATGGAATTGTGGCTATGGTACTATAAAGAACGCAAGACTGCAGAGTGAGTAATTATTTCCTACTGTTTCCCAGTTTCATTGAAAACTTGCCTACATGGGAACTAAGCAATTCCTGACGTTTCCCCTCAAAAGAAACCTGTTTACCTGACAAACACAGGAAAGGCAGGTTGGCAAAATAAAACATAACCTGTCACCCAACACCCACAGAACATTTCAGAAATCTGCCTCTACTCAGAGGCATACTGTTATTGCAAATTTAAATCACTTATGTTGCATTTATATTACCAAGGTTATTTTCCAAGTCATGTTACCAGAGATTACAATATTTTCAATAACTACAAACACTGACAAAACCCTGACAAAAATTGAATCAGCTGTTTGCAGTATGAATACCAATCCTTCCTCTCTGTGGGTAATTTACATTTGACTTGTAAATACATGCAGAGCGAGCATGTTTTCTATGATCTGGCAATTTTTTCACACAAGTTTCACTGAAAGTATTTACCATGAGATATTGCCTGGCAAGACAGACAGACTCAATTGTGCCCTGGAGGTAGACAGTGGATTTCTTCTGTGGGTTACTAGGGTCAGGGAAGTGGATCTGAGCACCAGTCCTCTGCATGACATGTTTGATGTTGCTGCCATTTCGACCCATCATAAAGAGATGATGCTGCGCTGCGATGTCGAGCTGTGTGCTCACAGGGATTGCAGAGGCCAGGCTCCCAGCCAGGTGTTCCAGGAGCATGGCTGTTCCTTCCTGGGGGGAACGGGAGAAACCAGTGAAACAGCACTCACAGGCACGCAGAACGACATCTCAGATTGCTTCCTTGCTTGTCATGCGCGCCACAGGCAAGATAAAAGAAAATATTGTTGGGTTTAAAACCAGGATTGATTTGTTAAAGGTAACAGATGCACTAAGCTCTACCCACTACTCCCATTTTATAACCAAATGCAGCATTTAATTGCCACTCTGTAAAAGGCAGTAAGACAATGCCACATGGTTTGGTCCCAGCAGACCTTCTGTGGCCACACAGGCAGCTGAAGTCAATAGAGATTTATCTGGGTAGGTACACTTGCAAAACTTGCCTTTCAGTGCCGGGCTCAGATGTTTTTACTAGCTTGAGATACACCCATCTGGGAGTGCATCAATCTCTCATACTGCCAGTTCTTTATAAGAACACTTTTTTACTTTATTAAGACGAACAGGCTCCTGGCAGTTCCTTGCCTTGGCTGTCAAATTCACATCTCCCAGTGCTGGATTCGCAAGACCAGTTTTATTGACTAATTGGGCAACTTCCAAGGTTATTTATTTGTGTGCACATTGAGAAGAGCTCAGCATGAAGAATCTGAGGTGGGAAGTGTTTTTGTTTGCATTGTTTTTGAATTAAAAGACGGGTAAGATCAGCACATATTCCAGAATTGCTGGAAACCTGAACAAGTGTGCAGGAGGTGAACACCAGATTAAAACCTTACCACCACCAAGGCTAAATCCTAAACTTGAAACTATTTTCTATGCATTTTTACACTTCACCTCTATCAATTAAGTATAGGAAAAAATGCAAACCCTCAGGGTTTACAAGGGATTACACAGTAACATGTACTGATGAGGCAGGATTTACCATCTTAGACATCTAAATTATAAATATATGACATTCAGAAACCTTCTTAAAGAGCAGAGATTACCTTCACAGCACTAGTGTTGTTTTGTGACGCTCTGACAATGACTGTAGCACCATACATTCGAGAGCGTTGTTTGAAGGAAACTGAAATGTTGTACGTCTGACATATGTGCTGAATGGTCGGAGAATTGGGATCTGGGATGGGTTGGAGAATTCCAGCAATAGGCAATTCAAACATGAGTACCAATGGAAGCAGCTCCTACAACGACAATGAAGAGCAGATATTGAAAACCAGAGGCATATTCACTAAAAATGCAACAATTTTGTTCCTCAATCATAATTTACTGGTCAGCGATGATTAAACTGACGTAACACATCCTCTGCCCAGAGTTCATTGATAAAAATATCCCATTGTCACTTGGAAAAAGGCACCTCTTTTTCCAGGGATACTAGGAGTGGGGTTTTTCTGCACAGGCTTTTTTGAGTTTTGTTTAGTTGACTTTTTTTCTCCAAAATAGCAGGAGCATTTGGAACAAGGTTGTGTGACATGTCTGGCTAAAAAACTGCAGTAAGCTTCTGGTAATTCATTTGATTTTTCATTATCCCATGCCAAAATACACGTAAGAGTTGAAACTAGAGGGAAAAGATAGAAAATAGCTACAAGTGGAGAATGACACTGAATTATTTACACAGGTTATACATGAAAATGGTTAAAACGTAAGAAGCAGCAATCGCCTTTCCCAAGTCGTAGATTCACATAGGATGCCTGAGCTTCCACAGGCCATCTGTGGTGGGTAAGTTAAGATGTAATTTTCTACACAGTATGGAATTAATTTACATCTTGCTTAGAGTGTAGACTTGGTGTTCAAGACCCACCTTGGGCTAGTTAAAAATTTGGCCAGAATGTGAATCACTGTTACAATACCCTGAGCATATTTCTCATACGGATACTCACATTTGTTCCTACATTTCTGCTGTCACTAAACAGAGGCAGACAACCCTAGGGTTCTCAAAACTATGCATTTTTTCTTTGTCAGGTGTTTTCAAGGGGACACTACAATGAGCTAGAGCATTACCCGAATTCTGACTCTTGCAGACTCCACTCCAGCTGGCTGTCCTGCAATAGACACCTGGAAGAGCAAGAATATAGAAAATATTGGATCATATTTTCAAGTGAAGCATAGAAAAGTTATTCAGATGGCTGTGCTCTCCTTAAAAAAAAAAAAATCTAAAAAAAATTTCAACACTTATTTCACACCTGCGACATCCTATTTGTTCTCTAAACTCTAGCTGAGAACTATAACCAGTATTAAAAAAATGTTACAGCATCTTAGCTTACATATATTTAAGCAACTAGAAAAAAAGGATACATCAAACAATGCAGTGGTTTAGGTCAAATAATGGAATTACTACTGTATACGTGTGTACAAATGCTAATATTCAACAACTGGAGATTTTCTTGAATGTTTTGAAATTACTGTATTTTGCTCAGCAGCCATTAGGATGCACAGGTGGGAATTCTAAGGATGAGAAACTTGAAAGTAAACATTCCACCAATATTAGCGCTAGAAAAGATGTACAATTCCGGCTCAATGACTTATTCTAATGAAGCTGAACTCTTACAATAGGACACTCATTTCTGCTGGCTATCTTCTAAGTTTAGTCTTCAACTAAGTTACACCATAAGCAAAAATCACCAAAAAAAAAAATCAATCAATATGCTGAATAAATCATGTGTTGAACAGGAAAAAAAATTTACAAAAGCAGATTTTTTCATACCACTTCCCTACCATTCACACTAAGTTGTTGACTTCCGTATGTGCAGAGTAATTCTAGCTTAAAAAAATTAAAATGATTCATGAGCCATCACAAATTGTTTCCATCTGTTTTTAAAGATTTGCTCACTTAGGAAGCCCTGTGCTTTCCACACAGTGTAAATACCAAAAATCTATTTTCCTGAACATGAATACACCATCTCCAAAAACCCAAATTGACGAGAGAAGTTTAGAAATGTTTTATACTCTCAGGAATTACAACATAAATGAGCTCAGTATTAAACAATACTTACTTGGTTGCTTTTCTCTGCTTGATTGTTCCTATTTGAGTCTGGAAAATGGATATGGCATCCCGTTTCCTCCATCACTTTTTTAATATTATTGCCACCTTTACCTATCACATGAGAATGTTCTGTATGCGAAACATCCATCTTCAAGGTTACCCGATTGCTCTGGAAATCAAGCACCCACAGTTAGGTCTGGTCACAGCAGAACCTGAGTATTTAAGTTTTTAGGACTAATGTAACTTCAAGAATGACACTCAAAATTGTATTTCCAAAGTATTTTTACCATTGCTTAACTTCTACTCAAGGATGATGTCTTTAATATGAACCAGTTGGATGTTAATTTTGGTTTTGTTTTCTTTCTAGTGAGGAAATAACATGGAGATAAATACCCCAAAAGACATATCTTCAAAAAATGTCTAAGGCGTTTAAAATACCCCTGAACTTCCATCAATAGTGACTTAAGTGGCTTTTTGCAATTTATTCTAATTTCTTTTAATTCTGTGTTCTTTCAACTGAAGCCACGCACCCGTGTTTGATCTGAAAGGATCACATTATGAAGACTCTGCAAACCAAAGCCATGGGACCAAGTAACAGTGGTTTTTCTTCCTTAAATTTTTTTGGTATGCCAATTTTTGAAATACACAAACACTGCCTACAGCTATTCTCAAAAGCTCTATTGTTAACAGCCCACAGTAATGTTGTTAATAGCTGTTCAAAAAGTGGTGCTTATCACTTAAGTGTTCCTTTTGGCAATCTGCTCAGAGAACCAGGAGGGTGCCATACAGCTACACAGGAGCCATAGACACTGCCCCAAAAGAGCTGCTGCTGAATGAAAATAATTTCTCATCAACAGGAGAGACCTCTGGCCAAAATATGGATGTTTTAGAAATTCTGGTCCTGATGTTTCAGAGTGTAAGAATTAGGCAACAGTTAAACTTAAAACTGCATAAATGCTTTTAAAATTGACTTTCAAACAGGAACAAAATTTTAGGTTCTCTGAATTGGTTGCATAATCTACTGCTTGCAGTGAAGCTGTATTTCAGATTTTAAAGTAAAACCCCAATTCAATGAACAAACCTTATTCTTTCATATAATATATATTCTTGTATTCTGAGCTTATTCTTTTAGCCATATGGCTGGAAATATTATTTCTATATAGTTCAGATCTGGAAAAGCTGCTTTAAGCAAGTATTTTCTTGCAAAATGTTTAAATGTGTGGGTATACACCAATATCAACATCTGCAAGGCATATATTGGAGACTTTGCTTCAGAGCGTCCATAAATACCTTCTGTTGAAATGTGCCTATTAAAGAGATCAATGTCACCACAAAATTAGGGGCTAAGGTGTCATTCTAAGAAAGTTTTCTTACTTTTGTGTCCAAGACAGACATGATTTTCTCTTTTGCTTCTTTAACGTTTTCTTTTTTTCCAGAAACTTTAATATGGGGATCTATAAAAGAAATAAACTTGTAAGAAAAATACAGTAAAATATCCATTAAAAAATTCCCTCACTGCTCAAATAAATTTGAGCCCATTACTTATAACCCACCGATAAACAGTACAACCACAGCCTTTGGGATTCAGCTGAAGACCAAATGTCTTATTTCACCCTTTCAGCCCCACAATTAGGATTACCAGATGAATTTAGTAAACATGAGAACCAACTTAAAATAAATAGAAATCCAATCCCAAATGTATATCACAGTACCCTAAACATTGTGCACCATGCAATTATGCAGCTAAGCCATCAGGTCTTCTCAAACAAAAAGTAACAGCGGACAACTCAAAGCTTTCTGGCAGCCCAGCAAACTCAAACCCTCCCTCATCATCACTTCATTACACTTAATTAGTCTCTAGAAATAGCCTTTGCAGTTTTAACCTGGCACTGAAGGTGTCTCCACCCGAAGTTTTCTGATTGCAGCTATCAAATGAAATTTAAATGAGACTTTAATAAAACAAATCTCTGAAATGTCAAGTACATAAATTAGCAGCTGATGGTGGGTTTTGCCCAGTGAGATCTAAAATACTGATTCTACAGCCCACTTGCTTTACATGATAATTTTCAGACCACTGCCCTTAAGCAACACAAGGTGTTGGGCTGAGCCACCAGGTGCAGTTCTGATCCCATAATATACACCCGGTCAGAAAGTACAGACCCGACTCTGGAACTAAACCAAGTATCAATTACTCCAAGTTTGAAAATCACACATCAGCCAGTTTAGCAGCACCATCTGGTGTCCAGGAGCACAAAGTGCCACAGTGCAAAATTACTGTCAAAACATGAAATGCAAGTCCAGCGAAAAACAAAGAAATGCCCAACTACCACCCACATTTCTAATTATTAGAAACAAGTCTATGATATTGCAGGTGACCCCTCTTCCCCCTGTTCTTGAGTCATCTGCCCTATTGCAGTGACTTTTTCTCCTGTGATGCAATGGACTGTTCTTAAAAAACAATAGTTCTCAACCCTCTTCTGACTCTTGAATTAACGTAATTCATTATGCTAGACAAATACATACGTCTTGGGGAATATAAAAGTAAATATATTCTCAATGGCAGCAGAAAACAGCTGTAACACAACATATCTGCCTTTCCCATCATCTCAGTGATTGAAATCACTTCCCTACTAAAGAACTGTCGAATAATACAACTTTAGGTTGTAAACCTGCTCTATTCAATTGAAAATCGAAACTCTTTTAAGTCATGCCTGGATACTCTTCTCATTCCAACAGTAAAAATAAGCCTCTAGTCTTTACCACCGAGAAGTTCTGAGCACATTCAGCTGGGGATACAGAAACGCTGAAGGAACACAGGATGCACTGCCAAGTTTCATGAAAGTAAAGAAACATGCAGCATTTTGAGTTCCGAGAAACAGATATATTTTATTTTTCAAAATGGAAAAACCGTAGTCACAAAAACATCGTACGCACATAGAACCTACAGAAGCTTCAAAAATCTGCTGCTTCAGCCTTTCAGAATGGAGCAAAGTAAAACAAAAACCCAGCAAAATAGTCTTAAGGGCAAATTTTCTTTTCTTTTTTAAGTTGACAGGAAGCCATGTGGTTCTAATGTGTTTAAGCTGTGAATGATATTTGAAGTGGATGTCGCAGTCAGAAATTCCCAGAAGCAGATTCTAGCACACTGTGTGTGCTCCAAGTGCTCTTTAGATGCAACCAGGAAAAACACAAGCCCGGACCACCACCACCGCCATGGAGCTTCTTTTCACGTATCTGCAAACATTATATTTAAATATGCATTTGATTATATGGAGGAAAATTACCTGAAATCAAGTCTGGCACCCTGTTAGTACCAAAGGAGATGACTGTCATTCCATAATACTAGTTGCTTACCCATGGGTGAAAACACATCTTAGAATACCTATTTTTTCCATTTCTCATCTCAGCTGGACACCTCTTTTCTGTTGATACTGACAGCTTCAGCCAAACATCCTGTATTTCTACACTTACTGTTTGTTCTTTTTAGATTAATAAAGCTCAATTGCTCACTATGAAAACAAAACCAAAGAAGAACCCACAAAGCAAAAAAGAATCCACTGATGCCAGCGACAGTTCTAAAATATGGTACCAAATCTTTCAAAATTGGTCTTAAGTACCCTCTCATTACTTGACTTCTTCCCAAGGACACGGTGGTTGGAAATGGATACGAAGCAGGTCAGTTTAAGTTAAAGAAATTCTTCCTTTGAGAGTTGTTCACTCTTTCCTTCAATGAAACACTATTTAAACACAACATCCTCATCAAATTTTGCCTGAGAAGAGTTACCTGTAACTAAAAGATTTTGAAGGCTTTGAATGGGCCTTGCATGAGTTGAAAGCACTCTGCAACTATTGCAACTATGTACATCTGCTGGGAAACTCAGAGGTACACAAATAACAATCAACAAACAGATCATTTCAGGAATCAATTAAAAATTTAGAGAGACAATCAGATCATAATAACCTGATTTTCTGTGTGTGACAGAAACTAAATTTCTTAACATACCTGTGGAATCAATTAGCTTGTTTGTTTTGCAGCTGATTCCATGGATTAGCAGTTACGTTTAATTTAGAAAAAATAAATCCTACCTTGTCTTAGTAGTAAGACAAATCTTTGCTGGATAAAGCTCTACATTTAATATTTGAAATACCTCCAGGTGCGATGACAGCAATGCACTGTCAAAGTCCCCAGAAATACCCTTGGCACTCTCAGAAGGGTGAGGAGGACTGGCAGGCACAAAGCTGTGACAGGCGTGATGCGTGTCCAGTACTGACAGCGCGGATAAGCACAAACTGGCACTCCACTCCTTACCTGCGCTGATCCCCGTGGCCACAGCACCTGCACACAGCCCTGCCTGGAAGGAAACCACCCACTGAACAAGGCCAAACAATTCCCCTGGCTGGGGCCACAGCAGTGCCACTTTTGGTCCAGGTGATGCTATGTCATTCCTCATCCCTAAGGAACATGTAGTTTGATACCCGTTTTTACTGGGGGGGAAAAAAATGACCTTTTTTTTTAAGCTCCTGAATACAACTGGAAGTATACTTCACATAAAACTAGAGAGAGAGCAAAGAACAGGTGCCTACCATAAATAAAGACATGAGACACCCCAGCTCTGCAAACTATTTGCAAACACAGAACAAAGGCTTCAGAAGAGGTCTGTGTGCTAGAAGCATATAAGACTTTAACACTTTAAATAAAGTGTAGTATCAGACCCTGGAAAAGGTTTTAACTCATAAGAAACAACATGATTAGTGTCTTGCAAACTATTAAAAATGCCATTGTATAGTAAACCACCTTTTCCATCAATTTTGAAGGGCAGTATATTTTTCTTCAGGAATGGAAAAAAAAAAACCCTAATTTTAACAGGCCTTTCCCCGCCCTTCTCAAGAATGGAGGAGTATTTACATAGAATAGAAAGCTGAAGTTACACAACAGACTCTGCTGGAAATTTTTCTCAACAGTCTTCATTTTGCCAGACTCCTGCCTTCAAGTGGTCTTTTATTGCTCCTATCCTCAAATTCCTCACTCCACACTTTGGCAGAGTTTCACCTCCTCAGTCTTTGTCCACAGCTACACCAGCAAGCCTCCAGCTTTATTGCTACTATTGTGTGTGACACTTCAGCAAACAAAATAAAATTCCTCCAAGCAAAAATATGTTTGTGCCAGTGCAAATGCATCTATGCCAGCTTTTGCCAGGCAAGAAATATTTCAAATAATTAAGCCATATAAGCATGTAGGCCTCTCCCGCAGTTCAATGTACATTTGATATCTGGGGGAGCTCTTCAGACCACAGCTATGCATCCAGCTTGTTTACAGGATGAACAGCCTTGACTTAAGTAACACAAATACCACTACTCTAAAAATAGCCAGACAACTGGGCAACACCAGGGCAAATGACAGTCATTCTTAATGAGTGGCTGATTAAGATCTGAATAGCCCAAGAGTATTACTGAACTTGAGCCATTCAAACAAAAAGACAAAAGAGACCCAGCATTTTTAAGGGACAAGTTATGAAAGTGTCTGACCCAAAAGTACCAGGAAAAACACACTAAGATATGTGAGAAGTTAAAAAGAAAAAAAAACTCAGATTAACACACAGAAGTTGGTATGTTCTCATCTGAAAGGGCAAGTACACTGCTCAACCTACAACAAGATGAAGAAACACAGACCTCTAAAACAAGTGAATTAAGCAAAAAGGTCAAGTATGGCTTCCTATTAATATGGAAAAAAAGATAATTGAATCGAAACAACTTACTTAATATTCTTAAATTAGGAAATACTGTGTGTACAGTTTTAGGAGTAGATATTCACTCACCAAAGTAGATGATTGGTAACAGCCAAGACAGACTTGAAATAGGCTCAAACTATTGCCATGGAAAAGCAACATTAAGGGTAAAAGCAGGCAGCAAATGCTCAGAACTAAGGGCATCTGCAAAGGAGCTTGATTGAATAATCAAGTAAATTTGGGCACTTGGTGCTGCTGGCTTACCAGCTTAAAAGAATCCTCACCCTCTCTCCAACACAACTCGGGGCACTCACTTCTCTTCCCAATGTCTAAACCACAGAAGGAAAAAGCTACTCATGTATTAAGGCAGAAAGCATGAGCCATTTCCTACTGCAGACTCCGGAGTATCCTCAGAGGTATCACTCAACAACAACACGTGTTTTTTTTTGTTTGGGGTTTGTCTTTTTTCTTGATTTTTAGTTGAAATTAGACTGCAGCATCATTGTCTCTGAACAAGATTTCACCCAGCTAACTTGGGCATGATCAAAAGCCTGCCCAGAGCATCATAAAACTCGATGTGGGCTGTAAGCAATTAACAGTGTCTTCAGAGGAGACATATCCTGAGGCTCTGGGCATTCTGGGGGATCTGTTTGTTGTGGACAAACAACTGATTATGAAATGTCCCTGGGAAGAGCTAGAGCCACTGTCTATATGTGCGCACACATTTGAAAGACTCTTTGTCTTCTCAGCACTTTTTCACTCTTAACTTTCCCCCTTATTGGCAGCTAACTCCAAACCGTCTTTAGAAGAATTTCTGTTCAGAACATGAGAAGGAAGCTGAGAAAAAGTAAATACTTGTTGCACTGTTCCTGCACAGCTCCAGAGAAGGCAGTTCACACACAACCCTTCACTCCTTTTACATTCTGGTTACTGCCATGCAGTCACCTGAGGAGCTTTAACTACCAGAGCACTGCTTTTCAACCCTGCCCTGTAACAACTGCGTGATGTGAAGCCAGCAACCCCCTCCTCACTTTTCTCCACCATTTATGACAACACATTTACATACACAGGCAGGCATACACAGATACTCCTGGAGCACAGACTGAGTAACGCACCAACCGTACGCACACAGAAACTGAAGAAATGCAGTGCAACATCTGGTACGGCAGAGAAAAGAATCTTGCCTCTCAAAGATTTCAGTGTAGCTCAAAAGAAAACTTCAGTATCTGCAACAGGCTACTTAAAATGGCTCTTAGAGTGAAATATCTGTTTGATGTAGCCTCGCAAATTAAAAGAAATGAGATGCACTTGTACATCAATCACAGCTGAATCCCGTATTTGGGTCTCTTAGCAGCTTTGAAACATCCCAGCAGAACACTGAAAATTCATGTTTATAATGCCCAGATAAAGAGAAAATTAGCCAGAAACATCAGATAAGCTTTAAAAAATAGATTACCTGTACAACACTATGTTTGGAGAAATAAACTATTGATGACTGGATTTCGGACCAGTGACAGAGGAAATGAAGTTGAAAAGACTTCTCTTAAAGCATAAGCAAAGAGGGAAGATTAGGAAGAGGTAACAGATCATATAGCAATTTAAACAGAAAAGTGACGGGATTTCAAGGGAGAAGGGGAAGGCCAAGGTGGAGAAGGATACCTGAAAAGAAGAAATGAGAATGAATTAATTGTAATCACCCAGACACTCCATTTCAGTTACACAATTTCAGTTTCTTACCACCGTGATTAGCTTAAATTCCTTATTTTACTTCTTCTAAAAAGAGCCTTTAGGGACTTCTTGCAAATGCAGTCAGCCACCAAAAGGCACACACCATGCAGCCCTTCTGCTGCCTCTTGGGCAGTTGCTCTTCAGCCTTCAGCCCAAGCAGCCACCCAGAGCAAGGCAATCTCTCAGCAGGACACAAAGTCTGTTATGTCTTATATTTTTCAGCATGGACCCAACAAATTCACAGTTCATTACTTAAATGTCTGTTGCCATTGTATCTCAAAGCACAAACACAGAATCACAATGCCTGGGAAAGAAAATAAGAAATAAAGAGAAGAAAAAAGCTATAGTATTGTAAAATCAGCTTAATAGAGGCCCTAGAAAACACCCACGACATTCCTATCAGAAATAACACCACTGTACCTTCACTGCACACAGACTCATACTCAGGGCTGCAATTCTGATGCATAAGCCATGAGATAATTTTAGTTTCTCACACACACGTTCTCAAAAAAGTCCTTGTGACTGTGTTTTTCTAAATAAAAAACATCATCTGACTCGTGAGCTTAAACTCACGCCTCAGGCTCAGCCTTCCTTGCAGTGCTCCCACATCCAACCCCTGGCTACTGCTGCACCTTCTGGTGTCTGACTGCTCTGGCTGACTGCACTCCAGCGTGTGAGCTGCTCTGGACACAGCCACTGGGAGGGATGAATTCTGGGGCTGGACCAGGAGGATGCAGTCAGTCTTCAGCAAATAATGCACTACACAGGCCCGAGTGAGCAGGGCAAACAGAACTGTCCTCTTGGGAATCAGGATGGAACGAACTGTTAGCGGACAGATAAAAACAGCTGCCTCCCAACAGGACATCAGACATCTGGTGACTAAAGCCACAGAGAGCTCACAGAATATTTTTGATCACCATTACAAATACTTTACCTTCTCTGCTTTAGTATCACACTCTGTGAAATCAATTTTCCCCAAGGAAGTTTTCCTTTCCTGGATTATTATATTTTTAGAGGTTGTTTCAACTGTATTCCTGATGAACACAGTGAACAGGTAGTATTTCTTGTTTGTTTGTTTCTCTAAACAAAGAGAAAAATGGCAAGTCCAATAAAGAAACATCTAAACTGTCTTCCTGAGAGCTACTCCAGTAGCAAGAGGTACATGCATTAAATGAAAATTATGCCAACCCAGTTGTCAAAAATGATGAAAACTCCAGTCTAAGAGTCCACAGGAATACTGATTCAAGGGTTTCGTAGGCTCTTACAAAAAAGAACTCCAATACAAGCAGATCACTTTCACTGCCTAGTTTTTCTTCCCGTGTACCAGACACCAATTACATTGCTTACAACAGATAGATACTAAATAAGAAAAAGTTCCTGAACTCTTTTTTTGAAGCTGTAAGCAGTCATTTTCTGAGACAGAGAGTTAGGTCATTGACACACCCATCTCTACATTTTGAAATTTGAAATATCAATACATGTTTAAAGTTATGATCATATTAAGTGTATGAAATTTAACTCAAAAATTGCTATGTTATCAACAAGTTTCTGCCATGGATTGAACTATTTCTTTAATTATTTTTTAAAAGCATAAGGTACACATTTTTTTCCAGCCAGCATGGCAATGTATTAGCTTTTTCCATGCACCATTACTGAGCAGGCTCCAGGAAGAAAAAAGCAAACAGAGAGATAAGGGAAGTAGTGTTTCCATCTTCCTTCTAAACCCGCTTGGGGTGCACCTAATCAACAAAAAACATTATCCATCTGGTGACAATTGGTTCTGAATACTAAAACCTTCTAGATGCTTTTATACTAACAGTTTGTTACGTGAATACTGCATCACACATTTTAATCATGTAATAATAGACCATTTCTTAGCTTTTAGCATGGCATAGCTTTTATATGGCACTTTAATAGCTGTACATCTTACATTAAAAGGTTACTCTGATTCATAGATATTAAATTATTTTCACCAGTATAACAGGCAGTTTGCAGCTGATTTGGGAAGAGAACCTTCATCTCCTGAAGAACAGTGACCTACTTAAAATCTCCTGCTTTTCAGGGAGGGGCTCACAGCAAGCAAACACTGCCCACACTGTTCCTCTGCAAGGGTAATTTCTTTGTGATACACTGAGAAATGAGAACACCAAACACCTGAAAGATGTCCAGTGTTGCCTTTCAAATCAAGCAATCATTCCTGAGCTGTTCTCAGATGAATTTTCTCTGCATCACTTCTGTCCATCTGTCTCTCACCAATATTACACCAATAGCAAAGCTTACCTCTGGGAAATTAATCACCTATTGAGCATCTCTGTGATGTGAATGTCAGCAGTCACTCTGATAAATTGCATTTGGTGTCCCAAAAAATGAGTTTAAATAGAAAGACGGGCATCAGAGTGGAACACTCTGTCAGTCTTCAGTTTACATGCAAATGCAGTGCTGAGCACATTGCAGGGTATCTGCTTGCTAGAAGCTCCTAAAAATCCAAAACCAATACATCAACTAATTCCAGTTTTCACTGAAAGATCGTGACAAATTTGTACTCTCAAGTAATTTAATCACAGCAATAAGTTTATATTACTACATTCCAGGGCTTGAAATTTCAGTTTTACTACAGTTACTGCCAAGCACTCTCACTGGATGTTAAGCCCCTTGATAATTCCCTTCGTCTTACAACTGTGTTTGTTATTTTGCCCCTCCCTTGTCTGGCCAAGTGTAAGCAAATCGCTGTTCTTCACAGAAAACACAGCAAGCCCTGATCAAAAACAGAAAAGCCCAAAATCTTCCTACTCTTACAGGAATGAACAAAGTTCAAATCACTCTTGTGTAAATGTACTTAAAGTACAATGCCCACTGCTGGCTCCTTTGCTACCTAGAATTTCCTTAAACCATTCACCAGTGTGACCATAAATACATTTTATCTTCCTCTGAGCCAGTACGAATCCATGACTTTAAGCTCTCAAGGCTGCAGGCACACACCCCCCGAGCACAGAAACACTGGCAAGCCGAGCACAAACGAGATAAAAGGCTCAAGCAAATGTGACTTTCTTTAAAAGCCTTCTCGCCTGTCACCCACCCCGCACGCGAAGCGCGGAGAATTGATGGCTGGGGCTGCTTGCTGAAGTGGCAGCAGTCTGGAGGCTTGGGTAAGTGACTCCAGTAAAGAAGGGATTTGCTGCCAGCTGCTGGCACGAGGGATGCTGTGGATTTGTGCGTGTCTCGGATCAGAGAGAACCAACACCAACTCCTGTGGCCGAGTTTCAAATGGCCTGGGATGGTCTTTCTGTCCATTTATTTATTGCAAAACAGGGAGGAGTCATCTGTGCTTGAGTCAGCTGCTCCAGAAACAAAAGAAACAAACTTGTGATCTAAACACAACGGTTCTTTAATTTTTAAAGTACACAATTACAGGCTTTGGGGGAATTTTCCTCCAGAATGTAAGAAACAGTATGCACTGACAGTTTCTCATTTACAGAGAAAGTTAATAAAAAGCAGATGGAGGTCACAATACAGCAACTACAATACATGCTGTAATTAATCTGCCACTCCAAACAAACACAATGTCAGCAAGAGGCTCACTCTAAATCTCTAAGTCAATTAGGGACTGATTGCCTCAGCAACACATTACAGAAATTACTGACCATTTACAAAGTTGCACTGGGGTAAGCAGTCCTTCAGCTGTAACAGGTACTCTGTAGGTTAATTAGCTAAGCTAGCAGCAGGTACCTAAAGTGAATACTTGGAGAAGTATTTAAACTAAAAAGATGCTTTCCCTCAAAATATTCACAAGCCAAACATCATAAATGCAGAAAACAGCAGGATTTTTCCACCTTTACATCTCACCCTGACGAGAGCAGCCACTGGCCAAAGAAAAACTGGATAATTCATGTGCATGCACGCATTTTAAGTGGCACAATATGCAAATATTGTCACTCTTGGCAAATTATAAAAAAAACTAGACTAGAAAACAGTGAGGCATAGGAAGTTTGGGCTTCCAGACAGAGAATATGTCCACTCAGAAAAACGGTGGCAGTGCTGTTTCATTTGAAATGCTGAGAAAAATCAAAGAAAATCATAGTTGTTTCAAGTTCTACATCCACATTTGGAAGAAAAAAGAAAAAAAAAATCCCAGTGTTAGTTTTCCAGTAACTGTTTCTCTATAGAAAAAAAAATAATTACAGCCCCTTTCCAGCATCTCCTACAAATATTTCCTGTCCCACCAATTTGAACCAGGAAAATGTAGAGAAACCGCTGTGGATGAACAACGTAAGTCAGCTGAAAATTGTTCCCACAGTTTAGCTGCCTAAATACTTGTGGGAGAAGACAAGTTTTCCATTAACTGTAGAAAAATCAAATTCTAGCTCAAAAGTATGGTAAAAAAACCCCCTAAAAACTGATAATTCAGTCAATAATATTCATGTCATATTCAAAAAGTTGCCTTCAATTGATTTTATACTTGGGTAAATTTCAACCAGCATTAAAACAAAGGAGTTTTGCAAATATTTGTGTATTATACCAAGCATGAGAGTCACTTCAAAAATTACCAGCAAACAGTAGACTTATAAACCAGAGAATTGCTTGAGAGAAACTAAAAAATATGACCTAACACTCCCCATACTCCACCGTGCCAGTCTAACTCCTGAATGCCAGTGCTGGGCATAGGTTTGTGCCAATATTTTAGTAAGCAGCTGTGGTCTCACACACCTCACTCTCTGGATAACCTTAGCCTGCCCGTGCAAAAAAAATAAAAACCAAAACAACAAACAACAACAACAACAACAACAACCAAAATAAAAAGAAAAAGAAAAGCAAAGCTGTATCAGTAGGGTGATCAAGGCACTGGCAATTAAAAGAGGTCAGCAAGACAAAAATCTATCCTAATCTCAGGAAGTGCAGAGCACCACTTCGCCCCACTGCTGTTGCTCACATCTTTTCCCCACCAGCAGATGAGAACACAACAGCAAAGGACACCACTTGCAGACACAGCTTTAGGAATTGCAATTTAGGCACTCAAGTCTGAGTTACCAGATGTTCATTTTCAGCTGCTCCTGGTGCTGGCAACGACTGGGGTTAAAGTTTTGTTTGCAAAAATAACAGAAGATGAAGAAACAGAAAATATGCAAAAAATATCTGTGTCTGTCATTGTACATTAGGGAGACAAGAAAAAAAGAGTTCATGGCCAAGAGTCTCTTCTTGACAATTTCTTCTTTTGGGCTAATATGCTGCTTACACTGCTAGGAAGTAATTTTCAGTATAATGAGTCAGCTGATTAAAAGCATAACCCATTTTGTCATAGCTTTCTTATCTTTGTCTGGCATTTTACCAATAATTCATGCTATAAATGGCCTTCTCTATAGTAGGTTCTTTTGGTTTGTTTTTCTTCCAACCCCATCACTCTGGAACTAACTCCATCTTTACTTATGGAATCCAAAATCTGCTCCCCTCCCAAATGCACCCACGTGCACTGTCATGGCTTTCCTACAGGGATGCCTTCTTGCAGCATCCTTCAGTAAGCAAATCCGCAAGAAAATAAAAAGATACTGCACCCAAGTAGCCACTTTCATTATTTTTTCCCCTCAGAGAAAATGTTCATTCTGTCAATTCAGATTGCTTTGATGTGACCAGATGTGCACCTATGAGCAAGGCAATCCACCTCTGTAACCCTGCACGCGACAGCACCCGGAGGCAGGAGAGCTGACCGTGAGCTTTCCTGCTCACTGCACTCAGAGCAGCAGGAACAGGAGAGGGGAACTGTACACAGGAATGCATTTTGTACATGTATAGCTACAAATTTACTGCTGGAAATCTCAATTTGGCATTAGAGAATTTTAAGCCAATTCCACAAAACAGCTTGCACTTTCCTGAAGCCCAGTATTTCCTCAGCTTACTTTCTTGGCTACTACTCTCCTCTAGCACTGCAAAACCAAGTTTACATTATTCAACATTGCACTGGACACAAATCCAATCAGCTGGATGAAAGCTGCACTCAAAATTAATCCTTTTTATTGCCATCCTGGTTTACTTGCACGCATTCTGTCTTGTGATTTTTTAGTAGAAATTGCCAATATCCTCAGCCTTCATGGACTAGAATTTAATGTTTTGCGTTCCAGGTATTTTAAGTCATGTGTATGTTTTGATGCAAGACAAGAGACATCTGTTAAAAGTTTAACAAATTTAAATTGCAGCCATCAAAACTGCATCTTTATGGAAGCTGCACAAAGACATCAGATGGGAATAGTGACATGTTAGACATTGAATCACTGGTCTAGGACAGGAATGAAAGCACACATCAACACAGCAGTGTTTACCAGTTTTTCCCCAGGATATTAATTAAGTAAAAACCTCAGAATTGTGTTTGATCTAATTTCCAAGACTAGGATATGTATTGGAAATTCATGCCAGACACCTATGAACACAATCCTCCTCTCCACTTTTTGGAATATACATCTTCACCCAATCCTTCCACAACATCTTCCTCTTTTGCACCTCCCATCTGTTTTCCCATTACCTCTACACCATCTTTGTCACTAACTCTTTATTATCCTATTCTTGCAAAACCCCCATTCTTTAAGACTCCTACTCCAACCTCATGTTTCCTGCCATCCCACCTACGTCTTTCCAACTGGCTTCAGTCTCCTCATCAACCTCTCATTTCCTCTCCACGTCTCTCACTTTCCCCATTCCACTTCATTCCCAACTTTGTCCTTTCCCACAGCTTTGTTCCCATTAACAAGAGCTCATTTGCCTTTGCCTTTCACCGGAGTTAATACAGGGAGAAGATGTTGCCAACAGCTCTCTGTGACTGGCCTTGGTTGGTGAGCACTGCCAGATGGTTTTGGTCTCACTAGTTAAACTAAACCAGTTCCAAAGCCAAAACTACTGGAGTGCTCAACAAGCATTTACCATAAAAACACAAATATTTTTTAGACATTAAAAATCTGGACCAAGAGGAAAAGAATGAAAGTCACCAGAACACTAGCTATGCCCTGGCTTTTGTTCTCTTTAGATCTGACTTGCTTTACAGAAAATGTTAGTCTTGCCAAATAATCAAAGAATGAAATGACCAGAAGTTTTATACAAGGTTGTTTGTACAGATGAAAAGCTTAAAATTCTGAAAACTGTATTACAGCTATTTTTCAGATACTCCCTCCTACTTCAGAAAAATCATATGATTCAAATTACAATTTCCAGAGGAAGTCATTAAAGAGAGTAGAATTTCTATCAATGATGGTTTTCTAAGTTTGCACTTGGTCTTTGGCACAGACTCTCTCTATATTTAGAATGTACAATATGAAGAATGCTTGAAATCAAAGCAATTAGACAAAAATATAAGAATCTTATTTGTAATACATCAGATTTGCAGGGAGAGGATGATACTCACATACACTGTAATTCCAGAAGGTTTACAGGACCTGATCAAGGTTGGAGAGGGGAACACAGTAGCCAGCCCTACCTGCAACTGCTCCTGTCCCCAGGAAAGCCTCTTTGGGGAAGGCAGTTTCAGAAACACCAGATCAAGAAACTGGAAAGACTATAATTTTTTTGGTCAGCTACAGAATTCTCACACATTAGGTATTGCTTCAAAGTATAAAAATGTAGTGTTCTCACCAGTAATATTCAAGGGCATATGATTTTTTTTCCCTCCAAACTGACAAGACTCTTAAGAAGATTTCTGTTATGCATCTTAGTTTCTCTATGCTTTTGAGAGCTGGAGGGTTCTGGCCTCCTCCACTTAAGCCGTTTTTTGTTCCAAATCAAAACAAAAATTCAAATCATGTTTACTAACCTGACATATCATTGCCACTCGCTGAACAACGCTTAATGTATAACTGGTGCGCTGAAGTTAGCACCCTCAGTTATTCATATTAGTGCCAGACATTGGCACACAGTAATGCATTATTTGGGCAGCAAGAACTTCCCAACATCCCTTTAAGCCTTCTCAACCATTAGGATTTAAACACGTGGAAGCAGGGGTATGTTACACTTAAAGATGGAACATGGCACTTGCCCTTTCTTAACACTTCTCCAACCAAAGCCAGGAAAAAGTACAGGGTGATAAAAGAACAAAAATGTTCTATGGACACTCAACACCAAGAGTTCATCTCTCATGAAAAATACTCAAGAGGATGAACAATCCCTTCTCTAAAGGAAAAAGTACTAGAGTAACACAAATAGCATTAGTTTTGCTGTAACGAGATCAAGCACAAAAGTAAGTTTAATGCCATTCTAAGGAACAGAAAAAACTTGTAATTTCCCAGACAATGTACCAGATCTGACTGAAATTTTATTTTATGAAGCAACTGCATAGATAAACCATCTTACTCCCCCCACCCCAAATCTTGCCAGCGTTCTCAAGAAACATTACAGAGCACCCTTTATCTCCTGGCACGGGTAACTTTCCATTCCATTGCAGAATCATATGTGCCACTCATCTACTTTTAAGATACGAGCATGATTTTTTTAAAAAAAATCTACTTATACACACAGTTATTAGCTGGATAATTGCATAACAGGGTGAATCTTTTTTCCTGTTCTAAGTGAGGTCAAGTAAGAGCTGCAAAAGAATTTTGCTGCATGCAGAGAGAGCTGACACAGAATACCCAAACCAATGGTTCTGTTGTCATGGGCACCAACAAGGAAAAGGCATTTAAATGCCAAGATTTTTAAGAAACTGGTATAAAGTCAGACCCACAACTTTATACCTTGGGAACCAAAACTAAACAGCTTTAGGAAAAATTCTGCTGACAAAAGAGCACTGGCCCCCATAACCCAGCAGCCCTGAATGCCCCCTGCGTCAGTGGGACTGGCACCAGGGCATGCCAGGCTGCAGGGCTGAGCTGCCTAGCAGGGAGCTATGGAGGCAGGGGACAGGCTGTAAGCATGCAGCAAGGCAGGAGAGAGAGAGAGAGAAGACCACAATTTTGCTGTTTGCCAGCAGTGAAAAGAATCCTGTCTCCCCTGATTTCATCTCTAGCAGAAGCAGTTACCAGCCTTGCCTTTCCAAGTGCTTGGAAAAGGCACACGTGAGTGCACCTTCATTGTTACTCACAGCATATGGAATAAGGCTGTCTGGGGTCTGGTGATACAAAACCATTGCCATTACATGGAATTGTCTCAGATTGGTGCACTGGGATCCCCTTTCCACTTACAGATGGGAAAGGCTCATGAAGTGAATTCAAAAGCTCCTTTTACAGCACCTTTCTGTCGCCCCCTGTGCAACCAGGTGAAAAGCTCCTCTCCTGAGGGAACAGGTGCCCACCACCTTCCTCACCCCACTGCCTCAGTTATGGACAGGGGACTATTTCCTTGCCTCTAAGGGTGGAGGATCCACATGAACGAGGGAAGCACCCAACAGCTCTGTTAGGGCCTAGACCTTGGAGCAGCAGCAGCCTCTGAGATGCCAGCAGAGTTCCAGCTGGGATAAAGTACATTACTTTCTCTGGAAGAATGACTCTGCAGGATGACTTTGGGCAATTCGAGCCTACACTTCCACTGATCTGCACACTGCAATCAGTGCTGAGACTAAAATTAAATCTTGGTCGTGAACCAATACAAAAGTTACCTCTGTTTGAAAGTGCTTAACCATCCAGACACTTCAAAAGTTTAAGTACTCTCTTCTCTGCATCACTCTACATCCCTAGCTAAAGGCCACAGAACAGGAAGAGTCATCACTCCATACATTTTAGGTTCCTACCAAGAGTTAGGGTACAGCCTTTCAGGACAGTTGGCACAATTTTCCAAATTGTGTTTCCAAAGCATCTTAGTGGGTGAGAAGCTCAAGTTTGTCAGAAAAACTCCACACATCAATGCAGATCTCCAAGGGCCTGATTAATTCCCCCACCCCCTTTTTTTTTTTGGAGCTTAAGGCTCTAAACCAATTAAGTGGCTATTCATAGCACTGAATTTAAGGTAGGAAGATTAATTGATTATATCCCACAGTCACGCAATCTGTTTTGGTTTTGGGTTGTTGGTTTTTTTTTCGTGAGAACAGCAGAAGCTACAATTACTGTCACTAGAAACAGCACACGAAGATATGAAGGTAGGTCAAGAGCAGGAGTTGACCCAAACTATGAAAAACTACTGTTCTTGTTTCATTAACAGGTCTGAAGCATTTGGTGGTCCTGGGAGACTGTGAGACCTTCCCAGCTGGGGCTGATTCAGCATTTAAGACTGATTCGCAAAATAAAACTCAGTGCATTGTTGCATTTACAGAAATGCAGATAAGTAGTGGCAGGCACACAAGCAATTCCAGCACCTGAAATTCTGTTTTCTATTATTCACAACATTTTTATGCACTTTTAGAGGTCACATATGGCTACAAATGAAGAGATTGCAATTTTAGAAGTGAATGAAATTATAGGAGGACTTGTAAATCCTATTCACATTAATACCTTTACCCCACAATTTACATGGATTTGGATAGTCTTTGGAAAAGTAGCAGGATTCACTTTTATATTCAAAGAATTAAGATCAAATCAAGTGTAACTAAGAAAAGTAGCTTCTGTAAGAAAATGTTTTCATGCAACTTAAACCATCTCTGAAATATACAGTATTTAATTTCTGCAGTTTTTCCACAATACAGCTAGTTCCAAATCACTTTTTAACAAAATTAAAATCAGGCATAATATACATATATGCACTGTGAAAAAGGGAAAAAATTAACTAATGTCTCTTCAGCCCAGAATAGGGAAATGATTTAAGGAAAACACTAAAAACCTCTGTTATGGCTGCAACTATATTAAGGAGGAATAACATAGATGTAAAGCCTTAAATAAATGGAAAACACCAAAGACCTAAAAATTGAAACAATCCTAACAATCATTATTCTATAGAGAATCACAGACTCTTTAAGGTTGGCAAAGATCATCGAGTCCAGCCTTTGACTGAACACCACCTTATCAACTAAACCAAGGCACTGAGTGCCACGAGTACTTGGTTTTTTTGAACATTTCAGCAGCTCCATCATTTCCCTGTTCCAACTCTTCACCATTCCTTCAGTGAAGACACGCACACAACCACACAGAGCACAGCATTATCTGCTTAGGAGTTACATAAGACAAAGAAGCACATAGCCTAAACTATTAGGCAATTTTTAGTTGCGTTTATGCTTATTTGACTGGACTGGGACTTGGCCAGTTTCTTGGGGAAAATTTCAGGTTATATAACTGCACTTTGCAGACATGCCAGCCTCTGAAGAACACCAAGCCACCTGGTATTTAGAGAAAGATTAAGTGTGTAACGTAAATTTAGTGGCATAGACCAAAATCCTTCCAGTATTTCAGCAATCCCAAAGATAATTGAAAGCAGAGAAACCTATTAATTCCACTAAACTTTGCATTTACTACAAAATACCATCAGTGCAACACGAATCTCCTGAAGCAAGGGTCCAAAACCACTTGATGCTACACAATTACTTTTCCCTCTACTCAAAGTTTCTCAATATCTGCCTCATTGAGCCCTTTGCTTTGCTTAGGGGTGTTTTGGTCTGGTGGAGTTTTTGGGGTTGTGGTTTTTGGTTGGCTGGGGGTCTTTGGTGGGGGGAAGGGGAATCTAGAGACTTCCATACACTCTACGAGAGGTTACAGTGCTGTTTAAAGTTCCCATGACTCCTAGAGAATAATGCTGTGCAGGGTTATTAACTCTTCCACTACCACTGATATTTTATAATAAAATTATTGGGTTTGGACAGAAGCACTGACAAAATCCTACTTGCATCCGTTAATCTGAGGTGGGTTTTTCACGCCGTGTTTCATTGGAATTTCTCCATGGCAGCCTCTCCTTTGTGCAAATGTGGGATCCAGCTCAGTTGCAGTACCAAGAGCAATACTGCATAACTTATGATGCACTCACGTTTTGAGCAATGATGTAATCCCTCCATGGAACACGTGTGTAAATGATGAAGTGCTTGCACGTGGGATGCTGAACTGGCAGGCACAGCTCTGAACTGCTCATATATTAACCACTCCTTGGATATTTTACTGCTACAGGTTTAGCATTAAAAGCAGCTTGCACTCCTTTCAAAAAAGACTGTACTGACAAACTGAGTTGAGAAAATTAAGTATTTTTGGAAAGAAAAATAAATTATCTGAAAAGCCTAAAATCAGATCTAAGATTCAGAAAGCCTGTGGCAAAAGAATAAACCTGGCATTTTATTTGCACACTTTCATAAGGCTGCATGGCCTGATGCTGCAGATCTTTGTTCTCTCCCTCCCTGTTTCATGTGAAAATATAAACTTCAGCTTCTATCACAGTACTGGGAAACAACTGAAAGTTGATTTAAAGGTCTGAAATGACAAACATTTTAACTTACTCTAGATATTTAAGGCAGTAACTCACATCCAAGTTTGGCCTTGAGTTCATTATGCAGTGACATTTGTTTTAACAAGAAAGGAGGCTCTAGCTTTTATCACAATGCCTCCTGAAACGGGCAAAGTGCCTCCCTTGTACCTAAACAACATTCCAATAAACGAGAGTGAGGTTCTACTAATTTGGCTGAAGCCTCTGTAGTTATTTGCCTCAAGTGTGGTATCACAGTTACTAACTTCATTGTGCATATTACCTTTGCCACTTAGGGTGCAAAGAGGGAAATAGTTGCACTTGGCTTGCAAGATAATTTGCAAAAGGCAAAGTTTAAGGAAAAAGTGTGAAACCAAACTGCCAGGCAAGGAATGCCAGCAGTGCCCAATGCTAGTTATTCCTTCCTTCCTTCCAGTGCCTTCAGTACCACTATGTTTCTTGCTGTTCTCCTTGGACATGAATTTGACATGCTCTGTACTTGTGTTTGAGGTAGACTAATGAAAAATAGCATGTAGGAAATGTTTTGGTAACAGAAATTAGTTTAAATTTTTTAAAGTTATTAAAAAGTATGAAAGAATTAGTAAAAAGTAAAATCAGATGGAAAAAGGACAAACCGAACATGGACTAGATTTTTATTGACCAATTTAAAATGCATCAGTGATAAGAGAGGAAAAACAGAAAAAACAAAAAAACCACAAAGCCAGAAACAGCAAATAAGAGGTGAAATAAAATAATCGCAGCTCAAGACAGAAAGAAAAGAAATAAGTTGGTAACTTCAAGATATGATTTAAAGAGCTGGGAACTAAAGAAAATAGAAGAGGAATGAAAATATGGGAATAACTGGAAGAAAAAAGAGCAAGAGAAGTCCTTTTTAAAAATGAATGGTGGAAGAGACCCCACAACTATACCTGCTCTGTGAGTTCAATTTGTCTTGCATTTCCCCTTACCAGCTTTTTTAACTTCCCAAAATATTCCCTGCTCCAACTCTCTGAACATCTTCCTGCTTAGAGACACTAAGCTTCCAGGAGCTGAAGGGATCCTTAGGGTGGCTGTTACCCAAAAGCTATTTCAAGGCTGTCTGCACTGAGCACACATGTATCCCCATAACCTCTTTATGGCTGTTGAAATACAGAGGGACACAGGGCTATGGAGGAGGGAGAGTTTAGAAGTAAAACAGAGTAAGGTATATAGGTGAAATCTGAACTGCCATACACCCATTTCCTAAAGAATACCTTCAGTAACCATGCACAAGCTCTGCTGGTGAGTAACAGGACATTGACCTGCTCCCAGATCCATACAAACAGATGGGGAAGCACATGAGCACACACAGTGAGGGTTCAGACAGCTCACAAATGCACAAGGAACTCCCCCTCTCCGACACTAACACTTACCCATGGCTAGGTTTAAGCCACCCTGGTCCCCCCCCATGCAAGCACCAATGACAGCACAGCAGAAAGGGCTGGACAACAAGAACAAGACAGGTCAGTATTTTGGGAAGGGAGAGGGAGAAGTCCCATTAGCTTATGCCTGTTTGGAAAGTGTTTGTGGAACTACAGCATCTGACCATTTAGGATTTGGCAATCTACTCATGCTTTTATACCACTGAATAAATCTTTAAAAGACAATTAACAGCATTCCTAAGGAGCAGTAACTACAACACAGTGAAAAAGCACGTTGAGAGCAAAAGTTACTGTCTCTCAATCTGGCCTTTAACTCACCAGACTAGAGGAGATCTCAGACTTCCAGAACATGAGGCTTTGGTACACCCTGAGCTCTGCAGCACCAGTGCAAAGCAGAGCAAACCGTGCCAGTGCCAATTCTTTCCTTACCGATGGAATCAGTAACCAAGTGCTTTAAACTGTTCACTTCCCTCCCTAAATCCTTAATGTAATGGGATCTCTTTGTCAACCTGAACAAATGGCTTGCTTTAAGATGCTATAGAAGATTTATATCTGTTTGTGTGTTTTCTAAACATTTATTTCAAAATACTTTAACCCTCCTCATCACTAGAGCAAGGCTGCAGCATCTGGTGTTCATTAAAACCAGGAAATTCCTTTTTTGCTCTTATGAAACTGTTGAGAGTTGATAATTGTTTTGGTTTTTTTTTTAATTTAGCTTTGTAGTGAGGTATCTTAGAAAACTCATATTAAATAATAAATTTGATTTAGCAAATTTTTAAAATCTGCTTATGCTAAATTCAGACATCAGTCTTTTGAAATTCAAAAAAAACATCAGAAAATATTTATCTAGTGTTATTTAATGAATTACCATGATGATACTTAATAGGTAGCATTTTGGACTCATCAATTTAAAAGTTGTAATCCATATAACAGAAAAACAACACAGAAGTTCACATAACATTTACTCTTGGTGCTTCAGCTTCAGTAGAGCATATTTTTTTTTCTACAAGATCATGAAAAGATTCTGGATCTTGTACAGAACTTAATCTTCATATCCTTGCTGAACCTTGCTATGCACACCTAGGCTGTAAATTTCAATGCCTTTGTGTTTCAATTCAAAACAAAACGTGTTCTGTCCTTATTGGTTTAGTATCAGTGGTGTCTAATTAGGAACTGTCAGCAGCAGTGAGAAGAATGATACATTAAGCCCTAAGTGTTTCATGCCAGATTGACCAATATCACAGACAGAAAAGCAATGTTTTCCTAGTGACTGTTTTTCCCCTATATTTAGAGGAAAGCTATGAATAACCTAGGGCCACAACATACAGAATGTGAAACTGCTGAAACCGCAGGCAAATTGTACTGAAAAACTATATGAAAAATCTGGTATGTCATGATTATGATCGGGTCCAGCACAGGGCTGGGGTAAAACACTGCATCCATAGCTGCTGCTCCCTCACGGAATGACTCAGGCACTCAGCTCCCAGCCAAGGAGATGGGCACAGATAGCATGTTCCGAGTTCAAGTCCCCTGAGAGCCGGCCAGTTATTTGTTGCAGACTCTCCTCTCAATCACCAAATGTCATTAAGTGAAGCTAAGAGTATGTTAAACACTTGGAATATTTCCCCCTATATAAACAGCTGCCATAGCTGCAAATGGAAAGTTACAGAATTGCAAACAATTGGTATTAAGTGTAAACAGAACATATAAACTACACTTTATTTCACAAGAAATAGGAACCCCGGGGTTAAGGGGTTCTTTGTACAAATGCTGTAATTTACTATCTTAGGTGTATATATACACAGCTTAGCACACCAGAGTTGGCCAGAGAGTACAAGCCTTCACTCTATAGCCACCCTGAAATCCACAAGCATTTGAAACACTTTTTTTAATAGCATAGCACATTGCTAAAATGTCTAGTTTACAGCCCATCACTATCTCACTATCTAAAGTTTCTTTTGGCATGAAGACTTTCCAGGATAATCATTCCCACTGCAGATATTACAGCTGGGCATACTGAGTGTATGTGTTCTCTTTCCTATATTTTCAGTTTTATCAGCTCGTAACTCTCAGCTGTTTAATTTCCCTTGCTATTCAAATTCATTCCATATACTGATAGAGCTTCATCGCATTATTTTCTACTTGAGGTCACTAATAAAGAGGTTAAATTAATCTACTTTAAAGCTGCATCTCTAAGTACCAATGCAGAAACCCAGCCACCCTCTTCTCTTACCCCTCTTTTCTTGGCCTTTCATAAACGCTTTTCATCTTCAGAACTAAGCCCATTTAAATTAGAGAAAAAAAGGTGCAGGCACAGCTTTATTTTCTTCTTTTCTGTTTTCGGAAGAAAAACAAACTCTCATGCCCGAGTTTCCTGCGGAGCTTTAGATGTGAATCAATTCACAGCACCCCAGGTAGAGAGAGGGTACACAGAACTCCTCAGGTTTGCACACAGACCCTGTCACTCTTGCATGACTATAAATGTTAGTTCCACATATTAATGCCTACATACGTAACACCTGCATTTTTCCCAGTCTGAATTTCTTCCCCTATTTTCCCCATTTAAGCAAGATTCTTTTTCCACACAAGTGGGGAGGAGAAGAAATGAAATCAATTTGGACTTCAATACCACGTGGCAAAGTACCTCAGAGACAATCTCACTTTACACCATAAAATTTTATTAATCCTGCACCTTTCTAAAGAGATCATTTTTCTTCCCAAGATATCTTAGTCATTTACTAAGGTTAGCCCACACCTCCACCTATACATTCTGTACATAACATACACAGAAATTATCTGAAGTTCACTTTCTTGGTCTTTAATACGTATCAGCCTGAACAGAAGAAACATACGCAATGTTAAAAATCACCCCCAATTTAATTTTTTCGTGCAGAAGAGAAATTAGGTGTTGCTTTCAATCAGTCACAGCTATGACTCCTTAAGAGCAGAACAAGAAGGTTTATTTCAAAGAGAGATGTTCCAGACTGTATACTTAGTTCACACAAATAGGCTGGACTTCCAAAAGAAGCATAATTTAAAACATAACACTGGTCATTCCTAAGAAACAGCTCCACTTAGGTTTCTTGGAGAACCCAAGCAGTGTGCAGGCTGTCCCTGTCAGGGACACAATGAGTATTTACTGTTCTGCTGGGCTTGGCCAACACTCATCCTTGTACTCTACAGAAACCAACATAAAACCCCACAGAACACCCACTCATCTAAAATGTTACCAGAAACACTGACTTTGGCTGCTGTAAAATAAAGGAACTGTTCTGATTAGATACAGCATCATACAGCAGAAGACACATGCTTAATACATTAAGTACAGCAGTATTGATTAAATAAAGTACTCACAGAATTGCAAGCTCCTTAATATGGCTTTGTATATCAAACACCTATATAAAGCCAAGATAACTTCAGTGTGAAATTTCTATAAGAAACAGTAGACTGAAATGAAAATACTTCGGGTGACCAGTACTGATGTACGACTCTAAAAATCAAATTCTTTATTCTGCGGTCTTACTACTCCAACAACTAATCCCACCCCATAAGAACAAAATGAAATACCTTTTTTCGATTTTGCTCCAATCTTCAACTTGGATGGCCAAGCAATCTGTGTATTTGTTTCTTCCATAATCTATTAAAAAGAAAGCATTTTCAAAAAATTAAGTTTTTATTTTTCTCCTGCAAAGGCATAAGTTCATTTTCTGAAAATACAATGTTCACTGTTTTTAAATCTGTTGATTATTATTACTTTTAAATAGCACAAGCCATTAACTGCTTCTCTGGTTTTCCTGAGAACTTTTGTCTGTTAATAAGTGTGGCTGAGTTCTGATCATTCAAAAGAATTCCACAGAGCACACCCAAGATGCTCAACAGCTTCCATGAAGTTCAAACAACCACTAATAGTTACAGCAGGCTCTATATCCATCTCAGAGGGAATTTCAGACCTTTAAAATTCAACACAAATATTTCTTTGGTTACCTTAAAATGGTTTTCAAGTAAAACCTATCAAATTTAATCGGGTCTTTTTGAGTCCCTGTAGTCAAGATATATCGGTTTGCCTCACCTTTACCCAAAAGCAGCTTCTCATTATAAGCTTATGAAGATTCCAGGTTTTTTACTTCTTGGTTTAGCAGATCAGAGCAGACATTTGACAGCATTTATTTATTATGACACAGTGAGCAACCTGTCTGTCCACCTCCAGCCAGTCAACAGGGAGAAGCTATGCACACACTCTCACACTGTGAAAACCGTGCAGTCGTTCAGCTCAGTGTCAGCTCTCGTTCTGTTGCTGCCTGTGGCTCGGTGAAAATTCCACCAGCCCTATTACAGGCATATTATACTGAAATTTCATCCTGGCACAGAGCTACAGTGCTTCACCAATCCATTTAGTAGCAACACAGGAGAAGGAACTGCTTGACACCAAAGACTTCAAATATATGAATGGAAATCCAGCTCCTAGAAATGCTGGGCATGTCTACTGAGACTAAAGAACTTCTCTTTTATACTGAGATCCCATCAACAAGCATGGTGAGCTCATACCTCTCATCACACTTGAGATGGAATGAAAACAATAAAAATGTCAAAATAATTAGCAAAGCCACTTCCAAGAAGAAATCTAATGCATTAAGAAAACAGCCTACAATACCAGTAAGTTTTCCATAACAGTATAATTCAGAACTAAGGCAGACTTCTCTAACAGTTCTTAATTCTTATCTTCTACATCCAAATCCCAAGGACACCACAACAACTTCCAGATTAGTACACCATGTGGAAAAACTGAAAGTGTCAGCCAGACTTCATTATACTATATTTTTGGTTTCAGCAACTATTGGATAATAAGTTACAGCTGAAATAAAACATTTCCAGGAGGGTGAAATTCTACCAGCAACATATATATACTTTTCACCATTTTTCAATCCAGATGTGAAAAAAAGCTATTTCAAAGAATTCACTTGTCTCTGATAAAAGGCTTTGGGCCAAGAATTTTTTTTTTTTTAATTGTGCAACAGGCAGTGAAATACACAGAAAATTGGAAGGCACTAGCTAAAAGGAAAAGGGAGATGCTAAAACAAAGAATGGTGTAGGACTGAGTTAAAGAAGATCCAACATGAAAGGAACCACAAGAGAGGAGACAGAAGAATGCACGTCATTCAAGACAAGTGTTACATCCCATCATTTCTTTACCCTCTCAATAAAGGTTGGAGACTTCTGTCTTAAAGAAATTAAATCCCCCCTGTTTCTTACGCTAAACTAAAATAAAAGGAAAGCCCACAACTTCAGATATGCACATTCTGGGGACATATGAGAAAGATGCATATGAGATCTTCAAAGGAACAGCAGTCTGACTGCCAGCCACTGAGATCTGGCCATCTAATATCCTTAAGCTCTTTGTAGAATGCAATGCTAAAAATTGCCACATTAGACCAAAAAGACAGCTCAGTTTGGTCACTACAAAGACAAGTTTATCTCCTGTCTTAGGCAAAAAAAAAAAAAGTCAGGATGCATTTAAATGGAGTACATTTACTGAAGTATCAAAATGCTCAGTCTGTGCTGGCTTTCAACTCCAGGCTGTAACTTTACAGTAAATCAGGGCTTTCATAGGAACTCTTAAAAAGAAATCAAATTACACCGCTCACTTCTTGAAGTATTATTGTATTCAATTTACTATTTATGTATGGTATTTATTATAAAAGCAGAGCATCACAAAGCTCTGGAAACCAAGGAACTAAGCTTTTACTAGAGCAATTAAGCTTGAAAGTAAAGATGATATTGAAAACTGTGTAGATCACTGTTGCATCAACGTTTTTGTTCAGTTTTACCCTTCAAACCCAGGCAGTTTTAAGTACCAAGATTTTATTTTTTTTCCTGAAACAAATTTGGAATCGTTCCATGAAAACCTCAAGTGCATGTTGCAATGGAACAGCTTTATTAGTGAAAAGTCAGTGTTATGCCACATACCCTGAAAACAGGGGTTCTGCTCTCACAGGAACAGAAAAGAGAACTCACAAGTACTCCAGCTATAATACATGTGTTCCAATTGTATAAATACTTGAGTTACATAACGTTTAGAGGAAATTCAGCCTAGGGATGACTCAGAGTTCATGATCTCTGCAGAACAGCACCTCTGCATAGCTTCCCTTATTTCCATATAAAATAAGGGACAGAGCGAGTACTAATCAGTGCTCTCCTCGCCTTGAGGGATCAACTGACCACGGGGCTCAGGCATATCTGGCAGCAAGGTTTAATCCCCTAGTAAATAACCTCATGCTTCTTCTCAAAATGACAGAAAACCTAAGAAATTGTCTTTCTACAACTTCCCTTCTTCCCCTTTCCCCAAGTGTAATTGTAGTGTTTACGAGCCAAAATATGTAAGCTATTCTCAGTGGAGAAAAAACAGAAGAGGACAAGACACTGGAAGACACCAACAAAACAAATCAGACTGTACTCTGACCCTGAAAAAACTGGCTCTAGTTGCAAATCATTGGGACTTCAAGAAAAAAAAAAAAAAGTCTAACTGTAAGGCAGCTGGAAGACAAGCTTTTGGCTTCCTTGTACTCCAGCTTGAAAAATTTATAGTTTAAGCACTTTGGGGAGTTCTTACATTAAGACAGTAAGAAATTATTTTTTCTTATGCTGTATTTTTTTGTTTAGCCGATTTTGGATGGAAACTGGAATGTCCTGAATGCAACAAAACCAACCAAACAAAACTCCCCCAAAGCCCACAACAATTTAGAATTCAAAGGAAGTACTTTACATACACACAGTACATGAACAAGAACAACATATATAACAGACCTTTCTTCATTTAAAGCAAGCGCATTAAACCAAAGCATTATTTTTTATAGTTAGTGTTGGTAAGTTACCTATTTCTGACCTTCCCACCTTTGGGACTTGGGCATCTTGGCCTTTTTTGCCTCAGTTATTAATCCCAGTGAAAGGAAAAATGGGTCAGACAGGAACCTGCATCTACTACTGGGTTTCTGCAATTTCCCAGCCTGAATTCCTTCCCCACTTTTCCGCTCTTAAGTGAGATTCTTTTTCCACGCAAGTGGGGAAAAGAAAAAAATGAAACCAATTGGGACTTCAATACCACTTGGGAAAGTACCTCAGAGACAACCTCACTTTACACCATAAAAATGTTATGCCTAGTCTCAGAGCACTTGGTTTCACAGACTTTAAATGCTCATCTTGCATCTTCACCTTTCAGAAAAGTTGTCTTAGTCCCCTCAGTTTGTATGCATTAACAGCTGTACAAACAAATTTATTCTTATTGTTCATTTGAATTGTGGAATGTAACTCACATGAAAATGAAAGGAAAATACATTTCCATAGGAGCAGGAGAAAACCTGAAGGGAAGAGTCACAGCAGACAAGTGAAATCCTACATGGGGTGATCCTTAGTTCTTCCTCTTGCAATGCGTAAGGGGTGATGCAGCACAATCTGAGAGAATGACTAACCCCTGAGCATGACTTTTGGCAGCAAGAACAAAGCAATGGGTGTAGCTGGAACCAGAATTATTATTTTGATGGCTTGTTGTTTTTTTGGTTTGGGGAGGAGGAGAAAGCAAGGCAAGAACAAGGATGGGAAGAAGAACAAGACACAAAAGAGGGTTGTGTGAAGTTACCCATCGTGAATTCAGACTCCCAAACCGGTGAGGCCAGAGAAACCACTTGCACTGCCAGAGCACATCAGTGGGGCAGCATCAAGGACTACTGGTTTGGGGAGGAAATTTGAGGAATATAAGGAGTTCAAAAAGAGATTACAAAACTTAGCCCAAAGCGTGGTGCAAGTACGTAGCTCTTGTGGAAGTCTGGCCAGCATTTTGGGTACAGCAATGGATTCACATCCCAAGCCCTGTTGTGGTTTCTTTTCCCTGAGGTCATCTACATAAGGGATTCCAATCAAGAATTCACTGTTTGTCACAGCTGCTACTCAAAGTCGGACAGTACAGCCTGACTCCACAGGGCTAGCACTAATTCTGCCGGTGAGGACGAGGGGCTGCTCCTGAGAAGCAGCGATGGCACGCGGCCCCAGGCCCCCACGCGTTCCAGACTACACTATCCAGAGTTTCCAGTTCATGCTTCTGGCGTGGCAAAAAACCTCATCCCCTATGCAGAGTGGCATCAGATCCAAAATTAAAACCAAAAAACGCAGAAAATTCTTTAGTAAGTTTTTTCTCACTTTAGACTGTCAATACTAACAGCACACATGGAAGCGTGAACAGCTTAAAATACACAACCAAACAATGCACAGGGAGGACAAGGATCAAGCTCCAGCTGTGTGTCTGAACAGAAAGGGGCAGTGGGACAACAGGGCCTTCCCACACACAAGGACATGAGTGCCTGTGTGTCTTCAGCTGCAGGGCTCCTGATTTTCCCCTTTTATACTCCAACTGTCAGAAACCCAGACGCATTTTCAGAAAAGTACCTGTAGTGACTGCTTGGCTAGTCCTTCTTCCCTAATTTCACCTGGCTTGGAAAAGTGTGATATGTCATTATTTTAGATGATACCCTAGGGGACACAGCGTGGCTAAGGATCAATACTCTCATACATGTTTTTGTTCATGCTTCCACTGCAAGTCATTTGCTTCAATATTGCAGGAAATTGATCTTCACCTACTGACTTGTCCACCTCTTACACTGATTTTTATTTCAAGTTTTTATTAAATGCTAAAATAACTATCAAAAAACATTCAAGTGCTTCTGATTGACATATAAAAAGGGAACAGAAGGAAAACTTGCCTGCTTCCTATTTGCATACTGCTACACAGCTTCATGTCAAGCTAAGTGAAACACCAACATGCTTCCCTACAACTTCCCACGGCCAATACTTTTGTGCAGACTTTGAGACTTCCACAGAGCAGTAACCAGGCTGTTTGTTGTCACGGGCTAACCCTAGCCCCTACTGACTGTACCAAATTTACCATCTTCACAAGGTATTCACAGCTATTCCTAAAGACCTTATCAAGAATTAAGGCAAGAATGTGCAGGATTGAAGAGGTACTGAAGCTAAAATTAGAGGTCAAGGTTAACATCATAAGCAATATATTTAGTCAGAGCTTTGGTCAATATATATTAAAACTTAAATACTTAAACTAATGAACAGATTATATATAAAAGCAATAAAGACAGCAGAGTAGAAAACATCAGATTTACAACTCAAACTTTCAGACTACACATAAAGCTCTAAATAACTAAAGATGGAATTGGGCAAGCTGCCTATATGGATATAGCTTTGGAATTTTTATTGTTTCCCTTTCCAGTAAAGGATTTTTAGCCTAGAAGGGGTGAGAACACATGCATGTATGCATATACACACTGCATCTTTTTTTAACCTTCACTTCACCTGAAAAGAACTAAGATGATTCTTAAAACAAGGGTCTTGTTTAAGCAAATATCGCGGTATTGTGGCTGCATTCAAGAACTGCACTAAGTGAACCATCTGCAACAATAATGTTTACAGAACTTTGTACTTAACAAATACAGCAAATAAAGTTAAGTGAGAGTAAAAATCAATCAGAATGCCCTTACCTGTGGAAAAACACTGAAGTCCTTTAACCGATTTAAATGTTTTGTTTACCCTCAATGGAAGTATTAGTCAAGGGTCAACGGGTAATGCTTTTGTTTTAAACAAATGACAAAGAATAGTCGAAAACATAGGAAATATTTAAGCATGCAACAAAATTATGTATAAAAGTATCTGCCTGTACAGCACTAATGAATTACACAAGTAATGTAAAAAAATTCTAAGAAAAAGTATCACTGAAAAATGAAACCCCCACAGAACACTGTTAGAACACCAATATGCATCCAACTCTACTCTCTGAAAGAAAAATCACAAATTCTCCTCCTTACAAGCCAGAAACCCAGTGTATATTCTTGACTTATATCATTCTCATACTTGTCTCCTTTTTATTCATTTTTTTTCCTCAAGGTAAAAAGTACAAACATTTCTGAGAAGGAAATCCCTCCTCTATTTTAAGGGGTGGTTTAATGCTCAGAATGAAAAGTGTCGAGCACCTCAGCTGAGATTGTGGTGACAAACCACTCAACCACTCCATTTCTATTGCTTTACAATGCAAGAGATCTTGCACAGTGTTAAGTAAAGAAATAAAGTGGCATAAAGTCAAACTTTATCAACTAAAACGTCATATTACAGGTCAAATCTCATTGTATCAGAAGCAGCACAGGAGAAACTAGAGATGAAATGAGAAAATAAAACTCCTTGGATTACTCCATTGCTATAGCAGAATGGTCACTATACTACAGATGGGATGAATGCCATTTTCCACAAAAATGAAGCCTTGCCACCACTTAGCTCTGCCTGAACTAAGCAAAAAGTTAAGTAAGCATTCTTGATTTACCTTTTTAGAGAAACTGATCCAGCCTAAACAGTCCCCTTTCCACTGGGTGGGGTTTTGCCAAAAGGGAGACAAACATCTCAATCCCAAGCTTTCCTGCCAACTGTTAACTTCCACTGACATTCCTTCAGCCCTCTAACCCACACTGCCCTCTCCAAGCAGTTGCTTCCTCTTCTCAGGAAGCTAAGTGAGAGGAAGCCCAATGTAAACTGGATGCCAGCATTCCCATCCCAGCCAGGCACTTGAAGCCAGCTGTGGAAACCTATGGCCTTAATATATCCTTGTCACATGCTATGAGCCAAGTTCTCCATCAAGAGGTTATTTTAATGCTAGTGCAGATACTGATTTCTACCCAGAAAAAGTGGAATGTGTGGAACCAGTTCCTGCAGCTCCAAACTGCTCCTGTGCTTGAGACAGAGACAAGACCCATGATAATGTCTGATTGCCACCGACCCACGAGGTCTCACCGCCAAGATAAGTAACACAGGGAGAAACCGGGAGCTGAGTGGTTGCCATCAGAAATGGAAATACAGCCCTAGGGGAACTACAGCTGTAAATAGGTAGCTTGGAAATAGTCATGGCCAAAGACACACGGAAAGCCCTTCAGAAGTTACTCCTGAACATGAGTAATAATTAGCTTGAGACATCTTAGTCTCAGGTCAATGATTAATATTTTTAATGCCAGAAAATGCCCTAAGCCACTTGCATTTGAAGCTCTAGATATGTTTCATGTTCAGGGATTAAAACGGAAGACTGATCAATGCTCAGCCTGAGCTGCTGCAGACAGAAAATCAGCTTTTAAATATGTTTATTTGTCTTACAAAATGCATACATCAACACTGTAATAATACATTCATGTTTAAGAATATTGCAAAAGTTAGGTTTGTCCCAGATCAACATTAACAGATACGCTTCAAAGATATAAGAGAAAACACAGGATGTTGCAAACCAAGCTCTTGTACTGTCTTAGATAAGCAAACAGGGCTTGAGGAAGTTTCCTTGCTGCCTTTGCTGCCAGAGCCTCCTAAACAAATAAAAAGTAATGCACATTCATTAAATAACTACTGCATAGAAGACTTTAATGGAAATATGATTAAAGATGCAGTTAGATATATCTATCTTTCACATCTTCAAAGAATTGCAGGGGGGTTATTTTTTGGCTCTGGTTGGGCATTTGTTCATTTGTTTTCTTTTTTAGTCTCTTGCTACTACTGTTTCCAAATACCTGTACCAAAAGATCAACTGTTTTTAAAGGATGGTTTCACCACATCTTGCTTCCAAAATGGCCTCAGTAATTTCTGTGGTGCTAGTTATTTAATAAAATTAGAAGCTACAGTTTCAACATGTTACATGTAAGGACAGGAAGGAAAATGAAGAAAAGAAACCACTAGTCTTCCTTTACACTCCTAAGTGCTTAATAATTAACAGAAGAGGTTTTGGTAGACACATGAAACATTTGCCCAGTTGCAACTTCACAACTCCAAGCACACCTATGTCTCCTTCAGGGAACAACAGTGTGCAGTCAAAAGAAACCTGAGTATTTAAATACACTTTTTGCCTAAATCCAGAGATATCTTAAAAACTCCCAAGTATCTGCAACTGGGCAAATGCATACAAACACCACTTCTGTTTGCTTAAAAAAGGTACAAAAGAAACCCAAAACACAAAACAAAAGAATGTCAAACACTTGGGAACAGTAAAACACACAAGTCACAGCTGGCTGGTAGTATTTTGTGCTTCTCACAAAATCCAGCTCTGCAAATGAACTCTAAAAGCCAGGAAAGGCAGAGCTGAGGAGCCCCTCCAGGCATACTCCCACAGCCCATGACTAACACGTACACACTGAATAATACTGAATTGAAGAGCTTGGATGTGACCTGGAGTCAAACACTTGTGCAGAGCACCATGAGTGCATTGTTTCCAGTCACTACCTTCTGCACGTGCAGCCCCACATCAGCCCAAGAACTCCACCCAAATTCCACTAAAGCCACAGTCTTCACCTATCATCCACCCTACTGCTCACAGTCCCTTGAGAAGGCTACAGGCCACTCTCGTCCTGAGAAGTTTCAGAATGAAAGATTATCATGAGTGCCAAGAATCCCAAGTGTTTTCAAAAAAACCAAAGAAAAACCCAACTCGATGATGACAGAGCTAAAAGCAAACCAAAATGATGCATTAAATTCCTCCCTGTCCACACGGCTGACCCTCACCTGTTTTGGATTATGAACTCTTCAGGAGAGATACTCACCACCTTCTTACATTTTATATAAGAGTGCCGTGCGTATCTACAGTGCTAGATAAATTATTTGTTCCCTGGAACAATGTCCTGGCTTTGCTGGGGAAAGGGCCTTGTTTCCTGCGAGGCGTGAACCAGATGTTATGGAACTTGGTGGAAAAAATCCACCATCGACCAAAAATGGGCTTTGGATCAAGAACGTGTAATAACTGCATATTATGTATGCCTCTCACGGAATAAATCAGAACAACAATCTAGAGAGCAAGGCCCACAAGGATCTTTTACATGAATAGTATGTAAAACAACAGCAAAACAATCCATGTTTATTTAGGATTACCTGTCACTGAACTGCAGATCCGAGAGCTCTGCAAAGAAAATGATGCCATTATTGACTTATTTCTTGCTAAATTATTAGCAGCTCCCAGTGGTTTTGAAAAATCCTCATTAGATGATGTTAGGTTTCCCCTCATCTGAAGCAGTACTAAAACTTAGAAATACTAGAAGAAAGTATGGTAAAGTCCTCAGACTTTTAAAAATGACACTAGCAAAAGACATTTATCTATTTTTCATTTGAATTCAAGACCAGAGGAAGGGACACTTCATCAGATCTTCCCTGCCATGACAGGGCAGAAATATTAGCTGAATTTCACCAAGAAATGGGGCTCATTCTGTAACTCCACCAGCAACTGCATTATATGTGCTCGTTTCTGCTAAAATGCTCAATGAAATAATGCATTTTGACATTTATATTGTTATTAAACTCTGAAAGTTGATAGGAACAGTTCATATCCACTGTGATTCTGCTTGATTATGAAAATCCAAGGAACTTCCTTTAAAAACTTCTCTGCAGCTTAAGAATCCAGGCTGAGTCCCTGCCAACCTCCCAGTCCCAGCCTCCTCTCTCCATCCTTTTTGGTCTGCATGTCTTGACATATGGAATCACCTTCCTGAATTTTTGCCTTGTCATTTGTCATTTCAACATTCACATGAAAGCTTCTTCCACCTCACACACACTTCCACAGCCAACAGCTCACCTCAGCACACTGAGGGTAGTTCATCAGAATACACCAAACATGACATTATTTATGCAAACGATACCCTCAGGTTCTAGATGTGTCCCTTCAAGGATGCACTTCCCCCTCCCTGTTCCACTCCAAATCCTGCCAATAATGTCCTGAAGTTTCACTTTCAGAACTGCTTTAAAAAATGCCTTTGCTGCAGCTTCAAGTTCATATCGAGTTTCTGAAAGCATCCTGCTGCCTCAGTTTGCAATGTGTTTCTAATGCTACAAATCACTTTCTTCCTCACTGCACCAACCTGAAACACATGAAACGAGTCTTCATTTTACCTCCACATACTCTGCCTTATTCATTTCACATGAGAAAGGAAAAATTTAACTCTGATTAAAGGAAATTGCACAGACAGAGACGGTGAGTAAGCTATGAGCAACTGTCCAAAGATTCCTTCCAGCAGAAGAGAACTCAAAGGAGATCGTTTCCATCTGGTTTTATTAGCCGTAGTATTGTGTGTATGTGCTTAGAAACTTCAGAAACCTACACTGTGGGGTTGATATTGCAAGAAGAATGCCAGTTAAAATGAAGCAGCTGTAACCTATTGTGGCACCCACACTGTGCCTCTATAATAATTATGCACAAATATGACGAGATCTAAATGCCAAGATAGCCACTGTATTATCAGTGTGGATAAGCAGTGCACTCATTCACATACTTGAAGTTTAGCATATTTTGCTTTCCTATTAAACTCCACACAGTATTTTCTGCTGTTACACTAATATCTATATAATTGTAAGGTACATCATATCTACAGTAAATAATCAAGTAATCAAATACATGTGTCAGCTATAAGCCACTCAAGAAGAAATATTTTATCCACATCCTCAAAAATTATGAGCAGATTTATCCAAGTGAGAGAAAATTTACCATTTACTGTGGTAAAATGAATAACGTGTAGAATAAAGGCTACTATGGTTTAGCTTTGTTTCAGTAAGTAAAAAAACCCCAAGCATTTTGATAAAATCCTAAGGAGGAACTATTGACACATTCTCCTCTGTGCACACTAATATCAGACAGATAAGCACAAGCACCACATCTGGAAAAATAACTCTCATTGCCAGTCAAGAGAAATCTGAAAACCCAAACATTTTGGCAGCAGATATACTCCTCCTCACCAGCCTTTATCAAGGCATCCCACAGTCCCATGCAGGGTAAAGCAACCTTTCACATCTTCCTCCTCGGAAGTACCACTTAAAATTTAAGGAAAACATGAAAAATACAGCAAACTACTTCAATGGACAACAAGTCAAAAAGGAGTTTCAAGGCATTTCAGCGTACAGCATCAAAGCTTACACTGTCTTCTCTGTACTAAGGACAAAACAGCTCATCATTTTTATTAGCCTGCAGCATGCAGATTTTCATTAACATAACTCTTAAATAATGTTCTTCACGCTATTCTTGAAAAACAAAAAACCCCAAAAACCAAAAAACCCCCAATACCATGCTGCTTTGTAAAAATAATTTCCAAGTCATTACTCTTGACCATGTTTCTCTTTGTAGTTTAGTTGCTGCAGGACTACTTTTTCCAGTCCTTCCATGCCTCTGTCCAACCACAAGCTTTGTTGAATCATTTTGTGGATTGTGCATTTCTTTCTTAAAAGGCCTTTGCATTTCTCAACCAAATATTTATGCTTTCAACAATATCACAATAAGTTGCAAGTCAGTTTTTAATAACAGGATGCAGCGTTTATCCACAGGCAGCATCCTTAAGACCACCTCGCAACACCTTCTGGGTTAACCCCCACAACTAAGCCTAACAAACGTTCATCATGCATATTTGAACATTTTCAGTTAAACAACTGTTAAAACTGTTACACCATTTTTTGTGCATGGATGACAGTAGCATACACCAAAGAGCCTATTTCTCATCTCACTCCATGCATGGCTGGTGGCAAAGAGATACTTTAAATAACAAAATAATTTTTTAAAAATTTTATCAGTGCACTGGAAACTGCACATGAAGTTTAATTAGTTGATCAAGTTTAATTAGTTGATCATGTGCATGAGCAATAGGTATATTTTTTTTCATCTAGCCAGGTACTGTTATAGAACTGAAATATCTTTCTTACCTTCTGAAAAAAGTCTTCCCCACTTTTCCCCTTGCCCTCTGCAGCAGCTGTAAAACAAAAGCAGGATCTGGTTACTAAATACACAAGAGAAAATTTGCAGGCTTACATATAGAAATTCTCAGTGAGTACACACTACTGTAAAATAACAACTCCGGGTAATTTTTTCTCATGCAATAAACATTTGTCAACAACTGAGTAATACCCAGATCAACCTTTCACAAGTCACTTTCCATGGATGAAGTCCGAACCATTTGTATTTGTGTACCGGAGCTCTAACGCACTGATACATATTTTAGTTACAAAATACACACGGGCTAAGTAACAATTTCGTCACACTGCATACTTTGCCCTGCAATTCTACCAACAGCAGGATCAAAAGAAAGCTAGGAGAGCGCAAGACTTGCCGTATCAAACATCACATTATTCAGTGATCTCAAGAGCAGGACCTGGATTATCTCCCACTTATATTTAATCCCATAACTGTAAGTTTAGTTAATGCAAATTGCTGCACTTAAAATGATACAACTGTTTGCATATAGCTTATGTTGTAGTTTATCTGTGTTGAACTACCAACCAGTTCAAAACACAGTAGCTCAAACTGATCATGAAGAGGATCACTTCCTTTTCTCTGGAGAAGGGGATGCCTTCAAAAAGAACTCCAAGTGCGGAAAAGAGTTTCCTGAATCGTACAGGATTACCGAAGCAACTTATTATTTTTCTGTATTTCTCCTGTACAAAACAGACCCCTCGAGCTCACCCCATCACCCTGGCTTCAAAGCTATCCTTCAGCTACTTGGTTCTGCCTCCTCCTCCAATTATACAACCAATTCCCGAACTCTTAAGGAACTGTTAACTCAGCTAATGCAATGTGATAGCAAATGCAATGAGCAGATACAGGCTGGAGGTATGAGATGAGTTCTCCTAGCCCAGAGGAAGCACTGCCACTACATTTGAAACAGGTTTCTCAAAATCTCAATAACAACACTTAAATACCACAGAGAAAGAGCACACTAGCAAGTTTTATCTAACACAGTTCAGAAGTTCATGATTCAACTCCAGAGTAGCTAGAGCAGAGGCAGTGAATGATGCCTGCCAAGCACTCATCTTGCTGCAGAGCAATTTCAGACTCCCCAGTTCCATGAGTCTGAGCAAACAAAGCCCTCCTCGCCTTCAAAACCCATAGGTGCCTGGATGAGAAGAGCAAACTGGTGCATATTTCACCAGAACAAGGTTTTCTGGAAGCAGAGAAAACAACTGGGGAAGATTTGTTTTCCAGATTTACAAGCTACTGATACGAGCAGAAAAAACACAACTTCCTTGAAGCAGCCCCTTGATAGGTGCACGTTGCTTGACATGTTTTCCTTTAACTCAGGAATAGCTACAAAATGCTTCTGGGAAGTGAGGAGTACCACCAGTCTATTTCAAGTGGAACACAGGACCAACATGCTTTTAATCAGAGGGTACAGGAGATGAATTGGAGATGAGAACGTGACAGATGTGTGGCTGAAGCTGCAGTTTTGAGAATAGACAGATTTCGTTCCAGCTGCAAATGCATGATTTCCAAACTGAATACAAACAAGAGATGGCTTAAGATAATAGCAGTGATGCTCTGCAGGGCATTTAAGCAGAACGCTGACAAAGTGGATTCCAAGCTTTTTATTGTAGGTTTATTTTTAATATGAATCATTCTGGTGACCTGATTTACAGCTTAGCCCCACCAACAACTGATGGCACAACAGATAGAATCCAGCAAGCACGGACAAAGTGGGAAAGAAGAGGGAATGAAAACATCCCAAATGGGTTCACAGGAAAAAAACCACAACAGTAGAGAACAATAGGAAAGTTGGAGCAAATGGCACTTCAGAAAAATCTTTAGTTAATAACTAGTGGGTTTAGTTGTTACATCAAACTATAGATACAGTCTTTCATAAGAGCTTTTCAGCACATAAGATGCTTTATGATAACCCATCTGTCAGGTCTCACGATATCTATGAATAGGCAGGGAAGACTGTATGGTGGTTTTTGGAAAGACACTGAAGCTGAAGGTCTGTACCTCAGAACAGTTCTTCACGTGGTAAGAGAGATACTGCAATCTGCTGGTATTTTGTCACTTCGTGTCCAAGATGCAGCATTACTTAACCCAGGAAGAGGTATGCCTCTGATCATCTCTCATTTTTCTCTATTAGGGTAATCTAGTCATTACCATCTCCATTATGCATTGAATTAATAAAGAAAAGATGCTCAGAATTGTGGCCTAAAGTATTGTGCTACACTTAGAATGATGCATTTCACTATAAAAGAAGAAAATGCCTAAAAACTTGAAAATAACTATGAACCAATGTATTATGCTTCTTTTTAGGTTAGCTATTTTCCAGCTATTGCCTTCCTTTTCTCTCCTTCCTCTTACAATTCTTTGTACCAATTACCTACTTACTCTTTCATTTTACTTCCTAAATTCCCTCTTGTTTTTATGAGGAGCAATTACAGTTAAGAGAATTTAAATTCTATCAGTAGTTTATGAATTTTGTGATGCTACCCACAATTACCAACATTTGCATCTATGTTTACTCCCAAACTAAGTACCTAGATTTAAGAAAGCTTCCAACATCTGTCTGAAATGTTTATGATTCATGTGAAATGATCCTGAAGCCTTTCTGCTCTCCAAAGGAGGTGTGACAGTCCTAGCACTTCCGAACACAGCAGGAATAGCCAAAACCAAGAGGAAATCTACCCATTTCTTTTATAACTGAAAGGCTAAACAGATTCTGTTAAAGCAAGACAAAACCAGCATCTTTTGCAGGGAAATGAGCAAGAGAAGCATTCCAGAATCGGGAAATTTATGCAGAAGCCATTAAAATGCAAACCATTTACAGTGTTCTGTACAAGCAGATGCAATTCAGTAAGTCATTGAGGTTTACCTCAAATCAGATAAACTGAGATAAAAGCAAACTTGAATTCGTGTTTAGGAAAAAAATCTCCTAGGCCATCACATCCCAAGATCAATCTTTTTAAACAAATCTTGGGAGTATTAACCCCGACTCTCCAAATAAACTTTGGCTTTGAAATATCATATTAAGAAGCTCACGATATTTACATCTGACAGTGCACTCCGGCAAATTACTTTTGTAATCTTCGTAATAATAATTCGATTTTTAGTATAAAACCAAGATTTATTCAAAAAAGGAGTAAGTTTTCAAGTTCCCAAACCCCCAAGACAGCAAGCCTTTGTGGGAGGCCGAGGGGTCAGCAGTGCTTGTACCTGTGCTGCGTGGAAGGCACAACAGGGCCCATCTCTACTAAATTTGAAATAAGCTTTTGGAGTTTAATGGAAAAAGTCTCACATTTTCTGATATTAATGAATTCAGAATACTACACCGGTAACGAACAACATAAAGAAGTGACATTACTGCCTGGCACGTGCTGTAGGAGACCACTCCACCCTTCTGCCAGCGGTCCCTGTCCCCAAAGCAGGTTTGAGAGAAACCACAAACCAAATGCTAATTAATCCAGTTGTACCTGACTTCTGACTGACAAATTGTTTCATTTCTGCCAGCTCAGGAAATACTGTTTTCTTAGAAAACCGTATTTACTTGATGGTACTGAATAATCACTTAACCAACTCTCACAAAAACTAGGATTACTTTTACACAAGATGGCTACATCGGTTTCAGAAATACAGATGAAACCTATGTAAATGTGCGTAACAAGCATTTTATATTTTAAGCTATACTCTGTTTATTGTAATTTCTTCCATACCATGAAATATTTTATATTAGATTTTTGCTTTTCAAGACATATTGGATTGCTGAGGTTCCATCCAATACAAATATAGAACAGTTGAAACAGGTGTTAACTGTTATGGTACCCATGAAGTGCACCATTTGTCTGCTTAATCACCAAATCATAAAAAGACCCAACTGTGATTTCTTCTAGGTTCACGTGGAAAAAATGAATTTGAGCTTTCACTTCAAATGTTATTTTAATTATTAAAAAAGTTATTACAATACAGGTCATATTTTACAGGAACAGCACCCAAGATACACTGATTAAGTCAAGTCCTTAAATGAATTACTGTAACTTTGCTGATCTCAGACATCAATTTTGTGTCTAATTTTCCAAACTCTTGAAGTTATCAAAAACTTAATGTAACATATGTTGGTGACTTTGCCTTTACACTGAATAGTGTCAAAACTTCTTCCTCTGTCTGCATTGAAAGACTACATTTTTAAGAGAACAAAAAAGCATATTCTACTCTTCAGGCCTCAACTATGAGGAAACAAAATCATTCATTGCATCAAAATAATATTTAACATGACAGATAACTAGATATTATTTTCATTTTATCAGGACAAATCAACTTAAGAGGGTTTCAAGAAACTGTAGAATAATATACCTGAAGGAAAGTGCTCAATTATCCTTTACCTCTCCTATCCACTGAATGAGAAATATCCCATAACCCTTATGTCAAGAATGTCCTCATGTTATTTTGGTTTGATTTTTTTCTGAAACTGCCATGGAAACATGTAGCTACATAACAGTGTTGATTTTTATTTACTGCTAACTTCTGAAATGGAATGGACAGTTATTTATTGAAAGCCTGAGCTGTTTCTCCAAAGTTACCAAGCTGCTGTCATACACAAAGAAACCCAAGCAAAAACTTCCTTCATTGAACCAGAAACCACCTGACAAAAAGATTGTGTTTTCCTGTGCACCAAGTCAGACACTAACCCACACAAGCTCTGAAAGCTTGCTTATATCAAGCCAAGATAAAGAATTCCACCCCCACGGCCAGAGAGTTAAGCCAAATTGCTGAAAATATGCCTTTAGGAAAAAAAAGATAGAGCGTACATTGTTAAAGAAAAAAATCTGACCTTAAATTGAATTTGCTGAAATCCAAACAAAACAGTTTTCCATTTTTCTTGTAATTGCAAAGCCAGTCTCACTTCCAGTTTTCAGCTTAGGAACTAAGAAGTCACAGAGACAACTCAACTAAAATATACAGTCTGGCAAGAGAAATAACAAGGCTTAAACAAGCAAGAAATCTGCATTAAAAATTCAAGTATTGGAGACTGTTAGTTGGCTTTTCAATAAGGTTCCATATTCTTTTTAAAAAACTTCATAAAATAACCTGTTACACACAGCAATCTCAATATTTCAGAGTCTTACGTGGCTTCATGGTGTTTTCCAGAGTTGATGAATGCAAATCAGACATTCAAATTTTCTTAAACTTATATGCAGAGCAATCTGCAGGTTTTGAGGATGCTCACTATAGACAGGTCATAGTCAACTGAAGGTACTAGTTAAGGGGACTGAGCAGAGGGACAAAAGCTCCAAAATTCTTGGGAAATTACTGGAACATTCAACAAACAAGAAAAAGAGCAAACTATACCTGTCTGTACAGCATCCTGAGAAATAGTAATGACAAAGTCAGGACCTACATGGTAACTAGAATATTACAGAAACTATCTACATATTTTGTGACAAAAGGACTCTTGGACTGAGGGTTAAAGTGTCACCTTTTATTAACAAGTCAGGTAAAAAATTTTACAAGTCCAAACAAAACCATCCATGATACAAACTTAAAATGTTTATAAGGGAGCATTCCTCCTGTGTTAGAGGAGCCAAAGAAGAACTGGAAGAACTTCAGCATGCTCAGTCAATGACAATAAATAGCCTGTCAAATATGTGGACAGTTTTGGGCGTGTTCCACTCCTGCTAGTGGGAACTCAATACGCAACTGCTGAGCTATCCACAGAGGGGCCAGATGTGCTCCAGCATCTGACAGACCAACCCAGTGCTGGGAACAAAGCAGGCTGAGGCTAGGGTGCTTTTACCCTGCTGCTGCAATACAGTGTCAGCGAGCCCCCTTGGCCATCCAGGGTCCATGGCCTCTTTCTGGACCCTTTGCCAGCTGGAGGAGGCTCTCTGGATCACAGTCTGTGTCATCAGAATGTGACTGCAAACACAGACAGGTAACATGTCCATAATCTTCATTCTCCCCTTAAATATTAGGCATATTCACTTAGGAGAATATTAACTTTTCAACTCCCCTGAATACTAAATTAAGATTAAATCATTGATACTAAACTTAAGATTGTTGGCAAATAACTAAAACCAATTCTACAACCAACACTCACAAAGCTTCACCCATCCATCATTTGTGATGACTAAAGAGAACAGCAACACAGAGAAAAAGAGAAAGCTTAAAATAAACTACACTTGCTTCCATTAGCTCTGCATACAGAATGCAAAAAAAAAAAAAACCCAACACATGTACTCTAAGGGCCAAAAAGACAAATATTCCTAGAGATCTGCTCATACTATTCACAGGGACCTGACAGATTTGGTGACTAAAAGCTAAGGGGGAAAAAAAATAGAAAGTGGAAAAAAAGAATAAAAAACATTGGGTTATACAGAAGGCAACTCACCTTGTCCATTCCACCATCAATATTTTTAGAATCGTGTAACTATAAAACTCTTATCTAAAACCAATAGTTTAATATGTAACAACTGTAAATTTTAGATATCTAACAGACTTTTCTAATTTCGCAAAACAAATTTATCCCTAGGGAAAAAGCTGTCTGCCAAGACTCTGCATAGAAATAAGTCTGCTTGTTTATTTATTTTTAGAGACGAGTCACAGCTTGAAGGCAGGCTGTGAAGCTGGGGTTGCTTTGGGAGCCCCTTTTTCCTTGGTGGCAATCTCTCCTTTCAAAGGCACACATGGGTGCAGCTCATCCCCACAAGCACAGAATGCTTCCTGATGTGATGAGGAGCACAGCGAGCGCATGGCACGAGACTGAGGATTTTAATGAAGGTAATGAAGTGACTGCTTTGCTTCCTGCCAGCCACTCCAGAACAAAGCCAGGAAAACTGAGTAGCTGTCAGCACTGTATTACCTGATTAAAACGACTCCATTAGCTGCCACTTGTTCGCTGTTAGAGCCACAAACGCTCCGTCATCTCTCTAGCTGGGTAAAGTATTCCTGGAAGTCTCCTATGTCATCCTTCAAATGCACTCAAGGGCTTCTGCTGCTTCCTACAGAAGATATGCCAGCTGATGATTCCAAACAAATTTTCAAAGGCCTTCTGAAGTCTTGATTTCCATGACTGATGGGGAGACTACATCAATGACCCTGCTTCTGGGAGCAGCAGAGTGCTGCTTCTTGGAAATTGCTTAACTAATAAAATTCAACTGAAATCAACAAGCAAAACAAAACCAAACAAAGCACAACCTCACTTAGGATTTCCTGAAAGCATAAGGAGTCTCAAACGAACACAAGTTTTCCATTTCAAGTTCGTAACCACTTTGATGGTACTGTGAAAGGAGAATATCCACGCAAACAGTGTACCCAGCTGCCAGGCTGTGGGAAAGGGGATAAGAATTCCAAGAAGGACAGACTTGTTAATTTTTCACCAATAATTTCACTATTATCACCAGATCTTTAGTTACAAGCAACATTTTTCTTCCATTTTTACCAATGGATGAAGACAGCTTTTTGATACCTAAATAATAGTTGAGTTGAACACCCTATTTCTAGGTCCTCTTAAGACAGAAAATTTCCATCTGTGCTACTGATAATCACTTTTTTACAAGTGACCCTATCAAACGGTCAGTTATGAGACAACTTTGTTAAGATCTATTAGCATGAGCAAGACCTGATTAAAATCTTACATCAAGTACATTAAAGCACTGTAGCTCACCCCAATATCTTTCTCAGTTTTCAGAAAAACATCTGTGAAAATATACTGGAGACAGTAATAAAAAGGGAAGAGAACAATTCTATGACTTTCATGTTCATAAAGCATTTTAGCTACCTATATACATATAAGAATAAAGCATCTGTGACCTCAATCTTCCTTCACTCTTTGCCAAGAAGCTCCCTGAGAGATGCAAAGTGGAACAGGTCACCTCCAAAAAGTGTCACCTATACTGAGATGTGTAAGGAAAGGTGATGTGGTTTAGCTTCTATTACTATAATCGAGGAGTTAGTTATCTGCCTCCCTTCCTTCAAACGGGCCTCCCAGCATTTCCATTTTTCAGGAAATTCGGAACCCTGTAGCCAAAATGACAGGCTGGCCAGGAACGATTTTCCCATTGTATTAATTTGTTCCAAATCCTTTGTAGTCAAAACCTGACAGCAGCAGTGCGCAGCCAGCCCTGAAGGCTGCGAGAGCACTCTCCCGCTTCAAACGCAGCCTAGATGTTATCAATTCCCTTGACCTGTTATCCACAGGGAAGCAGTTTTGGAGGGGACAGCTGGAGATGGGCAGCTCTAGTAGCTGCAGGAAAATCTCCCCAACATACCATACTGCTGTTATAAAAAAATTCTCAGCACAGCAATAAAAAATATGAATATTTATGCCAGCAACGCACTTTTCCGCTACTCTAGGCTTCCTCTCTGACACGAGGGAAGAGACCAAAGCAGGGTAGTAGGGTGAAGCCATTCCAGCCCTTCTTTCACCCTGCCTGCCTCAGCTGACTCCCCCACTTTTATTAGCGCATGAGCTGCCATGCCCATAACCTGCACTAAATATGGGGGCTGTGGGTCCCTAGGAAGGTATTTTGTAGGAAAAATATGGAAGACAAGGACCCAGGGTGTAGCACTTTGCCCCTTCCCTTCAGTGTGGCCACTCCAAACACTCCCGAAGGGACAGGACAGCTGAGTGAGCTGCCCCTGTGCTGTCACACATCTGGAAATGGGCCAAAGCATTTGTGGAGGGGTAGCAGAAGGAAGAGATGTAAAGCTTGGCATTTTTGTTAAGAGCTCTGCAGTGGAACTGCCTTGAGTCACTGGATGTGACAGCTCAAAAAAACCCAAAAAGCCTTTGAGTACCTCAGGAGGCAGAACCTCCCTTGCTGCCAGTGCTTGACAGCTCCAACTCTGCCCCTAAGCCAGAGTATCCATTTAACAGAACTCCCTGTTTACAGGAGGAAAGAAAATCATAATATCAGAAGTGCCCCAAGGGCTGACAGAGGATACCTGCCAAATACAAAAGCTCTAGCTCTCAGCAGATTGATGGCTGGGGATATTCTTTCTATTTGTTCAGCACTGAACTTTCCCTCAATGCACAACCACTTTTCTTGTCAGGTATGAGCACAGATAACTGCATGATTCATTGCATGGGAGGGGAGAATGTCGCAAGGCTGTAAAAAAATTAGAAAGAAAAGCCCAACAGATTTGGATAAAAATGTACACAATATTTTTCTGATGGTCCTGCTTGTTATGAGTCATTCACAGATGTGGAGTTACAGGAGAGAAGCCAAGATTAAGTCAAAGACAAAGCTTTGTACAGGAAACCAGTTTAAGTCTGCTGCGATGCAGGTTACACACTGAGCTGCAAGGCCTTTTCCAGCAGTAAGGAGACACTGCCTGTATCTGGACCCATTACACTGAACGAGATTCTGGAATACATTTGACAGGGACCAAGAAAAAAAAAAACATTACTTGCAATTACAAAGTCTCCTGCTTTTCTAAAATTCAACCAACCCCACACTCTCCAGCTTCCTGGATGCAATTGGAATACTTGGAGAAAAAAAACAGAGTTTCCTTTTTCTGTCCAAAAGCCACTCTCTTCATTTCTGTCTCTATCAGAAGAAAAAACCCAACAGCCTCAGAGTTTTTAAAGGACACATATTGTGAACCCTTTCCTAGGCATCTGTGCTCCTGTTTCTGCACGTCCACACAGCTGGGAACACTTGCAAATCCACACGTCCAGGCTGCCTGGCATCTCCTTTGCCCTTAACCTGAGAATTTCCAATGTCTGCCTTTTTCTATTTTGTATTCATCAGTTTCAAAATTTATTGATCACCTTAGATGTAAATTCTTCCTCAGATAAAAATCCAATTCAGGCTTCTCAGTATATTTTAATTCCAGGCATGTGACAACAGAGGAATTCCAGCAGAAGGCTGTTCAGTTTAGAACAGCCAATTTCCAGTTCAGGGTACAATCGAGAGACACTCTTGTACACTAAATTTGTAATATGTTAGACTACTGGCAATACTACTGAAGCAGTGCCCACTTGACACCAGCTGTTGCCTTGAGTATTTGCAAAAAGCAAACTGGAATTTTTTGTATCTTTTACTTCCCCTAAATGAAAAAAACCACAAGTCTAAATTTACATACAGAAAAATGTAAACCCACTTAAAGACTTCATGAGAAGGATAACTGAGCTATAAACCAGCTTTAAGTAGCAAAGGACAAAAAGCTTAAAAAGCCAAGAAGAAAAGCATAAGATAAACAGATTTAAGTAAGTACAGGCATAAGCACTGGGGCAAGGCACTGATGCATTCAGTTAATTCCAAAAAATGAAGACAAAGGTAAAAATCACACTTAAACACATAACCCCATTTGCAGGAATATATATGCAGGAATGCTGTATGTCTCAACTTGTAGCTTTAAAGACAGGAAAAAATTGTGCCAGTTTATTCTTAGATATTATCATAATGTAGATAACATTTGAAGAATGCAAGTTCATCTGTTTGACTCAAGAACCAAAACAATTTGTTCAAGTAACATCACTGAGGAAGTTGCAAAGCAGATGTGTAAAGAGAGAGTGGGATGGATCCCCCCAGAGGGTGGAAGCAGAGGAAATAAGCTCACCCATGCATCCAGTTTAGAGCAGTGCCCCACCACAACAAAGTGTGGACCAACTTGTCACCCGTTTTTCCATGCACTTGCAAAGCAAGAAATCCAAATTATGTATCAGCACAAAGATACAGTGATGTAAGTCACTTTGCCAAACTCAAGTTTACTCACAACACCAAGATCTTTCTGCTTTTAAGAAACTAAGGAAATGAAGTAATTGTTTAGGTAAGAAGATCAAAGCACAACAGAAGTCTAGACCCTTCTGGTAAAGGTGAACAAGTTTTATTTTCACAGCTGGTTTTCTGTCCACATTTTCATCATCTACATGAATTTTTCTTATGAACAGTTCCCATGTTAAAAAACACAACTGCTATATACAGCTGCCAAAGCATTAAATTAGTCCGTTTATGTGCATGCATGTAAATAAAAACATATACATTCACAGTGAATAAAGAATGTCAAGCTGTATAAGTAGGATTTCTAGACATAGTTTACAGTAAGATAAAAGCACTGGTTTATATTACAGTGGTAAAATTTAGCCAGAAGCCTGGCATCCATACCAGCTCCAATCACGCTGCATTAGGAGATGTGGACTGCATAAGGTGTTAAGAATAATCTATCAGCTTTTAATTTAGAATTGTGGGCTGTTTAGCAAAAAAAGAGGACAGCTAGCTTAAGACAAGCAAAAGCATTCTGATTTTAGGGTGTTTAACAAAAATAAATTAAACCAATTGAGTTAGTTTTAATCTCCCAAGTTCAATTACTCCACCTGGGAAATCCTACCTGCTTCTTCACTGAGGCAGCACTACAGGTAACAACAGTTCTGGACTGAGACATAGCAGATGGACGTATCCAGACAAACACTGCTCTAAGCTGGCATCAGGAGAAAGCCTCTTCTGGACAAAAAGATACAACTCCACAGGAAATTCTGCACTTCCACTGGTAGCATTTCTTTTTATTACCAACGAGTTTTTCAAAGTAAAGAATCTTCTATGAAAAGCTCGCTGAATGGCTGCAAATTCTTGCAAAATTCAGGTAAACAATAATTCCATTCTTTTACCATCCATTTCTCAGCAATTTTTCATCAATAACTACAGAAAACCTACAACAATTTTCTCTGCAGTGAAAGAGGAGCTGAACGACAGGAGGATAAATCGTGTTGATACTGTATTTAGTTCGCTATATACTATTTCACAAAACCTGAGCATTCTTGCCAAACCAAGGGGAAGGTGGCATATACAAGCGGAATTTCAAGTTACACAAGCAAGCAGCAAAGTCACAGATTCATAACTGTTTCACTGAGAAGTGCTTTACACTCCAAAGAATGCATGATGGCTCAAGTACTATGAAATTGAGCTCATGCTGTGTATGATGGAGTCAAAGGAAAGAGACCACAAGTCAGTCACTTAAAGGTTTAAAAAAAAAAAAAACCCAACCAAAATCTTACCTGGCAGAACATACAGTGATATTTATTCAAATGCTATTAAGGTTTGTCCCTCAAAGATCCCAAAGCTCTTTCTGAAATGGAGCACAGGCATGCTGGAAGCACCCATCACTAAAGGCTACACGTGGATGAGAAGTTTTAACTGCCCCTTCACCTTCAAGCACTGATCTAGGTTGTTAGCCCTCTTCACATGGGGACTCCTCCCAAATTTGGCTGAGCTCAAGAAAACAAAGTTAGTCAAGGATGCAAATTTTGCAGTACTTAAATAAAAATAAATTAACATCTTATAGGAATAAAGATTGTCACCAACTTTATAGCTCAGCCATCAAACCCTGTAGGCATTTTCAGGCCATGCTTTCATATATATCAACATGCTCAAGTTAATTTTTCTTGGTTTCCAAACTGCATCTTCTGGCTACATGGGAGACATGTAGAAAGGCAAAGCTCCCCCCACCCCAAGTCTCTAAACAGATGAGTTTTTAGAAAGCCAGCTGCATTAACCACTGGATTCCTCCTGATTTCCACCTCCTAGAGGCGAGGTCCTGCTGCAGGGTAGCTGAAATGTTCCCGGGGGGACTGCAAAGTCCTGGCAACACCTTTGAACTGCTACACTTGCGAGGTGAGAGAAATCTTCATTTGCACTTTTCAGTAGTCAGGAAGCAACCCTGCAGAGGGGTGAAACCCCCAGTAGTCGCCTGGACTGCTCAAACCTATCCCAAAACTGCTGTGGGCATCAGAATAACTCTAAATAAACATCACTTAGGAGTGTGTGTACCAAGACTTGAAAGCCAGCCTTTGTGGGCTGCTGAACCTTTTATTCAAACCTCATGAAACCGAGCAAGGCGTTTGAGGACCAGGCAGGAAGCGGAGAGCTGAAGTTACGTTGCCTACACAAACAGGCCCAAAACACGTTACTCAAATCCTGGGATTCCTTTCTTTTCGAGCACAGGCAAATCACTGACTACAGTGTACGATCTCAAAGACCTGCATCTGGCCCCCTGCGATCTAATTTGTATTTTTATGGACTCAAAGCTATTTCTACAACTGCTGTTTACAAGAAATATATAAGTCAGGAAAACTCTACAAAGCTACATTTACACAACCTTGTGATACAGTGCAGGAAATGCTTAAGCTAAATTAATGACCACAAGTAAACAAGAAAGCATTGTTTTGTGGTTAGACAACTGGAATTCTGAGTTACACAACTCATTTATCTAGAAACCTTGACTATTTCTGAAATTAAATTCCCCTTTTTTACGTTCAAGACTCAGGAAAGTCCAGTTTAGAAGAGCTGATACAATACAAAACCCTTTAAGTTCATGCAAAATAAACTGGAAAGAAACTTGTAAACTTAAAGGATATAAAATGTCAAGTGTGGGGAAGTGAAAAATTAAAACAAAGAATGTGCAATTTCTGCCAAAATCTAGAAAAACAAACAATAACAAGTCAGGAACTAATATTTGGCCCACTTCTGCCTCCAGTTCCTGCATGGGGGCTTTAGCTCAAGAAATATCATATTTTTGCAAACAGAAAGAGGCTTAAGTAGCAAGATGTTAGTGCAGCTGATTGAATGCAATGCTGTTTTGAGGACTAACTTTTTTACCATTTTTGCTCAGTGTTACTCAATTTGGATCTTTTCCATAAAAGTTTATGTCAATGGGGTTTTTTTCTGTGTTATGTCAAGTATCAACTCCTTTTCCAGCAACAAATACAAAAACAATTCTTTATCACCAAACACAGAATGACATTACCACCTGTTCATAAAAACCACTATGGGCTGAGCATTGTGTAACATCTCTCAACATGTTGCACTTGCAAAATATCCCAGTTTTTATAAATATTGCCCATGTGTTTCATGCTTACATAAAGCTTTTGCCAAAACACTCACTTTTTTAAGTGACATGGAAATCTTAGTAATCTGGAAGGAATGTCAGTGAACCAAAGAGAAAAATTAAGTCTACTTTCAAACCTCGCTATTTGCCCTGCTACCTGGCAATTAGTGTTCTTTGGCGCAATCATAATTAACTGACATAATTAATGCACACATCCAGCTCTGTTGAGGCTGAGCTGACATAGGACACTTAGCAATTTTATGGTATCTTTTATAATCAAGGAGCATAATGCCACTCTCAGGACTTAATTGTGAATAAAGCCAAAATCACAGACAGTTTTTAGACAAAAAAATCTTCAAGTGTCATCTGATAATTAGATAAAGACTAGATCGTTATGGTAGCATAAATTAGACTGGAAACCACAGGAAAGCAAGCTTTTAGTAAACAGGTACAGAAGTATTGATGAGGTTCTTTTAAAACAGGCCAAGAAATAACTGGCATAAAACATCAACTTAAATATCAAGGAAGCCTGGCAAAAGGAAAAATATTATCCAAAAGTCTTTAAAATAGGCACAGCCAAGAGCTATACACAGGGAACACTAGCAAGAGATTGCTCTTGAGAATAATTCTAGCTAGGAATGATAGAGACAGCCATTGCAGGGAAAAGGGCTCTTTCATTGATTTATGGAGCCACGTTTGCTCCTGAGAAGTCCCTAACTGTGTGTGACTCATATGATGTAAAGCACAAGTAGGCACATACATAAGGTACTTCCAACTCAGTTATACAAACAGGGTATTTTCAATTTGCAATAACCGCATCTGTATGCTGCCATGTGGGAAAACAAGAAGGCCGTGCAAGCGCCCGATTCCCAACTCAAACAACAGTTTTGTTTCCAACAGGCAAGGGGCCTTTGAACTGCAATCCTTCCTAAGGAAATACAGTCCACTTGAGAGCAGGGGGAAGTAGCTCAAAGTCAGCATTCCCAGACATAAATAAGCATGTACTGGGGTCAGCTTTCTGTGAAAGAAATGAGCTACCCATCAATAAAAAAAATGACTGTATGTGTGTTTGTAACAGCCACCAGTAGTTTCTTCAACCCAAAATGAGCGATGTGAGTGTTTTGTGTTCAACAGAATTAACAATAAACCAAGCCTCAAGCCCTCAGTTTTGCTGGAGAGTAAAAATATAGCAGCACTGTTGCCACTTGACAGCCAAGGGGATCTTAGTTTTGTGTGTCAGTGAGAAACAATCACCACCACCACCCTGGAGCACAGATTGGTCAATACCCCTTATGTGCCCACATTTGGCTACTGTTTCCAGTAAGCACCAGCTAGCAGCTCATTTTAAAAACAAAAATAAAGCATGCAACAAAGCCTTGTTCTAGTCCTAAGCAGATCCAGTTAAGAAATATTGAAAAAAATTGCTTTAGGTTTTCATTCTCTATCAAAACGTGTAATACATGTAGATGATGAACAATGAATAGCAGGAACAAAATCCCCCCAATAAAAAGCACAAAGTTTATCTAAGAGGTGAACAGGCTGTAACTCAGCCTCACTTTCTCTCTGATGACTATTTCAAGCCATGTAATTTTTCAACACTAAATTGCAATGCATTCAGGAAAGTATCACAATCACAGAAAAACCTGTCATTTTCCAAGTCCTCCATTACTTCCTCTAAGCTTTACCCAGCCCTCAGGAAAGAAGTCTTTCTCATATTGGGTGAGATTTAGAGTTCTCGGAAGTTCCACAAGTTAACTTGCAAGTTTAAAAAATATATAAAAATAGGTAATAGTAAATATATTATATATAATAAAACCAAAATAACACCTAATGCTTCTTCCTCTTATAATTTAAGAAAAAACCCCTCTACAGAACAACCTCTTAAACTATGTTGTTCTCCTTATATTGAGCCTCTGACCTTTATTTTAGCTTTTTTAATCACACAGAGCAACTCAGGATGGAAAAAGCCAGGTCAGTATTCCCACAGGTCTGCAAGAACTATGCAAAGCCTGGAATAATGCTGAATAAGCCACAAAGCCATCCAGGAGAAAAATAAAAACAAAACAAAGCAGCAGTGTACCACCAGCTGAAAACTGAAAATTTAAGGCTACGTATTTTACTTTAAATTGCCAACAACAATTGTTCTCCTGAGAAAGAAAGGAGAGGATAGATCATGGAGCCCTTGAATATGAAAACACCCGCTACTGAAGAACAAAAAAGTTAGGAAAGCCACGACAGCCCTTGCTCTTTGCCATCCAGAAAGCTCTGCTTTGAAAAAAAAAAAAAAAAATTGTCCACAAAAGATTCCTAACATTCTTCTTCCATTACAATTATATAGATTTCAAGATGTTCCGCAACGTCAACCAAAGCTTTGTGCAGTGCAAAGCAGCCAACAGAGAAAAAGACATTCTTCCTGCAGTTAAAATGGATTAGCTTGAAAACCAAGCAGAAAGGGGAAAAAAATTGAGGACTTGCTGCTCTAGTTCCTCTGCTGAATGTTTGGAAAGTTCATGTTTCAGGAGTCTTTAAGCAGAGTAAACAGCAGGAGACTGCACTGGAAGAGGAAGAAGGTTAAACACTAAGTTACACGGGTAGGGTCAGGGATCTTAAATCACAAATGCACCGAGAAAGGGTAAGAACAAGTCCCCATACAGAGAACTGAAGCCGTGCTCAGCCCTGCTATCACACCGCCCATGCAAACACCACCAGGGAAAATGGGCATTTCCAGCTCAGAAAAATCCTCCCTACAGTGGAAGCGTCCACTCAGAATAAACTACATTGTGCTTCTTGCAGAAAAATGGCAAACACAGCCCTACCCACACATGATAAGTATTAGGCGAAGCCTCCTACTATTGACTTTATTTAACTGGGTCTTCCTAGAGTTGCAATTAATCCCTAGGAATTTTCCAAGTTCCTACGTTTGCAGAGACTGTGGGTGATTTTTTTATACCAAGTCTGTTTTTACAGTTGAAAAAAGTCCATATACTCAGAGAAATGCAAGCCCAAGATTCAGAACACCATCTCCTGATACTGAAATCCAGGTATTCTAAAAACCCATACAATTATAAACACACACACCTTATTCACTCTGAAGACAATATATACCATCAATAGCACTTCATCTTGAGCTCAGAAACAATAAATAGCAACTATCAACTGCATATAATTTGTTGCATATATGCAATAGGACAAGTATGACCCATCAGATGTGGCTCCAGTCTCCACAATTCACGCTGTTCTTGAGATAAACATGACAGTATTGTGCTTTCTACTGTGCCAACAATGACTTTATCACTTAATTTATGCTTCTTCCTTCATGCTGTTTTTTTTACCAGTGCTATTTCAACTATTTGAGCTGTCCCTTTAAAACAGAATTTGGCTATTGTTTGCTTTTTTTGGCACATTACTACAAACAGTGAGGCAGTGCATATAATTAGGACTAATTAAGTTGTATGGAGACCAGTAGATTGTTCTGTAAGGACAAGCATGTAAGTTTATAAACTTCTCTTGTGGAGTAAATGTCATTGTAACAGCCAGAAGTTACAAAAGAAGCTCACTAGACTCTGAAAGTCTCTGCCTATCTCAACCACACGTAATTAAGAAAAAAGCAAAACCCCAAACCATCTAGAATTAACAGAGGTGAAAGTCTGGATGGTGTACTCCATTTCTGGAGTTCATAAGCCATTATTATTAAGACTGCCAAAAAAAGCAACATTTCCTGTTTGCATTTTTTTCTTCTGTTTTGATTTTGGTTGAATTTGGGTATTCTGTTACAGCTCAACTGGATTTCACCATAAAATACTTTTCAGCTCTTTAAGTTGCTACCCTGAAATCATAAGACTGCTTGGCTACCACAAACCCACAACCTTGGCAAAGCCAATTTGCAGAAATTTGTACAAATCTTTTCTGTAACTTGATGAAAAATAATCACCAAATTTAAGGTGTCAGAAGAAAACCTTTGCTTTAGAAGAGAAAGGCAAATTTGGTTCTGTTGCCTAAGCTGTCACAGTGAAATGTTAACCAGCTCTCACTGTACCTACATGAGCCCACCTGGCCACAGACCAGAGTTTTCTCCAGAAAAGGAAATTATTCTTCCATTGCTGAAGAAATAGCACCAGGGAGCTGTGACAGCTCAAGCACCAGTCCCCAAGGCGTTCAGTCCACTTCAATCTCTGTATTGCAGTAATTAACCAGCTCCTGCCACAAACATCCCAGACCAGCCTGCACTTGAGGAAAAGGACCTGACCTGGGATCCACCTGGAGCAGTAACCGCCACTTACAGAAGAACAAACAAGCGTCATTAGAGCACATTAAAAAAATTGAATTCAGAGTTTTTTAACTTACCAGAAAAGGTGTTTTCCTCCTAAACAGCATCTTCACCTCTATTTCTGTCCTCAAAAATGTTGAGATACTATCCCTCTAAAGCCAATAAGGTTTAACTCATGGACTACCTCAAAACAGAAATTGACTTCGTATTTCTGAACTAAAAGAAAAACAGCCCAAGAGCAGAATGTTTGAGAAGACTACATCACTTGGGAATCACAAGAGACCACAAACATAATTATATTTTATAATTAGAACAGAGAACCATGTTTTCACTTGTGCTGACGTTAAACTCTTTTGCAGGATATAAAATTACTTAGACATTGTTAAGAGCGCATTCCTACTCCTTTGATTATTAAAATGACGGAGGAAGGGTTATATTACAACAAAATGCTAAATACTAAGGACTTTCAAGTGTTTCAGAATGAGAAGCTTCATCTAGAAGTTTACCATTACCTTCACACTACCAGGTAAAATTGATCTACTTTACAAATATGTCCTCCCCCAATTATTTTTTAATCATTTGCAAGACATTAAGATGATGAGTAAAACAGCACAACACTGATCCCTTACAAAGTGACTACTCAGCTGTATGCAAAACTACACTCCTGAAGTCTCTACTGTCATCCAGAAGATGACAGAACTTATTTTATGGCTGTGGCTTTTCTCTTTAGGTTAGAACCATGCAAATCCATGCTGACTGACACCTGACCAGCAGCTCTACACCACAGTCCTCCAGTTCACGTCTTTTACATGGAAGGCAACATACACTGAGACATCTGACTTTGCTTTATTGCAGCAAACAAAATATGCCCAAATATCAAACATCCCAACCATCTTGCCCACTGCCTCCATTCCAGTGAGGCAGGCCTGATGAACGGGAGTAGCTGTTTTGGGACACACATCACACGGAAAGAACTCAAGCCTAGGTGGGTACATGGCAAAGCATCTACACCAAAGCCTACACTCAAATGTAATGTTCACTAATGATCTACTCTATCTGAAAGGACAGGTTAGGAGAGGATGGAAAAAGGCTGAGTGCTCACACAGCCCCTGCAGGTTCCCAGCACTCCCTGTTCTCCCTCACATGAAGCAGAGCAGCCCCAAGTCTGGGTACCAGCTGCAGAAATGCCAAAAGTGCTCCAAGTGATCTCGATCCATCACGCTGCTGGGAGGGGGCAGAACAGAGCTGGTGAGTGGTTTCTCCTCCTCTCCTCCCATAAAACAGTACAAACAGAAAGAGAGAGGAAGAGAGGCTGAACAGAAGCACTGAGCAGCTCCTCTCCCAACAGCGTGCCTGGCTGCCGTGCAACGTATGGGGAGATCCTTCCTGTGCACGTCCAAAGCTACTGGACTTTAATAATCCTCTTAGTCACGTCTCCGTTCGCCTCTTGGGTCCCGAGGCTTCCCACTTTGAAAACATTCCCTATCCGTCTGAAAAACTTGGCTTTGACACCCTCCAGTAACCCTCTGGTCTGGCTAACCTGCACGGGCAGTTGTGTAAATCTTTCCTTTAACTCAGCCACTCGCTGCTCCCACGCCTCGCTCAGCCCTGGAGCGGCCGGACCCAAGCCACTGCTCCACTTGGAGGATGAACATTCCTTTAACTCACGCAATGCAGAAAGCAGGAGCAGGGAAGAGAGACACCGAAAGCAGCCTCGGGCAGCACAGAGCTGTAGCACGAAGCTGACAGCGCTTAATTCTTTAGCACGTTATTAAAACCAGTCTCAAACTCTCTGATGGCTATTCAAGCCTGGAGGGAAGGCAGTGCCAAGAGAAGCTCTGCAGTGATACAGGGGAGAAACCCAGCGAAAAGATTCCTGCAAATACATAATTGACATCCTCTGAGGAAAAAAGCATATTAACATTTTACATTTTCATTGGTTTGTATTATATTCTCAAGTCAAAACACCACTAACCCTCAGCTCCCTACGTAAACACAAAAAACATACTTCCAACTATATATAAACCAATTAAAAAAACTTCAGTCAGATACAATTTATCTGTTGTCTGAGTTTGCATCTTTCAGGTGGTAAATACCTAAAACTATACTTAAAATCCAGCAGAATAATCTTCCAGCACTCACTTCCCCCCAAACATTTACAAGAACACAATATAAATTTTTGTAAATGTTTAAATATTTACAAAACTTTACAATAAGCCAACCCTACTCTTTTTTTTCCACAGCTTAAACGATTCCTCATGTCTCAAACACTGGAATGACTTTTTTATTTCTGCCAAGTCGCTGAACAATCTAAAGATGTCACTGAAGACCACTTAAAGTAAAAAACCTGAGTGCTGCTAAGCAACCCAGAAAACATCATTACATGTTCAATTGTTTAGTGCATTGAAAAATTTCACACATATTGAGAATCCATGTATTCTGCACTCTAATGATGGTAATGTCTTCCACACAGAGGAAGAAAAGAAAATTCTGCAGAATACATTCGTGTTTCAGAAAGGAATCGCTTATAAAGAACTAAAGATTTGATCAAATTTATTCCCTGTTTCTGCACATGGAACAGATTAGAAACAGATTCTCTCTTATCCACTACTTTATACATACTCCGGAAGCAAATTTACTAAGGAAAAACAGCACTTGTGTTTGTTTAACTAAAAAACTAAAGACATACCAGGATTCTTTTCCACTATATAAAACAGTATTTTAAAAATGTATTCCACATCCAGCCTCTTTAAATCAATGCTATTTTAACTGCTACAGCTGCACATAAACAAAGGCCATCTAATGTAATTTAATATTTCACCACTCTGTAGCACCTCTCACCCATGGATGCGCTTACACATCCAGAAAAAGGGAGACCAAGTCTCATATTCCTTCAATGAAACAAAGGATTTCCATATCACAGCAAGGGTGACATGCAAATGTATCCTTCATTTCAATGACACATAAATGCATGTGTATTCTTCCATTTAAATCTAAGTATTACACGCACAGAGATGTGGTTTTAAACACAGGTGATTTTAACCACTTTCTGTTCAGCACATGGCTCATCTTTCGCTCATCATGGCTCTGTAACACAGTGTCATGTTCTGCACAAGAACTCCCCCTTACAACAAAGCTCCTGGTTTAATTACCCTGCATCCCAGTTTATACCCACTTTATCCTCAAGGAACACAAATCTCACCGTAAAGGTTATGGGGAATATCTTCAGGAGACAGCAATATAACTAAACATAAAAATGTTTCACTGCATCACTTATAATTGACTTAATATTTATTCTGGAATTATGGATTTCATTTTTTCCATCTCTCAAGATGCTTGGTCTTAAGTTACAGATCTCATATATTCAACTGCCATAAATTTATTGCAGGCACAGCCTGAACAGAACAGAGCCAATCAAAACAGACATAATCAAAGCCCTCCATTCACACCAAGTGACTGGCAGCAAGGTAAAGGGCACACTTAAAGGTTAAACCACTAATTCAGAGTGGTAACACAGATCTCCCAAACCAAAGTTGGCTCAAAATGTAAAAAAAAGATATCACCACCTGTATGTAGAATTAAAAAATGTTTTATAAACAAAAAAGGAAGAGGTGAAAATCTATTTAAAACTTTGGAATACATGGTAACCTCACCATGGAACCTTAGACTATCAAAACAATCAAAAAATTTAAAGTTTAACATAGCAAGGTAGAACAAGACACAACAGCAGAAGCTGATGCCCAGGAAGTTCCACCTGGACACAAGGACAAACTTCTGATGCCTTGAAATGGCCACCTGAAAACAGAGGCTAGACAAGATTAAGAGAATAAAAGCAGGTATTTATTGAAGGCCTTCAAAGGTACACCTTGGGCAGTCAAGAGGCTACACCCAACATGGACTCTGGGTCACGAGTTTGTCACACTTTTATAAGTTTGGTCCATTTGGATATCAGGGTTAATTCTCCAATTACAATTTCAGGCAATGAAGTAATTACCCCAAGTTTGCCCCCCGCTCAGAGGCTCTAGGTTACATATTTCAGGGCCTGGGACAAGAAGGTATCCTTGGAGTGCAAACCTAGAGAGGGTTTGTTACGGCTCACCAGAATGGGAGAACAGTAGCCACCACGCTAGATGAAGTTTCAGAATTACACGCTAAGCAGTACAGGATCTGAAAAATATAAGTTAAAACCTAAGGCATCACTTCCTTACTGTGCAGTGACCGAGCGCTGGGACAGACTGCCCAGAAAGGCTGTGGAGTCTTCCTCACTGGAAATATTCCAGACCCAGCTGGACACTGTCCTGTGCCACAGGCTCTGGGATGAACAGGGAGGTAGGAATAGATGACCCCATGGTCCTTTCCTGACCCACTGTGTGAGGTAAGAACAGCACAGATGCATGTATACTCTCCAGAAAACAAAAGCAGCACTTCAAAACAAAAGGATAAATCATCAGTGTCACCAATTTCTCCCTCCAGTTATCTTTTAACATTGCTTCTTTCAGACCAGATTTACTTGGCTTCATACCAGTTTTCAGATATGTTGTACTATAGACCATTTAGCTTGGCTTGATTATAAAAATGTTGCAAGTTCTCCTCACAAGGAAATCTAGCATAATTCCTTTCCAAGAACCAAGTTTAAACAGATGAAGCCCATGATCTGAGCTGTTCCACAAGCAGCAGAATGGCATTTTGGGTTAGTTCTGCTTGTCATCTCATCACTGGTATGGACAATCATTCAAGCTTTCACATATACTTTGTGCCAAGTAAGTGAGAAAACACATAGCTCAATCTTTTTAAGTACATAATTTGAATATGCAGCTATATGTCACTTGAACGATCTGGAACGAGGCTTCATTTTTTCTTTCCTTGGCACTCTTATTTATAGTTTTTTGCTTTCAAAACCTCTGTAATATTTCAGCAGCTAGAGTAAAAGCCTGTGGCACTATAACTCCTACAAACAGAAGTTATTTTTGCAAGTTAAAAAGCTGTAAAGAAGGACTGATGAAAAACTTAAAAAAATTATCAACCCATAGCTTCTTAAAATGTTGGGCAGGCCCACAGGAAAACAAACAAACCGACCAGAAAAACTTTTCTATGAGAAAAAAGTACCTGTAAAAGCCCCAGTATAATAAACATTCCTCAGCATCTACATACCTCAAGCCTGACAATAACCACATAAGCACAATGACTGCTGCTTATTTTTCCCTGAAAACCATCCTTACAGACTTGATTCACGTCACATAGTTTTGGGGGGAAAACGGAACGAAGATTTTGCAAAGCCTTCGAGGCCCGGCCTGCAGAGAAGTTTAGTAAATGGAAAATGGATGGCTCATGCCTCACTTGCATCTACACGTTCCCAACAGGCAAAAAGCCAAAGGAGGAATGGGGACTTGCTATTTTTATATATTAATATTTGACAAAAAGCTTCTTCATACAAGTTCATCAAGTTTTATACATAAGGAGTATTTTTCTCAAGTTTTTTGCAACCTTTACACACCAGGCAAGCCCTGGAATTGCATCAGAATGGGGAATGCAGCTGCCTTGTGGCTGGCAGCAGCTACATGGACCAGCTTCCTACCTCTGGGAAAAGGCTCAGCATCGGATGGGGCAAAGAAAAGCAATTTTTTCAAAGTCTCAAAGTAGCAAACCAGAGAATATTCCTTCCAGTCCAGTAAAGTTCTACCAGGCTGCATTGGAGCCCTTCTAGAAATGGTAACAGCTAAAACATTTAACTGCATACAAAAGCATCGCTTATCAAGGGCTAACTTCATCTTCAAAACATCTTCAGATGGCAGATTGTGTGGGCGTCCTGGAAAGCTCCTCCTCAAGTGACCAGTGTGCCCCAGAAGTTCACAGCCCCTAAAGGAATGGTCCAAAATCTGATTTTTAAAGTTCTAGGACATATCAACCCGAGCAATTAAAAAAAAAAAAAAGCTAAGTAATAGAAAAGGAGCTTTACTCCACGGCATTTATAAACTGTTGATCTCAAGATGCCAAATTCAAGACACAGCTGCTGGCAGCTGGCCACTTGGGAGGTAGTCAGAATGACTGGAAATCTCATGCCTTTTAAATGCATCATCTATTATTGCCTTTCTCACCACGAGCGATACGTTTATAAAGATATTTTAAAAACCTTTCACCCTCGAAGGAAGAGAAACCTAAAGAACAAGTTATGTCCCATTTGTTCTCACTCACACGCGCAAGGAAGACACTTCCAGGAAGGATGAATTGAGCAACATGTACTTCCGTGGGTTACACAACACCATCCAAGCAACAGAGATAACAGGACTGCGCTCCAATCCCAGCTGCGCTCCCCGGTCCTGTTTTCGCAGCTTGCTCACATACCACCAGCAGGAACACAAAGCTGGGGAGGATGTAGTGTAATCCAGAGCACCGAGTCCCCAAACTACACCACTGGAACGAGCAAGGCCACTCCAGCCCACGGCCGGCTCCCACCACTCGGCCGCCGAACATCCAGTTAGTTTATCCCGTCCCTGGGAGCGAACCCTGGTGAAGCCTCAGCAAAACCTCCGGCAGGTGAGAAGCACCCAGAGCTAACCACAGCTACATCCTTGCACGATGATCATTTCAAAAGCTGTCTCAAGGCAGCAAAGCAGCAGCACTCACGTGCTGCCGCAGCAGATCTGTGTCCCAGCTCACCCAGCCAGGCTGCAGGGACCCTCCAGCCGTGCTCCCGTGGGCCAGAGCACCCCAAAACCACAATCTGCAGCCAAACACAGCACCCAGCACCCCTCGGGTGCATGAGAACCAAGACCTGCCCCAGCAACAGCTGCCTGACCCAGCCATCACCTTCCCTTCCTGGGGACTGCAAGGATCTTCCCGGGGGACCTGCACAACCAAATCCTACCAGGACTGTTAAAGCTGGGATGCACAGACCATTGTTCCCAGCAGATGTTTCTCAATGCCTGGAGGAAGGCAAATTGAACCCTAACTCAATCACAGTTCTATCAACCTCGGAGTACACTTCAGGCTGCAAACTGCTATTTTTAATACTGGTATCTGATCAAGGATTTACCTAAAAATGTATTTTTAGTCATCTTCAATACCTAACATTAATAAACACTGTGCTTTAATATTACAGTCCAATCTCAGATTTGGTATTTTAACTCAACAATTGAAATTGTAGTTAAGAATCCTTTGATTCCCTTGCTGTCCGAAAGAGACAGCAGTGACCTCACTTCAGCACTGACCACTGCAAAAATTGAAAAGTTTCCAGATTTAATAGATAATTTCCTTTTCAGAAAAAGAGGAAAAGTCATAAAATGACATTTTTCTGCTTGTCCTGTCATTAGGCACCACTGAGAAGACTCTGGCTCCATCTGCTTATATCCTCTGACACACACAATTCATACGGTCTTCCCTGTGCCTTCTCAGGATGAAAGCTAAACAATCCCAGATGTCTCAGCCTCTCCTCCTGTGTCAGTTGCTCTCCAGTCCCTCAGCAGCGTTGTGGCCCTTTGCTGGATTTGTTCCAGAATGCCCACATCTCTCTGCCCCTGGGGAAACCAGGGCTGGACCCAGCACTCCTGATGCGTCCCACCAGGGCTGCACAGCGTGTCAGGCCCCAGCCTGTGACAGTTATTTTCTGCCCTGGTGCAGCACTTCATGTTCCCTTTTGCCGAACTTCATGAAATTCCTTTGGGCCATTTCTCCAGCTTGCCAGGGTCCCTCTGAACGCCTGCCCTCCATCTTCACATCCCTGATTAATTTTTCCTTGCCAGCAAGGGAAAAGCCCAGCAAACCAGTTCCTGCTGTCACCTCCTTGATCACCTGTCTGGAATCTGTCACAAAAGCACTCCAGAAACCTCCTACATGGCTTGTGTCCTGCCGGGCTCTTGCCCCAGCAGAGAACAGAGGGGCTAAAGTCCTCCATGGGGATTGAGGCTTGCTAACAGGAGCCTCCCTCCAGTTGTCTGAAGGCCTCATCTGCTGCTTCTTCCTAATCAGATGGTCTGCAGCAGCCACCTGTAAAACCACCCAGCACTCCTGACCCCGCACTCTCAAATGGCTGGTGGTGTGCTCCAAGGCAGAGCCCCCCGCAATCCTGCCACTCCCCCAAACAAAGGGGCAACATCTCCTCCTCAGCATCCCACTCTGCGCACCCTAAAGACCCTGTCATTGAAGGACTCCAGTCCCAAGAGCTATCCCACCACACCTCTCCAGCCTCAGGGCGATCACAGCCCTGCAGTTCCACCTGTCTGCTACCCATGCATTACCATCAGGCACTTCAGGGATGTACCCACACACATGGATTTCCCAGGAAAGGTTTTCTTGCACCTAAAGTCCTGCAGGCATTTGTCTACGGTGTGCCTTCCCAATTTCTACGCCCTGGTGTCTATTACAGCAGACCTGCACAGCAGGATAACAGCTAGGACAGACCAACGTTGCTACATGCCTATCAGCCTCTCCATGAAATCTGGCTTGCAGCAGAAAAATAAAGTGAAGTTACGCTACCAGGCAAGCGACCTATTCAGACACTTAGTATTCCCTGTTATGTATCTGTTTTCAATTCTCTATCCATCTTTTCCTGCAGAGACATCAAGAGTTTTTCCACCCAGTATCCAAAAACTGCTTTCACACATGAGAGAACTTGTTTACTAAGTTTACTTGATTATTTGATTACTAAGATTCCTTAGACTGTATTATCAAGTGAGATAACACTCTCACTCAGCAGCGTTCCCTCAAAACATCAATAAAACTGTAACATGAAACGATTTATTCCAGTAAAGAGAATATCACTGCAGACATCTCTACATCAATCAGCTATAAAAGTCACTGAAACATGAAGAGCTCCTTTGCCTCATGCAATTCACTCATACTGGTCTGAGCCAGAGACAAGAAACAAAAAGCTGAGACTATGTTCAAGGAATGGTTTGAATTGATTAAGTCAAAATTATTCTAGAAACTACTACTGATTAATAGGTAGCATCTTAAAGAAGAAATCCTTAAATCAAGTGCTCGTTCCTTCAGATAGCTTATTAGGTGTGCATATTTTCTGTACCTGAACTCCAACTTGTGTAGTCATACTAGTTTTTAAGCTCAAAGTTCATGAAAGTCACCACAGCGCCTTCACAGTAAAGGTCACTACTGTAAAAATGTTTTTTAAAAAAGCCATTAGTTCTTCAACACAGAGGTCTGAAATTAAAGAAAACTAGCATGTTTCATTGTTTGAGAGGCATAAAGCCAAGAGCCTGAAATGAGTACTCAAAATAGGACATATTTTCCAATGGAGGTAAAGATTACAATATAACCAACAGGAATGTGCAAGCCAGCAATACTTAACTCGGCAGCTCATGCCAAACCATGATAGTCCGTTGTACTACTTGAACACTGAAACTTGAGAAAGTGGTATTATTACAATTGTTAATAATGGAATGCAAGAACTACAAGTCACACAAATTCATTTCATGTATTTATTTTTTGTAGAAATAGACTATTCAGCACTTTAGGGATTTGAAAACCTGACAAAGAACTTGGATTCTTTTTTCCTGCTACATATAAGTTAAAAACCAAATGTAAATGCTATTAGGAAGGTTCCAATTTCCCCACAACTATGTGCTTGTATAGGTTATGCTGACACATTACAAGGAACAAAATATAATAAAAACCACGAAGAGAAATCTCACAATTCAGTAGGAAAACCCCACATTTTCTTCCTCTAGGAAAAGCGAACATGGTTAGGACCCACTAAAATGAAGAGGAAGATATTTCAGTTTGAATCCGGTCATAGACAAAACATAGTTCACAACCCTTGGAGCTCCAACAGGGACATGGGAACTGTAACCAGGAGTATAAATCAACAGCACTCTGAGTATTTTTCACTTCAGTTGCAAGCAAGGTACACTAGTTATTTGAGGGACCATAGTATACTTAGTTTTACTGTACAGATTTCTGCCACCATCACAAACACACACAAAAATCCAGGGGAATATCACTAATTCCTGCTTAGCCATTTAAACATAAAAACCCCAAATAAATTTAACACAGAGCTTGCCCTCCCTGCACAGAAACCATCGCAGTCAGGGCCATTATGACTGCCTGTTAAGCAGCCAGCTTGCTCAAAATTCATCTTTACAGTCCAGCCTCTAATAAAACCATTGTTTGTAGCACTCAGCAGAGGCCTGGGTTTCTTAGAATATCTCTGTCTTCTTTAGCACGTTAAAATAAAAGTGCTTTTCTTCCCCCCCACTCCGCTTCCCCCAAACTTTGCCTGCCACACTTATTGATTTATCATTCTCTGTAGATGAAACAAACCAGTGGAGAAGGCTGTGAAAAGTACTGGAGTAAACTCTCCAACAGTTATGCATTAAGTAGGGAAAATATACTTGTTTAAACACAACAAGTTTCACCTGATGGATCAGCAAACAAAAGCTGGTTATCATCCAGGCATCAGAAAGAGCCATTGCATAAGTACAATCAAGATCAGACAATGGTCTCAGGGGTGACCTTTAGGCAAAGGAATTAACAATTGATTTACAGTAAGTTTCGCCTGGATTAAATGGTGCAAAAAAGCTATCTAAGTATTCATGTCACCTCCCCCTAAGAAAAACAGGGCTTGTTTTGGCAGAAAATTACTAGCTGAGCATTCTCCTGGCTCCCCATGACAGGCAAAGGGCACCAAAACAGAGGCAGTAGGATGGGGGAGAGCTCACCCAATGCTGCAATGGCAAGACAGAGCTACGCAAAGGCGCCTCAACGAGCTGCTTGCATTGACTGCTCATACTGAATTTGTTACTGCACTTTTATCCCTACTGCCTGGAAGATAACCAGTGATCCATTATTATCTTTAGAAATCGAGTCTACATTACATGAATTCAGACTGATGCGGTTCCTATAATTCTGGCCTACTCCAGCCAAGCTGTGACAGGATCAGCATAGCCAGTGCTAAACCCACTGCTATTTTCCAAGGTGCCCACCTGGTAGCAACACAACCTACTATGCAAGATGAGCTCGAGAGCAAATTGGGTGCTTGTGCTGCTGAGTGCTCTTCAGCGTCTTCCTGGGCATGTAGGTCTGTGCTTTTCTTCATGTGTTTGTTTATCAATAAATAGCCAGGCAAATGCTGAATTACCTCATAAGGGAAAAAAATCCCAACAAAACCAATAAAAACATGGAACAAAAAAACCACCACCCATAAAGTTTTAGATCCCTAATTAAAATTACCCTGAAGAGTCCTCAAAATGAAAGACGATGCATAAAAAAAAATCCAAAACAGAACAAAGAAGAACAGAATTTTAACAAGCACAGTTTTGTTTCTTAATGTAAGAGCCATATATAATATGGGCCCACAAACCATTGCTAGATTTAGACTCTTTATTAAAAACAGCATGGATTTGTTTTTTTTACCAAACTACTATCGGGTGATAGTGCATGATGAAGTCACAAAGTATTTAACCGTGTGTGCTTAAACCACACACATCACATAAAAACCCCTATGTCTGTAAAGAACATGACAAAGAAAAAGGATTATTTGAAATGCAAGTTTGGCATAACATTTTGTAACGGAGAATAAGACACACCACGCAAGCGAAAAAAGGTGTTTTTTTCTTTGGTTTGGATTTTTTTAGCGTTCATGGCCAACTTGTCTGAGCCTACTGATTGCTGCAACATTAGCTGATAGATTATACTTTCTGGACAGCTTTCCTAAGTTTACTGTACTGCATTTTTACAATAATACTCAGCTCCTATGGTAACAGCCACTCAAACATGCACTAGGTAAATCATCCCACAATATGAAGTCACCTGAGTATTTACCAGAATTTGTGCAGAGCAGCTGTAATTAATTGGGCTACTAGGAAATACCGTCTTCTGTCACTGCTGAAAAGAACAGCTGATCTGTTTTACTCACACTAGCCTCCTAGAAAAAAAATTATTCTAGAAATATCTGTTCACCAACAAACTCTGATGAAGACGTGCAGCATAAGAGAGCTTACACCCCACTGTAAAGATTGAGATTTGTTTATGGGACATGACTCCAGTCATCTATGTGCAAGTAATAAAACAGTCACACAAAGATGGACACAGGGAAAGAATTGTATTTTCGAGGGTTTTACCACAGCTTTTGCAATTTCTGATATTCCAAACAGAACCATTCCAAAAATACCAAAACAATTATTTTAAGGGGGAGGGGGAAGGTAGCAGAAGCACTCAAATCTATCAAAATTTTCTGACACCTCAAGTCAGATCTGATTTCTGCTCCAGATACAACTGGTAGCAAACTACCTCCACCTCCTCTTTTTTGGAAGAGGAGTTCTTGCTACAGCACTGACTGCAGTTACTCTGGATCTCACAGGAAGATGCCCCTGTCCCCTCCTGAGCTGCAGAGTCTGCTATTCCCAGGTGAGCCTTGCTGGGATCAGCCCCAGCCCTCAGGAAACTGCCCACAAACCATCAACTGCGGGAAAGATGAAAATAACCACAGCAGCAACACATAAAATTCAGCAATGCAAAAAGTAACAGAAGCACCAAGCTGAACACGGAGCTGCTGCGTATTCTTTCTCCCAGATAGTTTTTCTTACATTTCATGATTAGCACAGTAAACAACAGATGTTGATGAGCAAAAAAAAACCACCAAGGCACCTCTGAGCAAGAATGAGAACATTTCCTGATAAATTTCTTCAACAGATGCTCTTTCAAACTTGGCTTCAAAGACAACTGAACTAAAGATGATGCATTCTCACTCTTCCAAATTACAGGAAAGGTGTGGTGATCACTAGAAGATATTCTTTAATCATTTAAAACGTAACTTTCACAAATGAAAACATGCTCTCTAATAGCCGGTAAAAAAGAGGAGCCTTTAAAGCATCTAATATGAACAAAAAACTGTATTTATACCAACCTGAATTTAAAAAAAAGGCATAAAAAATTGGCTAGCTTTTGGTATTAAGAAATCTGCTCCTCACCACTTGGATTACAGAGATGTTTCTCTTCCATGATGCAATTTCTGCATATTTTAAGAACTTCCAGTGAAGGATCTGGTTATTAGAAACCATAAGGAACACAACCCTACAAATTATCCAACAGAAGTTTGTTTCTGGAGATGGTTCACACTGCTTCCTTTCCATTGTCCCCTTCCTAGGCAAGTCAAAGTTTCCATTCCCAAAAGACGGACACAAACAAATGGTGGGGAGGGTGGGAGAAGTTAAAAAATAAAATCAAGTTTGGCTTGTAATCAGCAGCACAACTGACTCTGAACTTCTGGTTACCAGTTACAGATCTGGCTTCACGATGCTTTTCCTGACAGAGCTACTTGGTGCTTGAGGTTCTTGTAAGTCAAGAGACGAGACAAATACTTATAAAGTACAGACAGGAAACTGAAAGGACACTGACAGAAAGCAACAATGTTTAACAAACAGTTCGGTTTTCTGACAGAAAGAACTACTATGCTTGCTTCTTGTTTCCTAGTAAGCAGTTTTTCATTAACAATAAGCCTGACAGTTCAGATTTTCACATAAAACCACTTATTACCAAGTCCGACGAACTTTTGGTCACGACAAGGATAACTATCTGATGCAAACCCCCTCAAACCATCACCTGAAGCGTGTGTATTCTAGACATGGCACACAGCAACCTCTCATCAAAAAGTAGGCAGTATTCTGCTTACATTTACTCACTGTGCTCTATCACTTCTATACTTCTTACTTCTTTATTCTTCTTATAAAGATAAGAAATGAAATTTGAAAAAGGAGCAAGGAAAATCTTACATTTTGACACTGGCTACTACTGGGTCACACAACCGATACAGTATTTGGTTTCTGCCTGGGAGCTTTGTTTACCCCTTCATGCTTACTACCTCAGGCAGTAGAAGAAAGGACTGTGTGAGGGATGAGATAATGGAAATTTATCTGGCTATTAGAGGAAAAAGTTAAAGCAACCTTCATCTTCTTACAGACCTCTAACTTTTGACCCTTCTCTACCACTTCTTACACAGAAATACCCATGTGGTTTTGGTTTTCAGACACTTTTGATGAGCACATCCTTAAAAATAGTTGTTGCTGCTCTCTTTCTCCAAATTCCTTTCTCTTTACTGCATTACATTATGAGATTTTTCTACTAGCACTGAAGTATTAACTGATTAAAGATTAACTCACCCCCAGGAGAGAGCATCTCAATTAAAAAAATTCCAATCATTGTAGTCACCAAGTCAAACCACAGCTCTTCAGTGACCAACCCAACTCACCAGCTCCTGCTCCCCTGCTTGCTCCCACAGCCTCCCATCCACCGCTGCAGGGAGGAAGGCAGGTGCCCTGACAGGGGATGCTCATGTAGAGAGCACCTAAAGCTTCCAGTAAGTGACTGAAATGCCTTCCTCGTGTCACACGACGTGAATCATTTGTCAGGGGTTTATTAGTTCTGAAAATGTACACAAATATGTGAGTTACCGTGTTAGTGTAACAGTGAAAGTTTACAAAACAGTAGTTCCAAAGGAAAAAGCGCCCTCTTGAAACCACCACCGTCTCTTCTTGTTGATCCAAACACACCTTGAGATTTGACACCGTAAGGCCTGAAACTCACCTCGGTTCTCACGGGCTCCTCAGAGCAGACAGCCGGGAACACCCCGGGGGAATTACCCCGCTCAGCAGCATCCTCAACTGGTTCAAACCTACTCATGTGCTCTTTAGCAACAAAACCAGCAATTACTACTCCTGTTTTGTCAAAAGCTGCCTACGTAACTTCCACTGAGAGTCAGATAATTCAAAACATACTGGCATAAAATATGTAGCCTCAAGGAAAGAAAAAAACCTTCAAAAAAAAAAAATCGCCAGAAAGCGGAGCCAAGGGCCGAGCCGGTCCCACGGCAGCGGCGGCCGCTGTCAGCTCTGCGGAGCCGTCCCCGCTCCTCCGGCCGGGACGCCCGGCTCCAGCGGCTCCCTGCCCGCTAGCCTGTTCCTCGAAAGCCGAGAGCCCGCACCGCCCTGCCCGAGCGGGATGTTATGTCTTTATAGATGGAATTCGGAGGGACCGGGACCCTGCGAGCCGCAGCCCCGCGGCGCGGGACGAGCCCCGGCGGGACTGGGCACCGGCACCACCCGCGACACCGGGGCCGGCGCGGCCCCAAGCGGCATCTGGCCACCCGGGTACGGGGCTGGGGCGCTCGGCTCCGCTCCGGGGGCACGGGGAGCCGCCTCCCCCGTCAGAGCGGGAGCAGCGCCGGCCCGGGAGG